>PDNA01000002.1:0-525507 GCA_002573605.1 Polytolypa hystricis UAMH7299 | reverse complement strand
AGGTTGGTAAAGGAAGCTTGGGAGGCTGTGGATGAGGGGGCTCTTCAACAATTAATTGAGGAAATGCCAGAGCGCTGTCAGGCTGTAATTAGTGCTAATGGTCAATATACTAAATATTAATATAAATCTCAATACTAGCAAATGTAGCTCTACCTACTGATTAATTGTAATTAGAAAAAAGTGCGTGGAATTCAAATTCAACCCCCCTGTCAGTGGCGTTGAACTAACAAACATTCTAGGACTGACCGTAGTAATGAGAAATGACTTGGATTGTATCCTTAAATCCATTTTATACGAGTAATCCTACAATTCCGAGGGACTTGTTCGCAACAACGTCACAACTAGGAGCTGTCACGTAGCTATCCCTGGGGGCACGCAAAAAACAATGACTCTAGGACTTGATCGTTTAATCTTTAGTTATCAGTGAGCTTACCTAGAGACTGGATTCAGCACCATGTCCGCTCGTGTTTCGTAACATACCATAGGAACCATTGACATGAAATGGGTTCCTGATATTGCTCTGTTCCCTACTAGAGGATGAGAGAGCCAATAGTCCCACGTAGGGCGTCAGTGATCCTTCGATAAATTTCTCAAGTATGCCCGTTCAGTCTTATTGCTCCTTGGGTTTTCTGGTCAGGGGAAAAAGGAAGGAAAAGTTAAGCCGGAGCCAGCCGGTCGCGCAGAGAGCTCTGTCAATGGATGCTGGGACAGGCACCATAGGGGCGAAGAGTGATTTGGTGACGTCCTGTATCGCCCCTCATCATGTTGAGAAAGTTGGACATAGTTTTCGATGGTTCCATGGAGCAGCCTACGGTTACTAAAAGTGTATTCATGATAGGATATGTTTGATTGATTGAAAGCGTTTGTCCGTGAGGAATGTTGTTTGAGAGCTGGAAGTGGAGAGAAGAGGGCAGCTGCAACCGGCAATCTAAGCGAACAAACAGCAACGACGTCACAGCTGCCAATCCAGACCAGCATCCTCGCCCAGCTCAAACATTATATATATATCAACGAGTTGTTTCCCTCCCTGTTTTTTCTATCCGTGACAAACATTTCCATCCCCATCCCCATCAATAGAATTTATTCGTGCGGCTTACATCTAGCTGAAAAGATCCATCTGTTTGTTTGTTTACATCCTGGACTAGCCCTCAGCCGCAAGCCAGACGTCGCAGAAACTCAATCCCAACCCGAACCATTAACCAGCTCTCGCAACACCAGCTGGCCCTTGTTCCTCTATCTCTCCTCAAGTAACCTACCTACCTACTATCTAGCGCTCCGAATATCATCGCACCCTACCCAGCATGCATCGAACATACTCCCTGCGCCAGTCGCGCGCACCAACCGCCTCCGAGATAGAGAATCCGCCACCTCCAGTGTCCTCGACGAAGGCGAATCGATTGTTTGGGAAGACTAGCTTTGGTGAGCATATTCATTTCTACTTGGCTTTGTGAGGCCGGGCCCTCCGACGTTTCCGCTAACTGCGGGCCATCATCTAGGACATGCTTTTCGGAAACAAACGGCGGGCGCATTTGGCCCAGACCTAGCGAAGAAGCTCTCACAACTTGTCAAGATGGAGAAGAACGTGATGCGCAGTATGGAGACAGTTGGCAGAGAGAGGATGGAAGTCGCAGTATGTTTTACCCCTGCCAATCTTTATGCCGTTGCCGTCCAATGTTGACTGGTGTGTAGCAACAACTTTCCCACTGGGGAGAGAACTGCGATGATGATGTTTCGGACGTTACGGATAAATTAGGTGTTCTCATCTACGAGCTTGGTCAACTGGAGGATTCCTTCGTGGACAGATACGACCAATATCGCGTTACTATTAAGAGTATTCGAAACATCGAAGCCTCCGTACAGCCCAGCAGAGATAGTATGTTGACTCTGTATCTTTGACACATACCCTTACCTTATACATATTAACGAGATGCCTTGTGTGATTAGGAAAGCAAAAGATCACAGACCAAATTGCCCAACTAAAATACAAAGAACCCAACTCTCCGCGCATCGTCGTCCTCGAGCAAGAGCTCGTTCGCGCAGAGGCCGAATCTCTCGTCGCCGAAGCCCAACTATCTAACATCACCCGTGAAAAGTTGAAATCGGCATTTACATACCAATTCGATGCCCTCCGCGAACACTGTGAGAAAATGGCCATTATCGCCGGGTATGGCAAACACCTGCTTGAGCTCGTAGACGACACGCCCGTGACGCCCGGCGAGACGCGGCCCGCGTACGACAGCTACGACGCCAGCAAAGCCATCATCCAAGACTGCGAGGACTCGCTGATGACCTGGGTCCCGTCGCATGCGGCCGTGAGCTCTAAGCTCTCAACGCGAGCGCGCACGCTATCTCAGCGTCGACGGAATAATATCTCAAAGAATCGAGGGGAGGGGATAGATTTGGCGGGTCAGGATCAGCCGATGAGAGGGGATAGGGACTCGTGGGTCCCTGCGCAGCAACATCCGGATTATCAGCAGGGCGAAGAGGAAGAGGAAGAGGATTATGAAGAGACGGAAGCCATCCCGCAGCAACACCACCCGAATGGGGAGCCTAGACGGGACGATGAGAAGATGCAACAACTTCCCGCATAAGCTGTGGGAAGGAAATTGGTGGCACATTCATCTTTACTACAATCACTCCCCGTGCCCATGGGTTATGATTAGGTATGTTGTAGCGGAATGCCAGGTAATGGAGGGGAACGAACGAAGAAAACATATATATTTGAAAATGATCCTGAAATTAATGAATACCCCCAGCCAACCCTGCCCTTTTTTTGTTGTTGTTCTCCATGAATGGGTTTCTTTCTTCTTCTGTTGTTTGGTTTCAATGGGTTTTTTGTTCTCCTATGCTTTATTTAACACAATTTCCCCGTCCCCCTATCAATATGACTTTTCTTTTTTCACCTAAATGTCATTTCTACCCTTAGTTATTATTAATCTATCTGCTTGATATTTCAGTCTCCTGCAGAATTCCCTCGGGGTTAGTTAGTTGGTTATATATATATATGGGTCCTAGGAATAAGTATATTTCAAAATAGCGGACTCGAGCATATCTTGGTTAGCATGGTTGATATGTAATAGCAGCTTCCACACAACTGGTAGATATGCCCATTGATTTGAACCCTTTTTTGTATGCGGCCTTTGTGTGTGCTCGCTGCCCCTTTTTATGTCCTTTTTTCCATTTAATTCTTTCTAGTTTTCTTTTGGCATATGTGTAAAAGTATACGAACCTGTTTCATTGTATATATATTTATCCTTAAATCAACCAAACTACTCTACTCTACTCTCTCCTCCCATTCCGCACTATACTGGTATCAAAGCATTTCTGCTAGTCCTAAGGCACGAGAGGGAGAGAGAGAGACTGAGCCTTGGGATTTGATACAAAAAACACAAGCGCGCTCCGCTGCCAAGAGTCTGGGGGTGTGGGGGTGTGGGTGGAGCGGCGCATGTAGCGGAAAGTGGGGGTTGGGAGGACCTCAAGTTTGAATTTCTGTGGCTAGGATCTCAGTCCAGAGGCTGGCTCTCTCTCACACACACTGCTGAACTACACGGTTGTCCCATGGCCTATATGATAATATATCGCTTAGGAATCATCGCTCGGATTCATGGTGATTTCTTTGAATAGTCCTGTTCATCGACTGCAATCTTTAGAAAAAAAAAACACCAAAAAGTCAAATAAGCAACGCTCATGAACGAGACAGAATACCCCCCCACCACCACCCCCCAAAAACACGCCAACCAAAAAAGCATAATCGTAAATCATAAAAATAAGCCTCCCCCCACACACGCCAACCAACCAAGCACAAAAGTATCACCCAACCGGCCGGAACCCACATCAACATATACAACAAACCCCATTTCCCTACCCAAATACCCTCCTCTCAAGTCTCTTAACGGCATCTTTCCACACCCCCTTCCCCAACAGCAGCATCTCAGCATCCTCCCCATCTCCACCTTTTCTCTGGATAGCTTTACTCAATACCTCTCCAATATGCTGCTCTGACAATCTAGAAGAAGCAGAAGAAGAAGAAGAGCCACCATTTCCCACCCAGTCACCAAAGCCATAAACTTTCCGAGCAGAAACATCGACGACAATACCAACATCCGCTACTATACCCTCATCAGACGAAGCCTGGCTAGGCTGTTTAGGCTTGACGGTGAAATCGACGTCGATTCTCGCGCGAGTTTTGCCGCCGTTGTCAGCCTGGCCAGTAGTAGCAGTGGAGGAGTCCTTGGATTGTTGCTCTTGTTGCTGGCCACTTGTCCAGCCAAGCAGCATGCAGCGGACTTTTAGCAGTGCTGGTTCCGACGGTTTCACTTCCACGGTTTTCGAGCGGGAAATGCCACAGTATCCCAACATGCGGGTCTCATGGCTGAGGTTAATAGCCATCTCCCATGCGCGCGACACACTAGCTAGCAACTCTCGTGGGGAAACAGAGGCTTGGGAAATATGCGACGTGCGGATGCGCAGCGCGTGCAGAATCAAGGCTTTCTCAGGCGAAGGACTAGCGCTCGCAGACCCTCTTCCTCCAGACCTGCGAGAGTCAGGCGAGTAGCTGAGGGTCAAGGGCATATTTATGCCTGCTTGTGAGGACCGCCGTCCGGAAGTCGAAGGTTGCTGTTTAACCTTGAATGCTCCGGGGTGGAAGTCGAGCTGAAGTTCGTCACGGTACTTCATCGATACGATGGGGCCGTACTTGGAATTTTGACCACATTTGACAGAGAGTATCGTCCATCCTGTTTGGCATTCGAGGTTATGGACCGAGGCTGATGATAGTTAGCAGCTGTGTAAACCATATATGTTAAGGCATCAGTGCGCTTACCTTTTAATGATTGAACTTCCTTCACGCTCCAACCACGACATTCCTCCCTCACTCGCTCAGCCTCACCAATCTGGGCCAGGAACTCCGTCTTCAGTTCCGCTCCAGCATCGATCACATTCGTGCTGCCCTGCAATTGCTCCTGCGCTTCCTCCAGGCGTTTCTGCTTCGTGGCGATTTCCGCATCCACCGCTGCAAGCGTCTCGCGCGTTCTGCGAAGCTCTTCCTGGTCGCAGCTTTCCATCTCGTCGGCGAGTTGCTGAAGGTTACGTGCCTCCACTTCGAGCTTTGAGTGTTTCTCAACCAAGTCCGGGACGACACTGGTCAGCAGCTCCTCTCGTTTCGCAAGAACGGCTTCATCATGCTTCATTTCCTCGACATGGCGATCCAGGCCTTCCTTCAACCCCTCGAGAAGTTTCATGCGCCATTCATACCACATGGACTTGCTCAGAAGTCGCGCATGCGTCTTCACATTGCGGAATTGGTTGTCCATCAACAACCGGATATCTGGGGGAGCCGTGGCGTACTCTTGGAATAATGGTGGATTATCGGCATAAGTCTCATCTTCAATAGATCGAATGATTTGCCGCCCCTCGGAGATATAGGATTTGAGCTCGCGACAAGAATGTTGGTATAGTTCTAGCATTGGAACGGTGCAGACCCCTGCCGCAACGCAATCTTCCAGACTTATTTCTTTCGCTATGCCGTCACCACTGTGCACTACACGTATCTTGTTGCTGTCAGGGGCAAGCGTGTGTCGTCTCTTGGTAGTAGTTAGTTCCATAAAATGAATATTTGTCATATCGAGAAATTCCTGCAGGTGGATTGAATTGTGCTCTGGTTCGGTATTCTCAAGACTATCATCATCAACATCGGCCTCGAGGTCTGCAGTGGATTCCTGGCTACTACGTCGATCAGCGATAGGCTGTGTAAATTGCTTCTGCGGACTAGCAGGCCGTAGCGGAGAGGAACCATGGCCATTTCTTGTCGAAAATCTGGGTAACCGCCTCACAGTCTCGGCTTTCGACGGGGGAGCAGGGAGCTTTATACTCTTCACGGGGCTGGCGTCGCGTCCCTTGAGACGCTTTGGACTATACTCCTCCTCCTCGTCCGAGTCTAGCTCGGCAGGGCGCTTTCCAAGAAGTCCGATAGCTGCACCAACGTGCAAGCTTTTGCGTCCTTTTAATTTATTCTTCTTGGGTGTGAGACTTTGAATCATCTCTCTCAGAGTAAGTGTCGATTCTTTCTCCCCGTGTTCCTCAGTGAAGCTGCCAGTTAAGGCCGTGGTTTCCCGCGATTCTTCGCTCAATTCCTTGTCGACCTCTTGCTCCAGTTGCCGAGGATCGTCAAAACGTACGCCTCGTAATGGCTGAGTTTGCGGCACGAACTGTTGAGCATCTTCCCCTATGGAGCGTCGCCTATCAAGGATAGCTGCCACTTTAGGCGATCCGAGGCCCTCCTTATCAATCCCAAGTCCGCTAGTCCGCCTTTCTATGGGTCGCAGCACAAAGCTTGGGGTGGCGCGACCAGTTTGGGAATCTTGCTGGAAGAGGCTTTTGGCGGTATTTGGAGTCTTTTGTGCTGATTGCTGGCGAAGTTCAGGCTTGAATAGCTTCTTCGGGGAAGCACTACGAAACGCGATGTTGCTGGATGGAGGTGTTTTTGATGGAGTTGTGGGCCGAAGAACTTGCGGAGTGACCTGTTTTGATGGCGTTGTACGTTTCTTCACGGGAGTTGACTGTCGAGAACTAGACTTAGGGGTAGTAGATACATGAGATCCCACACTTCTACGACCAGGCCTTGGCTTGACTGCGGCAAGACTGGGGCTGCCAGATTCAGATGCGACAGGGGCTATATGCCGAACAGGGGATTTCAGAGGCGACTTTCGGGGAGACCTTCGAGGTGATTTTAGAGGAGATGACGGGATATGCTCTTGAAACGGTGATGAAGCAGGCTCAGCTTCCAAGTCCATCTGGATGTTGGGATACAAAACACGCTGCGGGGTTAAGATTCTGCCCATTGCACTGGTCATGTCCATGCCCATCGTCTCATCATCTTGTGGTTCTGTATGTTCCTCGATCGGTGGCAGGATACCTCCCACGGCGTTGGTCATGTCCATTTCTTGTTCTTCCTCCAAGTCAGAGGAAAAGTTTTCTGCAGTATTCTCCGTATCCGCATTGGATTGTTGGTCGTACTCGCGGGGATTACTTCCCGGCACATCAGGCTTTTTTAGAACGCCCCCAAGCACAGATGTAAACTCCATAGTCATGTCCTCATCATCTCCAACATCGCTATACGCAGATACATCCTTCAAGGATGATGGGGTCCCAGCTATTCCGCCAATCACCTTAGTAAATTCCATCGTCTGGTCTCCGTAATTGGACATCTCATCCGCCATGGCCGGCTTGGGGTGATCCTCTAGATCTTCGGGTTTATTGAGCAGTATCCCCCCAATAGCTTTTGTCACATCCATGCTCATGTCAGCATCCTCACCATATTCACTAGGCGCTTCCCCAGCAGGAAGCCGGGAATCAGATGGCTTTGTGAAGACATTGGCGTTCTCCTGATCTAGGCGAGAGCTCAGATCTTCCAAATCAAAATCCAAGTTCGTTCCCTTCTGCACCCAAGGCTTGAATGCGCCAGCAATCTCATGGTTTGCAAATTCCATAGATAAATCCCCATTTTCGTCATAATCGATACCCCTTGTTCCAGCCATTCGAGCAGCCTGCCGCAAGGATCGTTCCAGTCGGATGCTTGAAGCGGTACTCGACCCGTCAGAACGTACAGAAGCCATGGACTGCTGAGTTGCGTTATCCATACTGATCACCGTGCTGCCATCATCGTCGGTGTCCGAGTTTGATGAGTCGCCGTCGGCCGGGCCTATGCTCACAGCCCCGGTGTCATCACTGTCGGCCGCAGAGCTACCACTGTAGGGACTGGATGAGAAAGCTTCAGCATCGTCGATGTCATCAAAGGCCCCAGAGGTTACTCCGGAGCTTGGTCCTTGCGTTGGGTCATGGTCAGAGGCTAACGAAGAAGCCCGCCTAGTCGAATTTGTAGAAGCAGATGAAGATGTAGAATCCTCTGCTAATTCAACAACGTTCCATGTATGAAGCGTGGCTTCGGGAGCAAAGGATACCCGGCGATTCGCTGCACGAGGATGTCAATACCGTACCAGATATTCATGCAACAGTCTGTTACAGGGGGAATAGCGGGCTTACCCATAGATTTTCGCCTTGCTGCTCGCTGCTCGAGTATAGCTTTTCTCTCCTGCTCTCGCTTTTCCCTCTCTTCCTTCTCACTTTCCGCTTCTCGTTGTTGCTCTGCTGCCAACCTGCTGTTTCGCATTATCGAAGACGGATTGAACGTGTCAAATGGATTCGCTAGATTATCCCCACCGATCACACCAGCGGGGGGAGGCGTAGAAAAGTCTATAAGTAGGTCGCTTTGTTCATTTGGATTCGACTCAGATCGTTGAGCACCTCGTTTTGGACTGCGAGCAGGAGTCCGCTTGCGACTTTCGTCGAAGGACGGGATGGCTCTTATAGGAGAGACGGGAACTGTAGGTTTTAATATTGATTTCAGAGGGAATTGTGCTACCGACTACATCGTACTCCATTAGTGATCAATGATCAATACCCTGAATAGCCCAAATAACTTACCTTCCTTCTGTTGCCGGATCCATTTTGCAGCGCATCCAACCCGCCTGGTCCAAGACTCTTACTGCGAAGTTTCTTGTCCCTGGTAGTTCTCGTCTGCGACGTATTACTCTGACTGTCCACGGCGCTCACATCCGTTGTCATATTCTCCTTGTCGACCGCAGAAGAAGCACCCAATCGAGGCATCTGAGCGAATGACCGGCGGGATCGTACTCGGGCTGCCCCCGCAGAATCGCCTTTTGAAGGCGGCATGATGCTAGGATTGTGATGTTGTGGTAGTTATAGGGTCCAATGCGTACTCATCGAGAAAAACCAGTGCACTTTATAATCGATTTATCATTGTAAAGCAGGTGTATCCAGCTGATGTTCCCCCAGACGTCAAAAAACAAGTTGCGATAGTTGTCCCAGCGATGTCTGTCGCGTCATTTGGCGGAGCTCCCCGATCGGGCCTAGTGTTGTAAACAAACCAAAGAGCCCTAGCCGAGCCGCACTAACCCGACCAGGTGCTAGCGTGGTTGCTGGTCACCCACATTGATTTTGATGAACTTTGAACCACACAAAAGTCTTGCCCAGCCGAAAGAAACGACGCCGACGACGACCACCCACGACACACACCACCACCGTTTTGCGAAAAAGAACTACCCCCAGTTCAGTGTCAACAATTTGAACACCGTTTCTTTTCGCAATCATGGCCACCGAGTTGACCGTCCAGTCGGAGCGCGCTTTCCTGAAGCAGCCTCACGTCTTCCTAAACTCCAAGGTTAAGACCAAGAGCAAGAAGGTCGGAAAGGGTGGCCGAAGATGGTATAGGGATGTTGGTCTGGGATTCCGCACACCAAAGAACGCCATTGAGGGAAGCTACATCGGTATGGAGCGAGTCCAGTTACAAATTTTGCGCCTGCGGAGTTGAGAGATTTGAGGGCGGCGGGAAACATCTAAGAGCATGCGGGAAAAAGAAAAAAGGGCCGTTATTGTGGCAGAATTTGCGATAAAAAAGGCTTGCGCTTTATGGCCGCACTCCGTGCTGTTTCCCGTTGGGCCTCAAATGCTCGATTTCGCTGGAATTGGAATAGGGGGAAATATTGTTCTAACCAGTTTCTACAAACGAATAGACAAGAAGTGCCCCTTCACTGGCAACGTTTCCATCCGTGGCCGTATCTTGACAGGCACCGTCGTTTCCACCAAGATGCACCGTACCATCATCCTCCGCCGCGAATACCTCCACTACATCCCTAAGTACTCCCGATATGAGAAGCGACACAAGAACATTGCCGCCCACGTCTCCCCTGCTTTCCGTGTTGAGGAGGGTGATCAGGTTACCGTTGGACAGTGCCGACCTCTCAGCAAGACTGTATGTGGAATTTCTGCTTTACGTTTGGTCCTCCATTCCCCGACAATCGGAACGACATCATCCCAATTAGGGAATCACGTCTTTTACGACGTGAAGGAACACATATTTCGATATCTCCGCACGGTCTATCTGCTAACATACTTCTCTTCCCGCCATTTAGGTCCGATTCAACGTCCTCCGCGTCCTTCCCCGCACCGGCAAGGCCGTCAAGAAGTTCAGCAAGTTTTAGATGAAATTTTGCGGGAAGGTGTGTGCTTTCTTGTGGGGTAAACGGGAAATTGGGGTGTAGTTCGGGCCAAAAGGGAGCAACTTGTCGCGGTTTTCCTTGTTTTTCTATTTCACGGGTCCCATGTGTGTGCAATTAAAAAAGGCATTCCACCCCCGTCCACGGACGAGGAGGGTTTTTAAATAAATAGAAAAGACTTCTCAAAAAAAACACAAAACCCATTTTTTTGCTCCGGATACGCCCTTTTACTACGCGAGGCCCGTTTTCCTTTTTCTTGTTTCTTTATTTCTAGGTGGTTTTCATATTTCGACGCCCTTGGAGTTTATCAACTGCTATGAAATGTTATGTGGAACCATTTCTGAATGACTATTACTCTAGAATTTCCTCCCTGCATTTGAAAGATATAACAGCTAAATACATCACAAATTCACAGCGAAACCGCCACTCGAACTACAAAGCCTTTACTGACACAGCCCTTCATCGATATTTCCCGCGCAGTCTGACCACTACTTGAATGAAACAGCGCAAATATAAAACCGGAGAGAAACAAACACAGTGCCACTGTAATAGAACATACCATATGATGAACAAGCGAAAGATATAGCCCAGCACTCTGCAATCGTATATAAACATTACTTCACCCCAGATATATATATTCCGACCACAACCCCCATATATCCCCTTAACTGCAGCACTGGCTCACACGCCGCCACCCTCTACAAGCCAAGTACCCGATTGATCCGCTCTCTTTCAATCGTGAACCTATCACTAGGCTCGATTCGATCCGTGGTTTTTTCATAGTCGTCATCATCTGCCCGTGAAGAATTTGGAACGATGTCTATGCGATCTACCTCTGGCAAGCCGGCATTGGGGATCTCCTTCACATCATCATTAGGTTCCGAATTGCGGAGACGAGCTTCCGTGGCCACCATGTAGTCAGCTTTGGATATTTCCATCAGATCGTCATCTTCATCGATAGGCTCGACTTTGATCTCCATATCACAACCGTTGACAGTATTTTGGATCATGTCAGTCTCAGCCGCGGCAGTCTTGTTTCCGTCAGGCTCGCCGCCATCACGCTCCTTTGATTCCTTTGTCGGAGTTATTGGTGGAGAAACATATCCTTCGGCCTCTGATGCTCGCTGTTGCTCTTCTAGACGGTAAGTGTTGAAATAACTGCGAAGACCGTCCATCAACCCTGTAAAACTGCCCCTCTGGAGACAACGCAGCCGCCATGCTCTGGTAAATATTGTAGCAAGCTCTTGGGCATAGCTCTCTGGTATATTGAGTAGTTGAAACAGCTTTCCAAAGACTTTTCCAGCAGACTGGTCTGCCCAAATTGCGGTGCGAGCCATTCGGTTATGCATATCCCGTCGGCTATAAGGAAATGATTGGATAACATCAAGCTGGAGGAGGCTGGCAATGTCGGGATGGTGGTAGGTCATATTCAAGATGTCAGCAGCAGAGATAGCTGTGATGATACATGAGTCTGGGATTTGACCCCAGATCATGAAGTCTGAAACACCAGTATACCGCCTAGTTATTTTCTTACTAAGTGGCCGTTTCATCAATATCTCCTGAGCGGAGAACACCATATCTGGGTTTAACTTTGAAAGATCAATAATTGAGAAGAAGGCTGATTGATTTGATCTTAGCATTCGATGTATAGCAACCAAAGGTGAGCTAGAACAGGAGATAAAAGGAGACTCGATCTCAAATCTAGAGAGATGGGACCTAGCCATTGATGTAATCATTCGAGAATCAGACTGGTGAGGATGGGGGAAATAGGTTGGCCCCTCTGCAAACATTCCTGCGACAAATTGGAGCTTCGAGTTTATTCCAGCGCTTTGGTCATCATAGAAACGGAATGCAATCTTCGGTCTAGGAACTTGGCGATGCTTGTTTGGGGCCTGCCTCAACGGAGGTGTGTGTATAGGCAAATTTCGTCTGATTTCCTGGATGTCGTCGTCGCGGTCGTCATTATCGTCGTTGTCATTGGCGTTGTCGTCCTCATCCTCGTCCTCCTCATTGTTGCTGCCACTTCCATTGTTATCATCACCTCCGTCATTATGTTCTTCCAGAGCTTCTGCCAGAATTTCCTCTGATATGTCTAAATCTGCATCCTCTAGATCAGAGATATCAAAATCAGGCAGCTCAAAGGTCCCCTCAACCCTTCTCTTTAAATCAAGGCCTAACTTTTGTGCAGCCATCTCGATATGTCTCAGCATACTGCCATATGGCCCCAGGTCATTCGGAGGCGTAGATACAACTCTTATCCATATAGGGTGCTGTTTCAGCTTGAGATCATGAGCTTGGGTAGCGAAAATAGTAGATCTTAAACTATCAGAAAAGCCATGTCTCTGTAGATGCCTTTGAAACAAGAGATTGAAAATTTTGGTAAGTTCAGGCCAGGTGTTGTCATAAAAGTGCCTTAGAACACAGCAAATCTCTCTCTGAGGGTCTGTCCATCTATTCCGTGGTTGCATCCGCGTTTTGAAGTTAAGGAATTGAGGGTAGGCCTCGCCTTTTGAAGACGACATTGGCGGTGTATTCATTTTGGGGAGATAGGGGCAATTGGTTCGAAACAAAGAAGAAGAAGAAGAAGAAGAAGAAGAAGAGGAAAAGCAAATGAAATAGAGCAATAGAAGGACGTTTATATATATCGAAGCAATTGAAGCAATCAAAGAAGATGTCAGTGGCTATCTTCAGTAGAGTCTATTACAACTTTACCAATTCCCGGTAAGTAAGACACTTGCTGAAGACAGCTGTGAGTGAGATGCAAGGCTGCTAAGTGAGCTCTGTAAACCTTTCAGAATAGACTCGTAGAAGGCAAAGGGTTCGAAGGTTCGGAGGGGGCGATTTTCGTGAGAAGGGCGAAGGTTATTTGGAGAAGAAAGTCCAACAAGAATGAGTAGGAGAGCAAGAAACCTGATCACAGCCTTAATTAACATGCAAAGCTATGGGATCAGATATATATAGGTGTATGAGAGAAGTCTGCGTGAGAACCGAAAAGGAATGTAAGTCTTGTCATAAGTCCTGCGGCAGCTGAGGATGGAAGAAAAAAGGAGTCTACAAGGAAAAAAGGGGGAAGATGAACAAGACAATAGCCCACTGAGGGGATGGCCAACGACACGGGACGCGAGGCCGCGACACAAATATAGGCATCTCATCGCGTCTAGGCAAAGGTGATGAGGACCCTCTCCTTGCAGACATGGCAGGACGCGCAGAAGCCCAAAGTAAGTGGGGAGTGCGGGGTTTACCACGCGGCAAGCAGCGCGAAATAACGCGCCAGACCGGCACTAAAGTTACGCGTGTCGTGTCATGGCTAATATACGGCGAATAGGACTGTATCAGTCTCACCCTGGAGGCCCGATACTAATCTGACTATCAAAGTCCCATGGAACGAGGTTTCCGAGGAGTGCTGTAGCGGAAACCGGCCTTCGCCTCCGCCATATGTGGCCATGGAAATCAATTGGAACATAGCACAAAGCCACCACATAGGAGGGCTTCAAATTAAATGTAAAAGAAAGTATCACTCAGGCTTTAATCTGAGTTGATGTTTGGTTTTGATACTATAGATATCATTCACAAACAACAGGAGCAGAAAATGGCTTTCAAAATTCAATATTTGCAAGCAAACTAGAACAAACATTGACAACACTGATACTGCTTATGTATCTCCCAGGTAATAATGGCACACTTGAACATCCAGGCTTGATATTCAATGGGGATCAATCAATGAAGTCCAGAGAAGCATTTCTTGAAGCGCTGTTGGCAAATACATTAATCCGATGACTAAGCGGTCTGACACAAACCAAAGTCACGTGATCGAACGCTTATTCTCGCTTCCAAGCATCGCAGTTGATTCTCCCTCAGTTTAGCAGCAACACAAGTCTCCCATCCCCGCTGCCATCATGGAGAACTTCAAAGCAGTTCGTTATCTTGAGGCATTGATAGGCAAAACTCTAAGAATTCACACCACTGACACGCGAATTTTCGTCGGAACTTTCAAATGCACTGACAATGTGAGCCACACATCTCCCACAGAGAAGTGGGAATGGAGCACTATCTACCGATATGACAGAATGAATTGACACTTACTATTCCGCTGCGAACAGGATCGAAATGTCATTCTCGCCACGACTCATGAATATCGTTACCCGACTCCGAGCGCAGTCAGCAAAGTCAGCAATGCCAGCGCAAACCAGCAGCAAACCGGCGACGGAGTGGTGAAAGTTGACATGACCAACCGCTTCATCGGCCTGGTGGTCGTTCCTGGCCAGCACATCACCAAAGTCGAACTGGAGAAGTTTCCGAACCGGGCTCCCTGTAATGTGACAGGCTAATACGATTGGATGCGGGGCTCTGGCGCGGATCGACTGTCTGAGATTCCAACCTTTAAGACGCGATGCCAGTCATCTCGGTTGTTCCGACGTCGTACAAGAGTCGAGAAGGCTGATTTCTTTTTACCCTTTGCCCATCTTGCCCGCCGTTAGTACCTGTTTTAAACGGCCTACGAATTGCTTCTCAAAATCCCGACATCTGGTCACGCACGGAGCAGACATTGGCGAAAAACGAGCTCTTTCCTTGCGATGGGCGTCTCCTCTGCATCTCGATTCTCCACTCTTGTGGATTCACTTAACTGCAGGCATACTGAATATGATGACCAACCCGAGACACCGAAATTCGTGGGCATAGTATCTATTTTCGTAGTCGTCCATCGAATTCGAGGCACGAATCGTTTTCCGTTCCTGTCCCAGTTTATTCTCACGTGTTCGGGGTCGGGTTATGTTGGACCAGGGAAGAGTCTGGAAACACCGTTTGGGTTGCAACACTCGCCGCTCAGAGAGCCAATCGGACCTGCAAATGGTTTCAAACTGTGGGGCGATCCATCGTACATTACCATCCCGAGTCTTTGGGCCACCACCTCCTTGGATCCACTCGGAACACGACATAGAGCATGTGCGTTGCTTATTTTTTTTGACTAACGTGGACTTGTTGATGGGAGGTCACTGTTGGCAATCCAGTGACGGAAACAAGGCACGCCACACATGCATCGCAGCCGGGAACATATTGTGGGTGCTCACTGTTTCCAGGTTGTTTCTTTGTTCCTGCACGGAGAATGAGCTTGGCGGGGTAGTATAAGCACTGTGCAGATCAGGCCCATGACGGGTGCTTTGAACATGGACAGCGGCACATATCAATTCCAGAGACAATTTTCTAGTTACTCCAAATGGGAGAACGCGGTCGCTGCTGTCTAGGATAGATAGATACATTAATCAATCTCAAGCAAATGTCCGGACAACGCAGCCAGGGTCTGAGGCTATCAGGGAGTATATACTATGGTTCCCTGTCGCACCAAGACGTCTGGGCATGCATTGCCTCCATGACTCGTAGCCACAGCTGTGCATTGCTGCTCATTCGGGACGCGCTTTGACCGGTGGACGGACGGGCACAATGGGCATGTCTGGTGCAGCGACATAGGACACCCATTCTCGCTTATGTACGCCCAGCCCGGGCCTACTATGATCCGGCCACAGCAAAAGGTCTTGGCTTGGCGGAATCTCTCATAGATACATGACGAAGTCTAGACATCTCTCGCTCTCCACTCCTACAAACATCCCCGTTGCTCTCCTCTCCCGTCCCCCTCAGTATTCCAATCTGTGACTACTAGTATCTCCATTGTTAGCTGATGCTGTAGCTGCTCTTAGAAGGACGACATCCCTCCCACGCTCCCTTGTTGACCTGGAATGTCCTGTTGCTCACACAGCTGCTCTACGCCACAGCCTCAGCTGAATTGCCCTTCCTCCCAACAGCGGGACGGATTAGTCTGGGAGCATATACTCCGTGTAGCCAGGCCCTCCACTACTTAAAGGTCTGGTTTTTCTGCAGTAGTCGAAGCGTTGCTTCACAGCTGCCCATCTCCGTGTGTGAAGCTCTTCCGGCTTCCCTAGCTTTTAAGCCCGCTAAGCCCGCCTTCTTCCGTCCCTTAGAGAAGTCTCTGCTCGAAGGAGCGAAGAACAACGTTGACCGTGGAGTCATTGTTCTCTCTTCACGACCTTTTCCCGTGCCCTCCCCTCCGTGAAACCGTGGATTACCAAGTGGCGCAGTCGATTTTCAACGCTTCCAAACCTCCAGATCTCGAAATACCTTGCGGGGAGGCGACTTTTCTTTGCTTCCTCTCGACCCTATTTGAACCGCCATAATTCGTGGCAGGCTACTCTTGTGGAGCTAATCTGTTTCTGCTATTGAAGTGCGCCTCGCCTATTTAAATCGTGGTAGTCTGTGAAACCTCGAAACCCTACTTGAACCGCGATCAATCAACTGTCCCCATTTACGATGGGCCAACAGCAATCTAAGAGAAGCGATAGCTCACGAGGGTCTATAACAGGTACACCAGAGAAAGGGAATGGGGAGGCGTTGCAGTCATACCCGTCTTTTAGCAGAACCGACACCAAAGACTCCGGTCGCTCAATCCGCGGGTCCATTCGATCGAAAATACCTGGTAGTGGAAAGAACGATAAGTCCGACAGCCCTAGAGGCTCAAGCGCCGGCCTATCACGTATTGACAATGGTACTGGCGACAAATCAGATGCTGGCTCTGTGAAGTCGTCTACGAGCGCTAAGTCTGCAGGCTCTCGGCATAATCGAGCTGGCTCAAATGCCTCAGAGCAGATGGCAGTATCGCCCTCCTCTGATGGACCAGCCCAGGACCTAGATGCTCCGGAGCCTCCCCCGTCTCCTTCGCGATCCACCTCACTGGGTCGCGGGCACAAGAGTGTAAACGCCGCTCAGAAATCGGGTGAAGTTGATCACGTTTCGGATGCTCCACCATGTGGAACGCCGCCTACATCCTTCTTTCAGAAACCTGGCGAATCGATCCTTATCAAGAGAGATGATATGGTTATCCCGGTCTTACAGGAGCTCAGTTCTGCACCATCCGTGGATCTCAATGGAGTAAATAGCTCACCAGGCATGGGCATTGGGGCGTTGAGGTCCATTGATCTTGATGATATGATCACCCGCCTATTGGATGCAGGATACTCAACAAAGATCACCAAGGGCGTCTGCCTGAAGAATGCTGAGATTGTAGCTATCTGTACGGCAGCTCGGGAGCTCCTCCTCAGCCAACCGGCCCTCGTTGAGCTGTCTGCTCCCGTAAAGATCGTGGGAGATGTCCATGGTCAGTACACAGATTTGATTCGCTTATTCGAAATGTGTGGCTTCCCCCCAGCTGCGAACTACCTTTTTCTGGGCGACTATGTCGATAGGGGCAAGCAAAGCTTGGAGACGATCCTCCTCCTTCTCTGTTACAAGTTGAAGTACCCAGAGAACTTTTTTCTCCTTCGAGGCAACCATGAATGTGCCAATGTGACACGTGTTTATGGATTTTATGATGAGTGCAAGCGTAGGTGTAACATTAAGATATGGAAGACCTTTGTTGACACTTTCAACTGTTTTCCCATCGCTGCAATTGTTGCTGGCAAGATATTTTGTGTTCATGGCGGCTTATCGCCTAACTTGTCTCACATGGATGACATCCGCGGCATTGCTCGACCGACTGATGTTCCCGACTATGGGTTACTCAACGACCTCTTGTGGAGCGACCCTGCTGATATGGACGAGGACTGGGAACCCAACGAGCGCGGCGTTAGTTATTGTTTTGGCAAGAAAGTTATCATGGACTTTTTGCAACGGCATGACTTTGACCTCGTCTGTCGGGCGCACATGGTTGTAGAGGATGGATACGAATTTTTCAACGATAGGGTTCTGGTTACAGTGTTCTCTGCACCGAACGTGAGTTAGCAACTCCTTTATGTCTGGTTACAGCCAAGCCTCTCTAACAGCGCATTCTAGTACTGCGGCGAGTTCGACAACTGGGGTGCCATTATGTCAGTATCTGGCGAGTTACTCTGCAGCTTTGAGTTGTTGAAACCGTTGGACTCCAGCGCATTGAAGAGTCACATTAAGAAAGGCCGGAACAAGCGTAACAGCATGCTCAACAGCCCAGTAAGTATCGTGATTTGTTGCCTTCCCGCCGAGCCGTGGTACAAAACTGCAGTGCAACGGATTTCTTGCATTGGTTGCAGCTATCTTGCCACATCATATACTTTATTTATTTTTGGTCTACCATATATATGCCATTTAAGATTGTTACTTACATATTACCTGCAGCCCGCTTTGGTATCCGCACAAAGCTACTAGGATTGGATGCGCCTTGGATCTTCTTGGACAGGTCTTACTATATATTGGCTATCTATGAGATTGGATTGTGGGTTATCCCCATTTTTTTGGTCTGCCCCGTCTTCTTGACACTTACTCTCGCTTCCACACGTCGAGAATGCCAAGCCTTGCTGTCCAGCCATTTGCCGTCTCCTTTAAGGACTCGTTGCCCCGTCGCTAACTAGTATTCCTCTTCGATATACAGCCCGACAAACGAACCGGCTCCAGTCCATTATCGCCAATGTCCTTCCAATCCTTCCGCCACCGTTTCCGGCGCCTAAACTACGCCTCGCTCTCCTCGAGCCAAATAACCCTACCGAAGCTAAGCAACGAGAGCATTGCCGATGAGCTAGATGCCTTCGCCGAAGCTGCAGAGGCTGTGATGGAACTCGAAGCTCCACTGTGTCCGAGCCCGTCTGAGTTACGAGCTATAACTCTGCCCGACCACCGTCGCCGCGCGACAGATGCCGCCGCCACGATATCCGACGAGAGCGATACCGTGATCTGTCGAAGGGTGGTTGTTGGTGGAGGTGGTGGTGGTGGTGACAGTGGTACTGAACTAGACGATAGGCAGGACGATATCGATATTGAGACAGATTGGGAAGGCCTGCCTCCGCCGTTGGAAACGATGGAGGAGACAGAGCGTTGTGTCAGGCAGATCAGCTTGGTTATGGATTAATGTTTTCCCCAAATGTGTCATTTGCCCCTGTCTCCCTTTTTTTCAGTGCTTTAGCCACTTTTCTTTTCTCTCCTTTTCATCTCTTTTTCACTTGATGGGTTCTTTTCTTTTCGACTTGCAACCCTTGATTATTATTTTCCCTTCTAGCTTTTCCCTCTCTGTTGTTATGATTGCAATGCCAGTGATGTTTTTTTCTTCTTTGCCTCTTTGTCTTGTGTTTGTCTTAAGTTGCCGAGCTTTGAGAAACTTGAGGGAGTTTTGTGTTTCAAGTGTGTGGATTTGCTCATGTTTGATATGGCATGTATGTCTTTATGCGCTGTTACCCCTGCTTCTTTAGGTTTCATTTCCATTGCCATTGGTGTTGCCTTGCTTTCTTTTTACTTTTTTTGCTTTTGCACAACTTACCTTTCTTAAGCCTTATGCTTCAGAACATTAGTATATTATTTCTTTTTCAGCCCTTGTGTGAGTTTTTATTCCTGTTTTATATATGTAATTACTCAATAACAGTTTTAAAATAAGCTATTTTGCTAGAGCAAGATGTCATTCAATGACTGTATAGAATGAATGTGCAACTTAACATCTGCTGCTATTGTACTCTGTAGAGGCATTTAAAACATCATGCATGTACCTAGGTATGTAGCTAGTATATATACTTCCTGCTTGTTTGTTTAATAAAATACTAGGCTCAACAGTTATATCTAGGCTATTGCATATATGATAGACATATTGTATCAACAAACAGCCTTATGTGATTGATATTTACATATAATTATCCTAGCACCCTTACACAGAACAAAAACAAACAAACAAACATAAATCAAACTGCCAACTCACACACACACACATACACTCAAGAAGCAATCACCCAACTCAAGGAAGGAAATAAAAAATCAAAGAATTGAAAACCAAACTTTGTTGCAGGGCTACTTACTTACTGCCATGTGGCAGGAGAACAAATAGAACTTGGGGAAAAGCCAACACAAACAATAAAACAAGTTAGCTAGCCAAGTGTGAAACCCCCTCGCGAATAGAATAAGGCTGACAACTCACAGCGAGGGCCAAAAATGTTCCATGTACAACCTCCACCCCACGTGGGGTGTGTGTGGTGTTCATACGTATGAAAAAAAGCGTAGGACTATGGTAGCCGGGGAAAAACAGCTCAAGAAAAAGATTGAACAACCAAGGCGATGGACCAAAAGATGTAAGATGTCACACAACAGGGGGGCCAAAAGCCTAACGAGTAAGAAAATATAACATCAGAAAAGGGAATAACAAAAAAAAGAATTTCGTTAACTAGCCCTCATATACACCGCCAACCTGATTTGGCCCCAGTCCTTAAAGAAAAAAAGGAAAAAGGGAAAAAAGAAAGGAAAAGGTCATAAATCCATGCTCAACAATCCGAATACAAAAAAAACAAAAAACAAATAAAGACCTCCAACGAGAAAAGAATCCTGCCAGAAAATTCTGTTAACTAACTCTTCCTACATTGTTCATTTGGTCTCCCCATTTTCGCCCACAGGGCGCGGAAGAGGGGCTTCTCCGCCTGCAGAAACCAGGGTGGGCGCTATTCGGCGCTTCTTTGGTGGCGGAGGAGCCGCAGTAGAAGACTCTTTGTCTTTATCCTTATCCGCACTTTCGGTCGCAGTCTTATCTTTCGCTTCTTCCTTCTCGGATTCGCTTGCTGCACCTATATCTCGCTTCCCAAGCACGCTGCCACTTATAGAGCTTGTGGCGCTGTGGGAGATTGTGGAAAGCGGGGTCTGTGGTGGTGTGGCGAAAGGAAGGGGAGGGGGAGCGGAATTTGTAGCGGTTACGGATGGGACGGAGCCAAGTGTAGGTGTCGGGTTGTTGATCACGCCCGCGGAGCTGGAGACTAGGGTGGATGATGTGGATGAGGCTGCTGGGCTGGAAGGACGAGCAGGAAAAGTGGCGGGATAAGGAATGGTCGGAGACGGACCGGAGAGAACGGGGCTAGGTTTCATGAGGGAAGGGGAGGTGGACATTGTGGGAGTTGGTAGGGGTGTAGTTGTCGTGGAAGATGCGGTGGATACATGGTGTTGCTGTCTCTCCGTGGGGCCTGTGTATGGCTGACCTAGCTCTCCCGGTGCGAAAGTCAGGGCTGAGCAGAAGCCGTCCGAAGAACTCATGATAAGTGTTAAGCCGTCAGTGGACCTGGTAGCCTGTTAGCATCGCTTAATACTAGGATACCTAACTGGATAAACCTACCATGTTAAGTCTGTGAACGTGGCAAAGTGCAGATTGCTAACAATGCACAAAGGCGTCTGCTGTTGTGTATCGTATACAAGCACAGCATCCTGGGTAGCCACAGCGTACACTATCCGGTATGGCAATGCAAAGGCAGGTGTAGGGCTAGGATGCGATTGGGACGTGTCCGCATCTGAGGTTCTTGGGGAAGGTGATGGACGTGCTGGATCGCTTATGGAGGACGCAGACGCGCTCAATGGCGGGGGCGGTTCCATAAATGGGTTGCTTGTCGGGATATTTGACGAGACAATAGAATCTGGGAGGGACGGGAATGAGTCTTCAGCAGACGAAGTATCAAGTGTGATATTTCTTGTAGGTTTTGACCCTAGTCGCAATGTGTAGAACACTGGGGAACATTTCACGGCCACGGACGGTTTTTTATGGCCCGGAAGATGAGCTATTGGAGGCTTGTTGAAGCCTGCTCTTGTATATATGTAGACTGTATTGATCACATCCTCAGTGGTCTTAGTGGAATCCGCCTGAGATACGTGAGAGGTTTTGAATTGCCCTGCCGGGGTAAAGAGTAAGCTCCCATCAGGCGCAAATGTTAACCGCCTAAAGAAAGACGTGAACGTCTCATTGGCGTAGATGCTGGTGTTTTTAACTCCAAGCCCGCCGAAGAAGCTAGGTGAGGATATCTCTAGAGGTTTCACCGCGGGGAGAGGCATAGAGGGAGCAGGAGAGGCAGATCTTCGAAGTGACGGTGATGAGCCAAATGAAGAACGCCGACTGTGAGACACAGGTGGCGGGTCCATTGGCAACGCCGTGGTCATCGGGGTTCCAGGAGTTGAAGGACCAGGCGATGATACCGCCAACGAATTGGTCGTTGACGTCTGCCCTCGAGTGCCCATATCTGGGGGAGCAGGGCTGCTTGACGATATCCGACGCGCCGGTAAATCCATTTTGAGAAACTTGCCGTGTGACGTCAATGTGAATTGACCATCTTTGGTCTTCAGGGTATAAATGTGGACCGATCTGTCTGAAGATTGTGTCGCAACGAACTCATTGAGAGGATCCCAGGCCACGCCTTGAACATAGTGCGAATGTTCCGCAATTTGTCGAACCATTTGACCTAAGAATTATCCGTAAGCACCTCACCGTTGGCAAGCAGGTAATTGCTATCATGAACCATACCAGTCTGCGCATTATAGATCCGAGCAATATTATCCATGCTCCCAGTTATGAAGAACACGCCATCCGGCGACCAAGCAAGATCATAAATCTCAGCACCCGAAGACCGGCACATATGCTTCACCCGCCACGTTTCCTTATCATCCGATCGATCCTCGCCTAGCCCAGTGTGTGCTTGGAGCTCCGAAGGAACCCAGAGAAGAACATTCCCATCGTCCCCAGCGGACGCCAGCATCTCGCCTGGTCTTCGTCAGCGACAAGGTGGGTTGAGGATGTAACAGGACCAAAGTATATACCTTTAGGACTAAAACGGACAACATTCACAGCCTGTGTATGTTTTATGAGTGTGCTAAGATACGTAACTTTTCGTTCTTCGCCCGTAGCCTCGATCTTCCAGAGCTATAGCCGTGTCAGTCCAGTGGTCGGAATGAGGGGAGTAGGAAGGGTGTAAACGTAGGATTTCATACTCGAACATTATTGTCACTGTGAAGTTGAAGCATTAGCACCTGGTCAGAAGATCATTTGGACTACCAAAATAGCATATAATCAACAATAGATTCACTCACTTTCCGGCTGTCGCCAGTCGGCCTTTGCCGTGCGGATCGAAGTGTGTGGAGTAGATGGGAGCATTGTCGTCGTGCCAGGAAATGAGGAGAGGGGTGGCCTTCATGGTGGGCAGTGGAATTGATGGCCTCCCGAGGCCAGAAGAGCGGTGGACGCCTCTGCTATAGGGTTATATGGTGGGATTTGAAGAGAGGAGAGGTCTCGAGGCTGGATAAGTATTTGGGGCTGCTGGATAGGACAAAGCTTAGGCACAGGAGGGCAGCTTCATGTGAGGCAGGGGTTCCTTTGAGGAATGCAGAAGCTGCCAATTCATTGACCAGTGTGTCAGGAGATAACAAGCTAGAAGACTATTGATGCTGAAGGAAGAGAGAAGGATGGTAGTTGGGAGGAGGCGCTGAGGCGAGAGAGCTGCAGCTGAAAGCTTGGGAGGTTTCATGAAGGGGAGCGAGAGAGCGAGAGATGGATGCAGCCCTCTCCTCTACGGTTGCAATGGAGGGATTAACTCGGCTTCGTTTCCACTCCAACCGTCCAAGCTAAATTAAAAAAAAAACCAAGCCCGTCGTCCTTTCAAGCCACCAGTGAGTAGCATATTACTTTTTACTCTATACTATTGGTGATGCACGGAGAACGCTGTCCGTCAGACGTTTCAATTGTTTGGCGGCGATAAGATACATCGACGTTCTCCCGCTCGCTGCCTCCACTGCCAGAACGTGGAGTACGCCCTATGAAAACGCGAGTCTTCGCGTTTAAAACTGATTGTTAACTCCTCGATTACTACTTGCTCACTCTCCTCCTTCTCATCCTTCTTAAGTATCCACCACAACTGATTCCTGACTTGTCGTATCAGCCGCAGAGAAGAAAAGCTGGTACCGACACACCCGTCAAGTCCGCATAGCATTCTATAACTACTGTAGGTAGTTAGCATCATCCAATTGTTATGCTACCAATTTGAACTTCATCCTACCTGCATCCTCATCAACATAAATGCTCGAAGGCGGCACGCTGCTGTTCAAGGGCTACCGTCTCATTTTCAACCTGTCCTGACACAAACCGCTCAGATGGCATTATCATATCCTGCCAACAAGCAACAATCGTCTCGTCTGCGGTTTCTTCCACTTGAACTGCAACAGGAAATAATTGATATTCTTGTTCAGGATAGGCCTGATAAAAATATGGAGGACATTTTTTACTTTACCAAGCATCAAATATGCCACCCGGATGTGCTTAATCTAAGCAGCACCTGCGTGTGGTTTCGAGCGTTACTTGCTCCTCGCCGGTTTGAAAGGCTAATTTAAAGAATACGAAAAAGAGTGCGATGTCCCTTCAAGCAATCGCCAAAGGAGACTTTATTTTGGATACGTCAAGGAACTACTATACGTGGGCGTTTGTGGGGGGAGTATGTAAACACGATCGGTCTCATAAACTCAGATTCGGCTAAATTTGTGCTTCACAGGTCAACGAGAATCGCCGATGGAAGAAGTCTACCCTCCGGAGCTCGACAATGTTTTATCCAACCTAACTTTGTTCAGTAATCTTGAGAAGATTACAGTTGACTTCCCCTTTGACTACGATGAAAATATAGTTTTTGACGATCCACTTGTCGTCGGCCTTCAGGAGGTTGCGATCATTGAAAGCGAGGATTCATGGCGTGAACTGATGGCGGCAAGTTTCCGCGCGATTGCTCGAAACTCCCCAGAAAACCTCGCTCAGTTAAGCTCGCTCACAATTCGGAATCTTAATCCTGTTGCGGTGTCAACATTCTCCACCGAAACATTCCATAATTTTCTTTCACGCCTGAAGAGTTTCAACCTGTCCGTTAGGTGGTGGAACAACGGAGTTGGCTGGAATCTGAATACTATCGATACATCCAAGAATTTCCTGATTACTTAGGGGCTTGTTTTTTTAATCGCCTACCTTTGGTAGAAGAATTCAGCTTCGACCCAAGAAATTCTGCGATTCTAGGCGAGCAGGAATCAGGCTTCTCAAACGACATATCCCTCAACGAAGCTAGCATGCCAATGCTTCGGAAGCTCAATTTACACAATATTTTCATATGCGAGGAATTAATTCTCTTCGCCACTGATCATATGGAAACGTTGGAGTCAATTACACTCACAGACTGCTATGCCTATGATTATAATGGATCTAGACCGACATATTTGAAGGACTTGTTTGATGAGCTTGTAAAGGCAAATTCGACCCGGCTAGCATCTTTTGAGATACATTCTAAGCACCTTGATGATCCTAGGAAGATGCTCGGCCTAGATTACGGCTGGGCAGGCTGGGATCCGGATTTCCTTGAACAGGTGACAAAGAAATTAAAAACTGGGGCCAAACCGTTTGCATACGGGTATTTGGATGAAAACTATGGAACCGAATACTGCGACTTCGAAAGCTGCCAAACTGCTCTGCTTAGAGGGGACGATGAGAGAAGCTACAAGAGACTTATGGCCATGATTGCCAGCAATTAAAACAGGCTGAAGTATCTTAGCAAGCTGAGGGATCAGAATAGGGGGTTGAGAAACCCTTTCACAGACGTTCGCTCTACTGCGTATCTTTTTTCGCAATGATATTTGGGGGAGGATTAGAACAAAAGCCCTTCCCTTTTCAAGTTTTTATCAACTCAGTATATCTGAAAACACAAAAAAACGAAGATATCGTGCACTGAGCCATAGACTGATAGAAGCTTTTAGAATCAGAATGACTCGTGTGAAGAACGAGTTGTCTGGTAAAGTCCAAACTAGCCAGAAGCCTTTAGTTCTTGGAACGAGTCCGCTGGAGAGCAGCATGGAAAAGTTCAAAGAGTTTGTTCATTGAATATTGTCGGGGCAAATCGAGCCCCCGGCTCCGTGCCGCTGCTTCGATGGATATCTTGGTGGTTTGCGGATGGCTGGTATAATCCAGCGGTTTTGGACGAGGCTGTCAAAAGGATGTAGCTGGAGCCGATCGCCGACTATTCGATGTCGCTGCATGCTGATTGCAAGCAGGATATCCGGTTCGCGTCTCTGTGTCTTTTCAAGTTATAGGGGGTAGGACGTCGTAGGGATCGATCAAGTAAGTTATTTGCAGGCTGTGGAAGGGAAAGACTCACAGAGGCAGTTTACGAACATCTGAAACATGAAATCGCAAAAAATGAGCTATTTGCCTGGGAGTCGTGAGTACTCACTTATGCAGAGAAGAGAATATGTTAGTATCAAACGCGGGATAAGAGGGTGCTGTGCAGCTCCTAGGAGGGCCGTCAAATCCCTAGACGGAAACGCACCCCCCTTCCCCTCTAGATTGCACCACCAGTAGCAACATGAGAACACTACGGTCTCTAGTATAGAATCGAGCTGTACGGAGATGTGGAACAAAAGTCCCTGCCAGCACTAGGAATTTAAGATGAAATAATAATACTGGGTTTATATAATTCCACCCTACATCACCCCCTTAAGCTAGTAATCTTATAGGGGGTGCTCAGTTAACACACCCAGGTATGCAGCTTTTGAGATGGCTCTCAAAATTATAATTATAATACATTGTTCGCAGTGCCTAGCTTTACATAATGCCACAAGGTAGACAGGATTTATTCACCCATTCCAGTGTCATAGTTTTCCCACTTCTGCTGCTTGGTATCATCGTCTTGCAAACCATTCTCGGTCTCTCCTCGTTGCGGGTATCCGGAAACACTGTGGGTGCACGGAATTATTTCGGATTCCGCTAGGATGGCGTTTGCTGTTACGCAGGTCCTTTTGCTGGCTCGCAAATAACAATGAATGAATGGTACGGGAACCAAACTAAAATGGAGGTGCGAAAACTCATAGAGTCGTTTAGGAATCCAACCAGCCCCAGCAGTGCTGCTCCGGAGGACGCGGGTGTGAGATCGTGAGGCTTTTTTTTCATATCCTAGTCCTAGCAACTTGGGGAATATGGTTGATTTTGATCTAGCTCATGCCAGCCAATTTCCAACGGTCTCGCCAAACCAGCCAGCAAACTTCTGTCGTCGCTTCTCCTTTGCCAGATCTTCGGCATTCAGCATACCAGAGACTTCGCGGTAATACACTTGCTGTTGCTGCATTTTCTGTTTGACGACTTGGATTTCGAGCTCCCGCTCGTGTGGTGTTAGATCCTTGAGCGGTTTCTGGAACTTCACACCCTGTGGCACTTGATCGACACCTGGGATTTCTAGCGCGTCTGAGCTGGAAGATGTCGATGTCTCGCTCTGTTCTGTGGTAGGTTTAGGCGCGGGTTTGAAATTTGGATTAAAGAGTGACTGCGGAGGAGGTGGCTGTTGACCGGCGGCTTTCGCTTCTTCGACCCGTTTTTCGTAGTCCAGCATTTGATGGTATAATTTATCCGCATGCATCTGGACCTGTTCCTGCTTGTCGCTATCCCATTCGAAATCTGAGCCGTACCCTAGAGCTTGCAAAAATTTCTGTAACTAGTTAGTGACTAAAAGTCCCCAAACGTCGTAGCATAGGTGATAATTTTCGAAACAAGTATAAACCCAAAATGTAAGAATAGCAAACGGCCAAATTGCACATACAGCTTGAATTGTATAACACCTTGAAAACTTGCGGTTTTCGTCTCGGCACATAGTAATGCGCGCGCGCATTTTATCCCCCAGATCGCCATTCTGGAAACATGTGGTAAGGAGCATATGCTCCTCAGAACAGTTCTCAAGAGCTGCTTTGTTCAAGACGGATTTTCGTTGTTTAAACTGATCAACGACCTTCTCTGCTGGCGATATACTCGGACCCTCGATCTCTTCGAGGGGCTTATAATCCTTCCAGATATGCGCATACCGGCCATCCGGGAAGAGTGATGCGGAGGGAACGGCCGGTTTGCTCTGTTGGGTGTTAGACGTTGTGGAGGATGGTTGGGAAGCAGAAGATCCCTTCTGGCTAGGTTGCGATGGGGGTTCGGAAGAGATGGCTGTAGTGGGCGTATATTTTGCTGGAGTTTCTTTCTCGAGGTAATCCTTGAGCGACGGGTCGAGGTTCTTCGTGGGATCGTTCTTCCCATTGGAATCGTCCCAAAACCAGCCCATTGTCGTTATATAGCTGAATAAATATCTCAATTAGACTGTTTAGAAACGGTTCGCAGGAGATGTAGACGTATGGAGCGCAGAGAACATAGATGGATCGTAGAAAGATAAGAGCTGTCTGTCTATGCGGCGAAGTTTAAAGAGAACGCGAAAGTTTTGGGGTTCCAGCCGCGCCAAACCGCTTTGGTCGATGCGGCTTTCCACGCCATGACATAGTGAGTGTCTAGACATATCAACAGCCCGCGAATAACTCACAACGCGTCAATCGCGTCAAAGCTCTCTGGTAGAGCAGCAAATTACAGAATATGGATGCTTCAAGTAGGCTCGATCGTTCTTTTCACTTATAACTGGCTTTGCTTGCTGACAATATGGTAAAAACACACAGCGCGGGAAGAACGACGGCAGATGCGCTTGCGCGGAGCTGCGTACGTGACGCCTTGGGAACAAACCCCATCCATTGACCGCGCGGACATTGTGAAAACTAACTCTGCTCTAGGAGTCGCAAACCCAAGGACATCGATTTTGGCTTCTCGTTTGGCACCCCGAAAGTCCAGCAGCCGCCGCCGCCACAGCCCCGTGTGACGCGTCGGACACCGCAGCAAGAACCTATCGCTGCACCCCCGCAACCGTCGTCGCGACGTGGTCCAACGCCAGATGGAAGGCGACGAACGCCACCGCAATTATCGCGCAGAACTCCGGTCACGGCAGGTAGCCAACGTTCCAAGAGAGTAACGCCAACCGGCTCGAGAAACGAGAGGCAACCAAGGCCGTCGCTTTTTGACATTCCGCCCGACGACGATAATGAGAGTTCTGTGAGGAGCGCGAAGAGGAGACGCGTAGGTATGCATTGCGTTATTATTACTGGTTGACATATTATGGGTGTTGATTTCGAACAGATACAAGTACCTTTGAACCGATTCCCGAAGATGAGCCAGTAGTTGCGGAAAGTCTACAGGTCGAGTCGGCGAATATACCAACAACAACGACAGCGGAGCGAGATCCTCAGCGTTCCCTAGCCCAGACTACGATAGATCACTCATTTATAAATGGGGAAACTACAGCTGCAGATCAAACACCACCAAAAGCGCTGGGCAGCCCTACGATTGCCGTAGAATCACAATCAACCCCAGACCAGCCAAGTGAAGACCACGAGGATGCACCTGCAGATGTAGTTGATAATCAGGGGGCTAGGTCATCAGCAGACGCTCCGGAAACAGCCCACAATAGTTCCGTTCGCAAACGAAAGAAGAGGAAATCGGTCGTTCAAGGCCCGAAGAAGCAGAAAAGAGCCTCTACCGTCCCCGTTCAGCCATATACCGAAGTTCCTGAGGTAGAAGAGCCAGAAGTGCAAGAGAATGAGGTCCCCGAACCTGCAAAGCAGAGAAGGAAGAGGCGAAAATCCGTTCGTCAGATTCCGACTAGGCATAAAAAGCCAGTGGTGCAGCAGCCACAGGAGGAGGAGGAGGAGGAGGAGGAGGAGGAAGAGGAGCAGGAGCCGGAAGAGAATGTAGAGGAGGAAGCTGGAGAAGGAGATGATGAGGAACACATTGAAGAGGAGGAAGCCGTGCCTAGCCCACCACGAAGGACAGTGGCGAAACCAAGGCGCAAAAGCGCACCCAAGAGGACCCCGCCCCAGTCTGCTCAACCAACACCTGAGCCTACAGAATCACCTGAAGACCAGCAGCAAACCAGGTCGACACAGGAGAGACCCCCTCCTGCCCAGCGACGTAAACGACAACGCAAACAGAAATCGGCAACCCCTGAACAGGAGGCGTCAGCTGCTGAGCCAAAATCTAAAGAAACAGTCCCCGTCGTGGTCCATCGCTTTACCAACATATCTGCTCTCCAAAATATTCCAGAAAAATCCGGTTCTTCAGAAGGTGAAGATGGCGGTGCGGATGAAGAACGCCTCGCCCGCAAACAATATCCCAGTCGCAGTGGGGTCAACGCCGCCGACGTACTCAGTCAGATATGTCGCGAGACACTTGAAAAGACAATATCGACGCTGGAAACTGGTATCTCCCAAGAGTCGAACACGGCGCGACGCTCAGAATGGGCTCGGAAACGGAAAGCTGTCGAGGTGTTTGGGGCCGAACTTGAATTGCGCCTGTTTCGAATGAGTGAGCTTCTAGATAGCAACTACGTTCTAGCCATGCGCCTAAAGAAGGAAAAGAAAGATATGATGGCATTGAGGAATCAACTGGTGGAATTACGGAGAGAAAGAGGGGAAATCGCCCTGAAGATGGATGAGGTACGAAGGAACTATACGGAGGAGGAAACAGTGAAATTGGTTCGTATTCTTATACTCCCTCAGCCGTAATTTTATTCCGCGGCCGTCTGGGTTCTAACAATTTATTTTTGTAGGAGCATAATGCACTCAACAACGCTCTTCATGATCTCCAACTTGCCATGGACCGCGGCCGCGTCATCCAAGGATCGGAAGACGACGCGGATCCGTCCGTCGGCCTTGAATTTCTCCTTCGTACTGTGGCGCAGGATGTTAGTTCCACGGCGCCAGACTCGCATGGCGGCATCCTAAGGCAAATCAAAGATTTCAATGCTCAACTTGAACGAACAGCGGCCCTGTTAGAGCACGGCTAGGCTTCGTTTTTCTTTTTGTGCATCCGATTTTCGGGCCTTAGCTACATGTTAGTATCACAATTTTCTAATTTCTCTTCCTACGACATCTCTGGCGTCATCAGTCAATAGACTCCTGAAAATTCCCGTATCTTGCCATGTTGGCTGATCAAGGAGTATATCAAGGGACAGTGGCAGCATCGCTCTTGTGATGGAACTGACATGAATATGTGATGTGCGTGTTTATTATCAAGTTTTGGAAACCATGTTTCTCAATGGGCTGGGTGCAGTCAGCAGTCGTTAAGGTTATTGAAGTATCGGCCCAGACCTGGGAGGATTCTGTATATATATACCTACTACTGTTTAAGGCTTCTGCCGTCATATCTTCTCTTCAGCTTCTGTACCTACCTTATGGGCCGTGTACTGTAGTTTGAAACTATGTGGGGCCTATAAGGTATGTACCATCATCCTGACGGCTGATCTCGGTTTTTTCTTCTACGTCCTCTTATGCTCTGCGCTATGGCCTGTGATACACTACTCTTTCTCTTTTATCCTGTAATGTTACCGCATATTTTAACATTGGAAAAGCTCTTGTTATCATTTTCTGGATTGCATGTACTTTCCACACAGCCCTTGCTGCTTTATTATTTTTAGTTAGGTATTCCCTTTTTTTATGATATGTATTCTTGAAAGATTCTTATTTTACTTTTTTAACTTCTTGCTCTTCTTTTTCTGCTTTGCTGTTTTCTAGTCGCTTTTGTCTTTACAACTTGCTGCTTTGCTTTCGTAGGTGGGATCTCCTCTAATAATCATGCACTTGGCATGTCTACTTGTTTAATCATTAACTTTTTTCTATTTTATTTTCCGTCTGTTCTCTCTATCCTATTGCTGCTACTACTACGGAGTACTGTATTGTCTGTTTCGTTCTTGCGTGCTTGAACATGTAATCTGGCTCCGTCAGTAACATTATTTCCCCTCTCAGTATTGTCTGTGTAGAGAAGTACAACCTACTGTGCAGTAACCAGCTGGGAAACTTCTACAGGGGGGAATTTCATATGAGAGGCGCTGTCACAGGAGGATATTGCACTACACTTCAGTAACAAAACAAGGCCAATAGAGGCTAACATAATAACCAAACTTTGAGTCGGAGGGCCCAGGACATAGGAACTGCCGCTCAGAAGATCAAATACAAAACCTGAAAAGCTTAGAAAGCACTTTTGCTCTTTCGCTTTGTATTAGGAAACGTTTGTTTATGCCCTTGGACTTTGGCTCTTATGGTTGAGAGAGTAGTATGCTGATACTGCTACCCAATATCTGCAAAAAGGAAGGACAGACAAAAATCGTGACTCGAAAACATTATATTGCATGCTAGACACTTTCCTGTTTCACACTCATAAATTGATAAGGGCCAGTAGCCTTCTCCATGCGCAACTCCTCCACTTGATCCTCGAAGCAATTCGCCATCGTAAACAAAAGAGCGATACTAAGCTTTCCAACCCTGCTGCAAGACCTCATTGATAGAAACTGTCTTGATCTCTGGGAAGCGGTTGTTGAGCGTGTCTTGCTCTGACAAATTGAAGTCGCCCGCAGCGGTCCACGTGCCGAAAGTTGCCAAAATATACTGCAGTTGTTCTTTAGGGAAAAATGGGTATACAGGAGGATGCGATGGAAGCTCTGTGACTTGGAAAGTCTTCAACGTCTCCTCGCTGTCGTGGGTGACGTTGAACTTGATGCCTAAATTCAAAATTGTCTTGTGTTAGAGCCAGTTCGGTTCGCAAGCAGAGTGTGTTGTATGCACATACCTTTGACGTCTTCAGCAATAGCAACCACTTCATTCCATGTCTTCTTATCGCCAATAATGATGCTTCGCTCAGCCCAGCCTTCCTGGCCTACGAGGGCTGCCACAAATTTGGCCACGTCAAATGTATGAGTGAATACCACAGGAGTGTTTCCCGATCCAGGAATAGCAGCTGCATCGCCTGCCATATCGACGGCTAAAACGAATGGCTGTTGGTAGCTTTTCACTTTCGGCAGGCCATAGTAATCCATGAAGAAGCCATTCGACACCATCGTGAACTCAAGGCCAGAGGAACGCAGCTTTTTCGTTGCATCCAACTTCCCTTTTACAAGAGGAAGTACCTGTGCGTGACTGTAATGGAGTCAGAATAGTTTGAAGTCTATATGAGTACAGGTTAACTCACGCTTCAGTGTAAATAATGCCAAACTCGCTAGGAATGAAGCGCATGGTGGCAGACGACCGAGTAGCTGCCTCAATGAGATTCAGTTGCGAAGCGTTTGCATCATCGGTAGTGATCGCGATGGTAGAAATGACCGTGCCAATTTTGTTCGCTTCCAGCACAGTGACGAGTGATTCGACGTTGGAATAGTCAACCGTAACGATCGGGACAGCGATCTCCTTGGACAATTCATCGTTCGCCTAGTCAATTCTGTCAGCCTCTACTAGAAATTTAGTTTTGAAAAGCGTCGACTCACGCTTCTTCCCAGGATTATGACAGAATGGTTGGTGTTGTCTCTCAGGGCTTCGACCACTGCTCGACCGAGCTTCCCAGACCCACCGGATACTGCAACAATGGCCATAGTGTCAGGTCTCAATTAAAGATTTTAATGAAAGGGTTTCTGGTTTATTACCTCTTGTCTAGGCTTCAATTACTTTGCGGAATTGTCTTACTATATATAATGCTAGCACAAGGCCTATACATTACAAACCGTCAGCTCCAAAATTGCAAATATCTATGGAGTATGGCTTACATACTTGACGGCGGCCGCCATCTGCGCCGCGGGGTAGATACAGGGCTAGGCCCGCCTGCATCCGCGCCGAGTGCTTGGCAATCGGACGCAGCGGCCGCCATTTTGTCTGGCGGCCGACGAAAAATCTCCAGTCAACATCAACATCTCATCTCTATCATATCATGGCAATGGCCACGGATCCCAGCTCTTCCCTTCGGATGCAAAATCAAGCGCCGCTACGCACGTGCGCTCAATGCAAAGCAAGTAAAAAGAAATGCGATAAGACGCTACCAAGCTGCGACCGATGTTCGAGGTACGCTGTGATCGTAGATACATACATAGTAGTACTACTAATTGTACATTCCTACAACTCTCATATCATCTTATAATGTTACTAACTTTAATACCATCTAGGCTTTCTTTGCCCTGCATATATACTGAGGCTGCAGAAATCGCTCCAGCAGACATCATATCAAAGTTCCATACCGTGTCTAATCGCCTAGAAAGACTGGAGGCTCATGTCTTCACATCTACAGAGCAGGGCACTGCTGTCAGGTCAAGCCCTACATCAAGTCCTGGGGTAATGGAGCTGAAGGCCACTGAATGGCATCTATCTCCCAGCCTACTCCGTCCATCTTACCTAGATATCATTGTCGGGTCAAATGTTTTCAAGATATTGGAGGAAAGGGGCATGACTGTGCGGGATGTGGGGGAGAAGTTTTTCAGCACAGTATACAACTTCATGCCAATAATATCCAAAGAATGGTTTCTCAAGCGAGCCGATGCGGCCCAAGCCTTGGACTCAAGCGGAGCCTTTTTACTCTTGGTTATGGCTATTGTTCTTATCCTGGAAAATCCAACAGACGACTCTAACTACTCTACAAACTCTTCCCCAGTGTTATACCAAGTTTGCAAGTACCATTACTCGTTGTTTTTGTCCTTGAAAGAACCATCCACTGAGCTGGTCCAAGCTGGACTTTGCATAGCTTTATACGAGCATTCTCAATGCATAAGCGACCGTGCATATATTACAATTGGTACCTGTGCGAGGATGGCCAGTTTGCTTGGGTTACGCCCCTGTTCAATCCCTTCTTCCCAATCTACTAGCACGGTAGATGACTCTAATTTTAAGGTGCATCTACCTCTAGCACTCTTTATTATTGACAGGTGAACCCAACCTCTCCTTTAGGCGCGGAGCCATCACCATTAGCTAAGACACTGATATTCGTGTGCTAGACACATTCGCATCACCTCTCGGCTACTCAAGAGACCTCTTGATATCGAGTACTCTCCTATCGTGGAAGTTTCTTCCTTCTCAGGTATTTAACGCTACTTTTCCCCGTTATTGTGTTCGTGATAATCATACTCCAAGTCGTATCACAGGGGAAATTGAAAATACTTTTAGATTTCACGCCGAAGCATGCCATATTCTCGATCGTGTGCAAGAAGTTCTCTATCCGCAATCCGAAAATAATATATCAAGTGGGATCAGCGATACGCCATTGAATCGAGTACTGGCTATGGAGACTGAGCTGGAAGTCCTTATGAGAAGACTCGAGAAACACTGGAATTCGTCAGCATGGCTTGAAGGCTTTGCAACAGCTATTGGGCTAGTATTTCCTTCTGTACTTCGTTACGTGCGATGTAAGGAAACGTTGCTAATTATTACTCTATACTTCAGATCCTCAATTCTAGTACACGCCTTTTTATGTGGCCAAGAGAATAGCTTCAGTGATGCTGAATGCCGTGGAAAGCGTCATGCAAAGCTACTGCAATACATCAACAGGCTGGAAGATATGGCCAACCAACAGTTAGCGTCGATTGCGATGGCCAGCAATGACCTTCATTCGCTGTCGCCATTCACCGGCAGCATTTTGTTACTCGTATCAAACATCATGCGTTCGCTCAACCAAACAGCCAGCCTTGGAGGGAGATGTGAATTCAAACAGCAAAATGCCTTTGTAAATCTTCTTCGATGCCATGGCAGACGGTGGAGATTGGCAAGTGAGTGACGCTAGATTAGAACTTGCACAGAATCCATCTGAGATCTAACCGAAATTCGTAGGAATATGCTTGGAGCTACTGGAACAGAAATGAGGGACGTGAAAGAAAAGGAGAAAGGAGCGTACCAGGCGGACATTCTCTATACAGCGTTGGTTCCAGCAGCTAAGCGGCGTAACCCAACTCTCTTGTTGGTCGCCCGAAGTGGCATAACGCAAGATATGGTAGGGTGATATCCAAGTTGTCGGATCGTGGACCTCAGAGCATGCGGAGTGGGCTGCCCCCGTGGTCCAATTGTGGTGGCTGCAGATTGCGGGAAAGGGGATGATAGTATAATGGTGCTGAGATCCTGTAGGTCTATGAAACTCAGACTGAGTAAGATGATCTGAACAGCAAAATGTGGAATAAGGGTGATTTGAGCGCTTAAGCTGAAGCTGGCTGGACGAAACCGGATATAAGACATTTAGGCATACAGCCACATATAGAAGTAGTCAGAGGGGTTTCTATTTGCGAGTTCAGCGAGATAATATATGGGGGTGAAAGAAATCATATTGATACATGTTCTTCTGAACTGCAACATGTTTCCATATACTCCTTACACCACCATGACACAGACTACAGAGTATATAAGAGGTAGCTGTGTGGCATGGATCCAGTAATTTGCACAGTAATTTGTACCACGTGACTGTATTTTTCCTTGCCCAATCTCTCCAACGCTGGTCTTGATTGGAAGAAGAGGAACACGCCATTCTACTGGGTTCATTATGCATTCCATTATTTTGTGTTTAGACCATGATCAGACGGCTCCGTTCAACAACCGGGCATCCTCCAGCCCTAGAGCTCGCGCAATTGCTACACCCAGTCCAAGTATTTTGCTGGGGACCGCTTGCTCTCAACTATCTTGGAGTGCCTGTCGTAGTGGGTGTGAGATAGTCCTGCTTCTTTACAGATAAGACAGATCTTATAGTGACCAAAATATAGGCGATCACAATCGTTGTATCGGACGACCAGTACCAGCAGTCCATCGAGAGATTAACAACAGCGGGATTTCTAATATCATCACCGCGTCGAAATCCAGCTCCTGAAGTCTTGCAGCGTTTACCAGACCCTGAAGCCGTGATACATGAGATCAATGACGGCTACAAGCATATAGATCAGTCAACAACAACATTCAATTACCCCGATGATCCTGAAGAGGCGAAGCGCCAGGTTACTCTTATCCCTAGCTCAGTTGCGCATCTATCTATTCCCTTGAATCTACATCTCTCTAAATTTCCCGGTTATGATCGCCACGAGCTGAATCTATTCTTCCCCCTGGAACCCCAGCTTCTCGAAAGCTTTATTAAATCCGTCATTGACGATGATGACCGTCAGGAACACGGCACTGTGAGCCTCTGGGGCGGTATGCTCAGGACATGGATTGCGCATATGAGAGGGTATTTGGAGATCGATAATGATGCTGTTGATGGCTGTGCGGATAAGAGGGTCACCGAGTGGTTTAGCGTGCATTTTGGTCGGAAACATGAGGCTGAATTTGGACCATGGGATTTGAGGGTTTCGAAACGTCTTGGTTCGAGTGGTGAGATGGGTGTGGATATGCGCGGTAATCCGGTCAACAGCGAAAGATAGTGGATACGGTGCAGTCGAATTGAGTGCATTCTCCAGATTCCCATGAGTTGTCCGTGATTGAGTCCGCATTATGTTCGTACGAAGACCACCCAAAAAGAATGAACAAATACCGAGTCGGGCTGCTTGTCGGGTCTTGGAGTATCCATCAATTACCAAAAATAGCAGAACACTTTATCTTCTGCTTCAAACGCTCCTCCAAGTCCGGTCTCTTCTGCAGAAAATTCTTGAGCGCATCAATCAGCTCAGAATTAGCATCAAAGTCTAGTTCCGCTTGGCCAGGCATAGCGAAGAGCGATATGATCGAAATGTCCTGAATATCCGATATCCCCTTCGTGCTCCCAGAGCGCTGATATTGAGATAATAACTTCTCACGAAGTAACCACGCTGCACTAAACACCTTCACATTTTGCCCATTCAATTTGATCGTTTCGCGGCTGGCGGCTTCTAGATTGTACTGAGGTCGATGTGGCCAACTCTCGTAATCGAAAATCTCCAACTGCACAAGTGTCTGTTCCCCCTCTGAAGAGTCTTGTGTGAGCTTATAAGCCGGGATATGATGACCGTATTGACTTATAGTTCCAAACTCAGTGGGGTAGGTTTTTACTAATTCCATAGTAAGTCGGTCGGCGGTTATCCCACGTTCGTCAACCTGAATAACTAGGTCCATGTCCTCTGTTTGTCGGCTCGTATCATTCAAAAGCAAATTGACCGCCGCACCACCCATGATTGCATAGTCGATTTCCAACCCGTCTAACGCTCTAGCTATTCCACTAGCGACGGTTCGGAGCTGTGCTGGAGAGAGGTCTGCCATTTTCGATTTTTATTCCTGTGGTTCATGCAGATGGTTGCCTGGCGGAGGGAGTGTAGAGGTGGGGGGTGGAATTAGGTGCGGCGCTAAGATAACCTTAAAACTTTAAATTATGACCTAGTCAAACCTTCGCAAAGCTTTCCCTCCACCTCGTATCTCGTAGTAGATGGGGAATTGCTACAAACACCATACAATTGCTAGGGACATCGTCATTAACCTAGTTGGGTGTGATGAAGTAAATTTACACCCTTACGCTCTTTACAAATTAGATGTAAGTAGAAAAATTATGGGGAAATATGGCAGATGTCTACGATGTATATGTAGATTTTGATATTAGAAGCGTCGTAAGGAGTGGTGACTATCTAAATGGGTTCGTCAGACAAAGACGGTCGACCCTATTTGAATTGTCGCAAGCCATCGTTCCTAGACAGAGACGCAAGAAAAGAAAGACGACCAAAATCAACTTTTTATCATTTACTTTTATCCCCACGATGACCTCTTATCACTCGAATCGACACGAACCACAATTTGTTCATTTTTAACGAAGTCAGGGGTGCCGCCGCACATTTTCGAGCTGATAAAGATTACCCCCACCTAATATCGTCGGCAGCATGTCCAGCAAGGACGGTCGTGCTGGCCAGAATTATGCCCGTACTACTTAGGTGTTAGAAGCTAGAAAGCAAACAATTCAACTTTCTAAAATAGGAGTAACTTACCCAGCCATGATCACAATTATGTTCATATGACCAGCAGTCCCTATGACACTCCTCTCTCCTGCCGCCACCTTCGCCGGCGCGGCCAATTTCGCCATCGTAGCCTTGTGCAAGTGTATGAGCAGAGAGGAGGGCCACGGTGGCGACGCAAAGAGCTGTGAATTTCATGGTTGCTGATGAACGTGTGTGTAATAACTAATGATCTTTCTGGAGGCTTGGTAGGTCTCTAACTTCTAGATGTGATAGTGATTATGGTAGAAAGGGAGATTTCTCTGAACTCGGAATCGTTCTTCAATTTATACTCCACTGTCTGTACTCTTATGTATTATCGCCTACCTGAACAATCATTCATGATATCAAAGAAACAGCTACATGGAAGGGCTCGGTTGTTATAACCAGGGAAGCCTCTGATGTTAGGCGCCAGCGGCTTATCTCTTCCTTGGATCGCCAACTTCTCGAACCCCGTTCGGCGGAATCGAGACTTCAGTTCCTCCGCTAAGGAGCATATTTAGCTGGCAATGGGAGGACAGTCTAGGCCCGTATGTTGCACTGAATGGGCAAAAGTCCAGAGGAAGGCCATTCGAAAAGAAGTTGAGCCCCTGTGTAAAAGTGACGTCAATATAAACTTCACCCGAGAAGGTATACCATCCACCGAGGGTTCCGCTGATATTAGTATGCATGGTGGGATAAGCGCCCAGTCAGCACTTACGTGTATCAGAATCTCCTGGCATTCCTTCCAACTGTTGAATGTTCATTCATCCGCCATTTCTTCTTATGTCATACCGTCATACATTGCCAATCTAGAATATGTGTTACCTCAGGATGACCCTAGAACCGAATTCTAGAACGAGCTCCACCGTGAGCTATTATCGGCCATAAAGGACTTGTTGGGCAATGTGCGGAGTCATACGGGTCCGTCTCTGGCTTATGGACCTGGACGGATTAGGAGACCTTGCCACGACAATATCTCTAGGAAGCCAACGCTCCACAATCAGTCTGCCCAACTGGAAAGATTGTTCGACTAGCAAATGCTCTCTAGGGAACAATTAAAGTCCCCGATCCTGCACCAATTCCAAGCAGCTCTGGAAAACGTTGACGGAATGATGACGAATCGCAGACAACTGCTAGGAAATATCTCAGGGTAATGAGTAACCAAATGGTCTGAGAGGATATTCACAGAGGGAACTTAAGTGGTCAGGAACGATGTATCTTGCACCACATGTCCATCCCTGGTATTAATGGGCCCTTTTTGCCCTACAATCTGACAACTGCGGAAAGCTGGATTCCTTTGACCACTGCAGTATCGATTTTCTCGATTTTCTCGATATCCATTATCCTGACGGGCCTACCCGGAGTTGGAAAACAATCTGGAAGCGTGGAATATCACATGAATATGAAGGTCCATCCCTGAGATATTATCTCCTTGGAAACCCCCGATCCAGAATACTGTCTCCCATTACCAGACTGGTCACTTCCGCAGATGCAGTGAATCATCCAGCAACTGACAGCAGTGAGTGGAAGATCAGAGACACCCGACGATTAATCCCCGAAGATGAAGCGGATGATTATGATGACAGTTATGAGTCTGGTAGTGGGAGGCCCCGATCTCCAGAAGAGGATTTGATATGGCGTATGAACCCCTATCAATAGATGTCATTCAACCTGAATTTGACACTGGAAAATCGTCCTATCCTGACAAAATACCGCCCTGTTTTAACTTGCTGCCTACTGAATGTAACAATAGCTTCAGAGTCCCATGATAAATCCAGCTCCAGCCTCCATCCACACACCATCACATCTGATCGACGCTGCTAGCAGGGTTGTCAGCTAGTACCGCAGGTGGAGAGGCTCGTATAGGTGCTCAACGTCTACATAGATATCTAAGATCTTTAAACAATGTTCTTTTGAATGCCGCAGCCATATGTACTTGCTTGAATAATGTATATACTGCACATCAGAGATACAAAGACCTCACACCTGAATAAAATGAGGTTCAGGCTCCGATCACTGGATCCTTTGCATTCCATGTATATCCCCAGCGCATCCAGCAGATCCTTAACATACCCTTCGTACCTCGTATATGACGTTTGAATATCATATCCCTTTAACGCCTTGTGCTATTTCCTCTATTCCCCTAGAGACTGCCTTGTGGAGTGGCTCTACTAATTCCGCAAATTCATTGGTTAAAAGAGATATCCTCTTCCATTTCTATCCCCAATCCTTCTTACAGATCCGTCGTATATGACGTGGAATGCCATCATGACTTTTCACCTCGTTCACTTCTCCTTGCCTTCCTCCTTCAAATCCCACCTTTTGGTGAGACTATGCTGATTCCACTGAGTCATTAGCTATAAGATATATCGAAATGGATAGGATTTCCCGCATGGATTTTCGGCGATCTACATACATCAATTCGTACCAACTCGTCACATCGTGTCAACATAGCCGCATGAAGACATCAACAAGATCGAGGGTATGTCCGCAAGTATCACCTTATGAGTTTGCTATTGAGTATATATAGCCCCAAAAAAGACACCTTCAACTCCTCGATCTGGATATCAGACAGCAAGTTTTGGGCACTATTTGAGTTGAGGAATTCAAACGCCTGTACAACGCTCTTCTCCAATATGAAACTCTCCACCACTCTTCTCGGACTCTTCTTTCTCGGAGCGTCTCAAGTCCATGCCACTCCCGTGAAGGAGGATCTTGAGAAACGACGCCATGGGTGCTATCCTTTCTTCGAAGACGATCCTACCCAGTGCCGTTTCCATGTATGTTTTTTCCCCTCCGCTCTATCCCCCTCCAGTTCTCACCAACACGCGCGCACACAAAAAGAAAAGGTGGGATCCAAGTACTAAATTCATGACTCTAGTGCATCAATGATGTGTTGAAGAACTGTGGCAATGGCAATTATGTTAGGCCTGTTAATGGTATGTGGTGAACCGGACACGGCGTACCTTTGAAATCTCCTTTTTTGGGGGTGAGACATGGCTAACTTAAAGATGGTAGATTTTGCCAATGCGTTTACGACACAAATTGTCCTTGAAGGGACTTAACATTGCCCGAGATGTGCATGGTGGATTGGTTTCGTTGGCGGGGTTCATAGGAGGAGTTCGTTTGAGAATGTGTGGATATCGTGGATGGAGGGAACTGCGTTATATCTCTGGGCCCTGGAGATAATGACCTCGGAAGGTATTAGTGATCGTATATGGATAGTTGTATGATGTTTAGTTAGCAAGTTCTTTAGCCGTACAGAATGATCCATCATTAGTATGTTCTTCCATACGAATTGGCTCTAAGGCATGTGTATCCAAATGCCTGGCTGCCGGGCATGCTGGTGATAGAAGTGTTGGCATCAAAAAAGTGCAGCATGGGTAGCCCAACCCTGACCTACTAGAGGCTATAATTGAGGTCTCTAATAGCTTTCATCCCATGCGTTTTGAAAGTCTCGAGGAAGACAAATGCAACTGAAATATCAGCACCAAAGGCTTTCCTCCTTCTGACCCATCTTTCAAACAAATCACTCAGATAGCAGCCTGGGCCAGGTCCCTTTGCGTTTTCCCCAGATTGTTAACAGATGATAATAAATTAAACCGGGAACCCCAGGTTCTGCACTCAGCAACCCCAAGGGGGAAATATAATCTTGAACAAAAGTCATTGCAGAATAACGGGGATGAACCGGGAACGCCTTTCACAGAGCTGGTTCTTCTTTCACAGACACGTGGAGAGATATCGAAGACTTTGCTACCGAAAGAAGTATTAATATCTTCTTTCGCATTGCTCTTCCCCGAATATTTGGACGTTGCACGCTATGCAGATGGCCGAGTCGGGGGGGAGATAAAAATGCTGAGCGATGATCTTCACGCCATCCTTAGTTCGGGGATATCGGGATCAGTGATTCACCAGCGTCCAATATGCACGAATGTTGATATAGTCGAAACCTCGACGCATATGAAGGGTTTCCCCGCGTACTGTTAGAATGATGACCGATTCTGCTTGGTGCAAATACAAAAATAGATTACATTGAAGAAGCGAGCTCTTCGGGGCTGGCGGCAACGTCAATGGCATTCCGCTGATAGCCATGTTGATTGAGCACGACTATTCCTCTGAGTTTGTCTCTATCCATCTGGCGTACTGGACTTGGCTCTGCTCCTTGCAATGTATGCTGCTGCTCCATCTACTTTTCCGCTGAACAGTATTGATTATCCCAAAGACATTTAAAGGCAAAATGTTTCCCGCAATATGGTGCTCGTTTTCGCTCGCCTTTCTTGCTGCATATGGGGCTTTGCAGATCAAGGAACTTATCATCTCTAAGCCATGCGAGCCGTTAATTACTTTGCGTCTCTACTGGCGTGCGTGAGCACAGTCATCGTTCCGGTATCAGGCGTTGTCCTTCACACGTCTAGTCGATGGATTCTCGACTCTAACAACCAGCGAGTGAAGCTCCGCTGCGCGAACTGGGCCGGGCACATGGAGACGCGCATACCTGAAGGTCTGCAGCACCAGTCCGTTGAATACATCGCCAGATGGATTGCTCAGAACGGCTTCAACTGCGTGCGCCTCACTTACTCGACCGACATGGCTCTGGATCCTAACCAGAGAGTGTCAGACGCCTTCACAGTAGCCGCATCGCCTGCTGGAGTGTCCGTTTCGAGCATGCAGTCGCTCTATAACACCGCAGTGTCGAAAAACCCCTGGCTCTCCTCCGCCACAACACAGGGGACATTTGGCAAAGTCGCTGACGCGCTCGCCGCCCAAAACGTCCTCGTAATTCTCGATAACCACGTCTCCCGCGCCTCATGGTGCTGCGGCAACTCTGACGGGAATGGCTGGTGGGCGCAAGCCAGCGGGTACAACGCGGACAACTCGCGATACTTTGACGCCAATAACTGGCTCGCAGGTCTTCGCGCGATGGCCAATTTCGCAAAGTCGCACTCGAATATTGTCGGCATGGCGTTGCGCAACGAGCTGCGGGCTGTAGGCAACCAGGGCCAGAATAACCATGCGGACTGGTACAACTACGTCTCGCAGGGGGCGAATGCTATCCACGACACAAACGCAGATCTGCTCATCGTTATCGGCGGGGTGAACTACTCAATAGATCTGACCTTCCTATATGACAGGCCGTTCGACCGCACGCGGTTCCCAGATAAAGTCGTGTGGGAGTTCCACTCGTACGCTTGGTCGCAGAGCATAGAGAACTGCAACCAGTTCCATCAGCGGCTAAGCAATCTAGCCGGATACCTACTTACGCAGGGCAAGTCGTTCACGGGGCCATTGTGGCTTAGCGAGTTCGGATGGGCGCAGAACGGCACGCCAAACGACGAAGTGAAGTACCGCGAATGCTTGGTCGAGTACATGAAGGACAATGATGCCGAATGGGCGTACTGGGCGCTCCAAGGGGATTATTATGTTAGAGATAGAGCCATAAATAAGGATGAGACGTATGGCCTTCTCAATGGGGATTGGAGTGGTTGGCGGAATAGTCAGTTCCGCAATCAACTGGGGTCGATGTTTGATGTGACGCAGCGTCCGTGAACAGGCTTCTTTCTTACTTTGTAGTTTGGGCAAAAAAGTTGATGGAATTGGCTGATTTAAGCTCTGGTGAAGCGAATCTTTTATGATATTCCCTTTTTCCAAGTATGTTAGTTTATGCGTGTGTTATTCTCCAGTGCATTTCGGAATCGGCTTCGGAGGAACTAGATAGAAGAAATATCACTGTGCCACAGCATATGCTCCCAAGATGCAAAGGTATTCGTGCCTCCTTCTCAGTTCCCTTAGCTCTCTCAAGCCCTTAACAGCAATAATGTATAGGTACAGCCCAATAGGCGTCCCATCGAACCTGTGGCATATCATGCATACTATGCCCCTTAATCCACCGCCCAGTGGATCTCAAGAAAGGAAAGGAAAGAAGAAGAAGAAAAACCATATGATGGAGAAATCAGCATTGGAGTAAGAACTTCCTATACTTAAAGATAGAATCAAAAGGGTTCCCATGTCATCTGCTTTGCACAAAGCAACCTTGGGACAATCTACACCCCCCCCCTGTACTACATCACGAGCACAAAGCAATCAAACAAAAGGGAAAAAAAATTCCATGCAGAACCTGCTCAAAGGATCTATCGCCAATCTAGAATCTCATATTATCATGATAATTTTCCATCAGGTGATCATGAAGGGGAAAAGATACCTTTTTGACACACCCACACCCCATGCACACACCCATGCTATAAACCAGGGCCCCATCGGTCCAGCGGGTATAAATATTGCAAGGGATAATATAAAAAAAAAGGCACCTTCTTATTTACTCCAGGAGTGAAAGCAAAATACTCTGGGAATAATGAGTAAATGAAAGGCTTTGTTGTGAAAGAGTTTTGTAAAAGGAGTTTTTCTTTTTTGTTTTTGCATTGTCTGTTCTGTGCAAAAAGAAAACTTTAGATGTATAGCAGGGGAAATAAGAAAGTAAACCCTGCTGTCTGTTTCTTCCTGTGCTCCCGTTTCTTTCGGTAGTAAAAAGCTCTGCATCTGCCAAACAATGAAGGAATCTACAAAATCAGGCAAGATATCTAATAAGTTTTCTCAGGACAGTATTCTCTTATCTTCTTCTTGGCATCTTCCCCTGTCTCATTCAAATAGCGCCTGCTCCCCAGGAGAGATGTCTCAGAATAAGGAGGGAATTAGACAGAGCCCAAGTCATTGTTGTACTAGTTTTGAGAAAGCAAAAGAAAAAGGCACAGCACCCATGTATCACAAAAAATATGAGGTTGATAATGCTCCAGCATCAGATATGAAAAATTCGAAGCAAGAAGAGCAATGCCAGAGCAGCTCATAAGAGCAGAGGCAAAGTAGTAAGCCAAAGAGCTGTCATGAGACAGGATTATTTTTGCAACAGAGACATAATGTAAAGCCTCTCCATATCAAATAGGCCCTGCATGTCTATCTCCTAGACCGCTGCCCCTCTCGGAAGTTTACATCCACGAGAACGGTTCCTTCGTCATTTTTCGCAAATACAACGGGAATCATACCAACCGCCTGGTTCCGTAGCGCCCTGACCGCAGAATGGGGCCCCATCATGGAAAGCTACATGGACGCGCCCCGAAGTAGCGGTGACCCGTGCGGGAGAAATAATAAGGGCGTGCCCTTTCAACGGACGCTTCTGATGATGATGATGATGAAGAACGCTTGCGAGATGCCCCGATCTTGCAGACGCAAAAATGCACGCTGGAGAATCCGTGCGTATATATAGGTACGTATGTACATGGTTTCGCATGTATGTACATACATACCTCCATACATACTCCATACACGCAGTCAATCAGTCAGTTACACGGGATCGGCACAGCCAGTCTAGTTTGCCGGTGTAGATCATCCGAATAGCCTCGATCATGGCTTATTATTGATTATTTGTTTTTCCATCTCTCAGACTCTCACCGAAAACGGGTCCGGGCCACCAGAAGTCCAGAGCTCAGTCGCAGTAATCAGCGGAAACGCGAGCTTCGGCATAGGGCTATCGGCAACTAGGAGAGCCAGCCAGAGCCGCGTAGAACAGAGAAAAATGAAATAATAAGGCGGAGGACATGAGACCAGTGACACAGCATATAAAGTATGCATTACCCGTAAAGGGAATTTTTTCTCTATGTTGCGCAATTAAAATCTGTCATAGGGCTTTGAAAAGCAGCCTCGAAAAAAGAGCTTCTCTGCACAAGGAGGTTGTGTTTTTCCCTCCCAAAAGTTCTAGGGCCTGCATGATATGGCAATTTTTGATATTGGAGATCTGGTGTGTTTTGCTGGAGATTCCCAGTGAAGGCAAGGTGGGGTTCATTGTTTCAAAAAGATCCCACTGGCCCCTAGTCCCACACTGGGTATCTGGTTCGGTGCGGCAATTGGGGAAACAGTCAGCCATACCAACGTTGCCGATTCTGTGCTTTGCTGCAGTGGAGATAGCAATAATAGAGTGTACCCGTACCCTGGATCAGGCACATCGAGAAGGGCAAAAGAACTGAAGCTCCACCTTGCAAGCTTCGGACAGAAGGGTCACCACAGGAGCTGCTTGCCTCCCGCCGTTCGAATGAAATGGTGGACCCCATCAAAGCTTTCCGTATAACTGAGACCTTGTGCTTGTCTTCTTTGGAAGCGACATCTGGATGCGGTAGCTGAAGAGGTCTGGTTAGGGTATGCCCTAGTCAGGTGGGGAGAAGAGGTGACTTTCGAGGTACACTGAGCGAATGGTGGGCAGCGGCGGGTAACTAAGGAGCGGGGCCACAGCGAACATGTACACCGGAGGTTACAGTAGCATAACTAGGCTGATCTGGAAACTCCACCAATTTATTGACATCGACATCTTCCATCCAACTCCCCATGTTGAAACAATCACTGCTGGAACAACAAGTGTGCTTCTCTTCTTTAAACGAGTTATGTGTTCTTTTCTCTGCGGTCCCTTTCAAACTAAATGGGAATCAATTGACCGAAACGGCGAATATCCAAATAACATCACCGACAAACTCCTTGGCTAAATGCAAATCTTACCAAGACAAGAGGCTTCTCAGTGGCTGCCACGAGGGAGATGAGGCTAGACATGGAAGTAAACCCATCTGCTCTTATGATTGGTGAAGCCCAGCAAAACACCAGATCAGCCTAATGTTGGCATTCCCCACAGCCCCGAGGCCCGCCATCCCACGGGCCACCACGGACCAGCTCTTGACTCGTTGCTGTACTTGGGGAGTCTAGGTGCCGGGGACCCCCTTGCATGACCCATGTCCAAGGCAGGGAACAAGCATTTTTTAAGTCCAGAAAATTGATTAATGAAATTGCTTGCCTTGAGAGCTAGCGCTAATGTCTTGCAAGCGTTTCGGGCCATATTCCACGATGAGTTTAGTCAGAGCAATGACACTTTGGCATCAGGTTTCATGCGGAGGAACCTCTTTGAGATGTTTGGTTCGTCAGCGGGCATGGTTTTCCCGGTACAGCGTTGATACATACACGGGTGTACGGAGCGATGAGTATGGGATATACCTGACGTATCTGACAAGAGAGGGGGGAACTGGGAAGTTGGACTGGGGATTTTTCTTCCCAGGACGGAAAAAAAAATTCATGATGGAGCATGAAAGGTATCTCCGTGGATGTGCCAGGACAGATATATAAATACACGCCAGAATGTCTCCCCCCGGAATGCTAAAAACACATAGCCTTCGCGTCTGTTGAACAGCTTTTATTCCTACCGACCTACTCCGACCATTACCACCTATAATCCACTGATCCGCAGCACTAACGGTGCATCCCAAGATTCAACAACGCCTTCGCGCCTCAGCAATACGGAGTACATATGTAACAACACAAGACTTTTAGGGGTACGCCACCAGCAGGACCCACAAAGTTAGGAGGTCTTAGGGATAGCTGAGGGAGGAAAGAAGAAAGAAAGAAAGCCGCCTAGGAATAGAAAGTGCTTGTTCGCTTCTAGGTCGACGCCGCCAAAAATGCCAAAAGAGAGCCACGCGTTATTGTCAAAAATCCGGGCACTAGCTACTAGGTGCTGCACGCGGACAGGGCATTATCGCATCTGCCGACTCTCCTCCCCGTTATTTGTCTCGGCGCCCAGCGCGGCCAGATCCTGGAGATGTCTTGGGAGGCACGTCAACAACCAAGCTTGATCAAGGCCGCTGACATACCGAGAATCAAGTCCAAAGGGCAAATGCCCAGGAAAATCTCCAAGAATTCGACTCAATTACGTCGTCAATGACGAATCGGAACTTAGTGCTTAAGCTCTTTGCGACCGTCGTCTTATTAGCTTGATTTCTTAGCTAGCTTGCCTTTTCCAAGAACTCCACGTGTTTTCCTTTTTGTCGCGAGGTTTCGTCGTCATAAACTGGAGCCCTCAGCGCACGGCGTTCGTTATTTATTGGTTCCTTTCGGTAAGTGGTCTGATTGACAGGGATTGAACTCTCGTGTTCGGCAACAATGCAAAACAAGCTCTTCGGACGTAAGGAAGCAGCAGCACACAAAACTACTTCCCCCTTTCTCCAGCCTTTTTTTTCCCCGTTGGGATCTTCTAACGAACCCCGTGGGGATGCGACAAAAGGGGATCGGGAAATTGTTGGGGAACTGGTCCTTTTCTCCAGGAAACCTCCATGTGGAGCTGGTTGATCTCATTTCTATTGCTATTGAACTCTTCCTAGGTCCTACAACACACTCGCAGCGACATCAATTGCTGCGCCATATCATGTTGCAATTGCCGACTGACTAATCTAAGAGCTCTCCTTGAGGGGGAAAAAAACCGCCTTGTCAGGTCTCGTATGACGAGCCCCAAAAGGGATAATGCGCGTCAAATGTTTGACGGCATAAACAAGCAATTATTCTCACTTTGCTTAGGTTTAGGTACAGCATGCATTGTTGTGTCTATTCGCACATGATGGAAAACTCACTAAAACTGCATGTAACCTTCCCCGTAGAGCTCCCCGCTTACAGCTGTTTCCCCGGCCACAGTGATCAGGGATCTCCCAAGATCTCCATGCAGGCAGCATGTTTCCTATTGGATAAGGAGGTGGGTTCTCATTGCCAAGATGTGGTTGGCAAGCAGAGAACGCAACAGTGTCTCTAGAGAGGAAGTCCTGGAGTGAAAAAAAAAAGGCCTCCCTTCTTCCCAGATATGCGAATACTCTGCTGTAAATAGCCTATTTTGCCCCATCCATACGCGCATACAGTGGTTTGATAGCATTTATTCTTGATACCCCAGACCCCAGAGCTCGCATCTCGTGAGATATATGACACAATAATATGGCTGCTAGATGGAGTAATACGTCCGTTAGCCATGTCATTGACAATGAGAGCACTCAGAGAAAGGTGAGAGGGAAAAAAGAATACTTGATTCGCTGTTGATGATCCTGATCCTGCTTGTTTTGAATGAGCTGATGACAACTTTTTTGTGGCTTGCTTCTCTTGCTTTAAGTCTTTTTCCTTGCTGATCAGCACATTGTGTGGCTTGTGTCTTTTCCGCAGAGCTACATTATTGTTTTTGCGGCTGATTAGTAGTAGATAGTGCAGGATATATATACAAGAAAGCCTGCATACATGTCTGTATCGGCGACCAACAGAACGGGGTTAATTTACATATAGTCTCCCCCGTAAAATAAGCAAAAGAACACGAAGAGGAAGAGCGATACGAGAAGGAACCCTGCTGCAGCTTCATAGATACTAGATATCGTACTCCGTACTCCGTACTTGCATCGAAAAATAGCTGTCAAACCCAGCACTTATTTTCATGCTGAATTCCCATCGCCGAAACCCCAGGTATGTATATGTAAATCTGAATTTAGATAGATACATCCCTAACCCCTGCAAATAATTCACAATCGACCTGTTTTTCCCAAACGTATCACTCCCTCACTGATCCGCGCCTTGGAAGACACAACAAGCAGTGTGATATATAATAATTATTATCATTTTTCTCCCGTGTGTATCCACAGCCTTAGTAATTGCATGGGCTGATCCGTGGAAAGGCAAGAAAAAAAGAGGCGAAAATGGTCTCTTGTGAACCTAGGTTAAACGCCCAATAATGGCTACAAACGCCCTTTTTTCGCCATCTTGCTCTCCAAATCCGCTCCTCTCCGCCGGGGGATTTTGAATCCTTCTGGAACAACGTACAAGTCGCCCCCGCCTTCCGTTGCCAGATTTCTGTGGTCTCTGGTAAGCACAAAACCTATTATTAATTATTATGTGTGGGAATAATGCCCGTTCCTCATAGCCGCACAACTCGCACAGGGCTGCAGTAGCAGACATGGAGTAAATCCCAAAATTACCGCCATGTATTGGACAATATCCGCTCCATGGCTCTTCTTCCAATCTCTATTTGCCTCGCCCCCTCTCTCCTCCCAAGTACCGTTCAGGGAAGAAGACGTCAGAAGGATAAGAGAGACATCGACCTGGAATTAATTCTCTTTCCCCTCTCATCTTCCCTCCCCCTGCAGCCCTGCCATAACCTCTTCACACCTTTTGCCAAATTTGTTCCATCAGAACAGACTCGACTTTTCTTCTTCCTCCTGCCGGGGATCGCCGATCAGAAATATAAGGGTCTGGAGTGTATGGGCGCTGTATGTCTGTAGAAGGATAGAAGTTCCACACGAGCAATTTTAACAAATTCCCTTCACACAACCCGCGTCTCCCTTCCAGCCGCAGCTCACTCTCACTGCTTCCTCAGCTTTCCTGGTTGCTGTCTCCATTATTCTGCTCGGAGTGATTTATTGGGCCTTTCGTTAGCTGGCTTTTCTCCTAACCCCCGCCTCTTGGTCTTCTTTGGCTATCTTTTCTTGGCCCTTCTCGTTTGCAATTCTCTTTTTTGATTGCAAGCTCCATCCCCTGCCCCGAAACGGATATCCCGCCTGTCCGAAGCCCAACCACTTGCGCGTTGTTGTGCTGGTCCTTTCTCCCCAATCCCCGCTCCCCTTTCTAATTCCCCAGAACCTGTCCGAAAAAACTAAAACAAAAAAAAAGAGGGATCGTCTTTTATAATCCTCGTCCTTCCCCATATTACTGTCCCATTTTTCTTCTCCATCCTCCTGTTTTTCTCCGCTGTCACCTGTGTGGTTCCTTCCTGTGTCTGAGCTTTCCTCTTTCCCTTTTTGTTCTGCTGTGATACCCCGGATACTTAATTCTGCTCTCCACACATATCCTGCTCCTTTCCTCCCTTCCCGCCCCACACACGCACAACAAAGCTCCCGCAGCTTTCCTCTTCTCCACGGCCCATATATAAATCGTGAAGGTTTATATATAACCAGCTGAGGGGTCCCTTCCCTCAAGCAACCCGTGAAACGGACATCCAAACACAACAGAAGATATACCCTCCACAAGAGTCACAAAAACCCGCAACAATGTCCGACGTCAAGCAGACCGATTTTGCTGATCGCGCCTCCAACTCCAACTCTACACCTCCTAATGGCGTCGAGGCCACCCGCCAGATGACCAACGAGGAGCGTGAGGTGGCAGAGGCTGCCGCGCGTTTCGGCTACGGGCCCCTAGCTCAGGTGAACACGCGCGAAGACCGTCTGCCTGCCTTCGGTGGTGAGTTCCAGCCTGGTCTGTACCGCCCCGTCGAGCAGCGCAAGTTCGCCAATCCTGCACCCCTGGGCCTGTCGGCTTTCGCCCTCACCACTTTCGTGCTCAGCTTGATCAACATGCAGACGAGGGGTGTGACGGTGCCGAACTTGGTTGCTGCGTCCGCGTATGGTTATGGTGGTCTCGTCCAGTTGCTTGCCGGCATGTGGTTAGTATTGCCTTGTCCTTAACATAACGATAGACAACTAGAATTGTATTGCTGACTCGTATTCTTTTCGGTATTCAGGGAAATGGCTGTCGGAAATACCTTTGGTGCCACTGCCCTCTCGTCATATGGTGGATTCTGGATCAGTTATGGTATCATCTATACTCCCGGCGGATTTGAAATCATAAAGACAACTGCGAGCTCACTTGGAGACGGCGGCGTCAACAATGCCGTGGGCTTCTGGCTATTTGTGAGTTTCCCCCTCCATCACCCCTTCGCAATCTGTTTTCAAGACTTAGCAAAGCTGACTGAGTGTTTCCTTCTTTCCAGGGCTGGTGGATCTTCACAACAATCTTACTTGTATGCACCCTCAAGTCGACATGGGCCTTCTTCCTCCTCTTCTTCACTCTCGACCTGGCTTTCCTCATGCTTGCCATCGGCCACGTTATCCAAACCGATGAGGGCGGCACCCACGTTCCCTTGATCAAGGCTGGCGGTCTGTTCGGTCTCCTAGCGGCTTTTTTGGCCTGGTACAACGCGCTCGCAGGTATCGCGGATACCAGCAACAGCTTCTTCATCATCCCTGTCGCGCACTTCCCGTGGTCGGAGATGGGCCGTGCCACGCGCCACAAGACTGATCGCGAGACTGTTTAAGAAAAAGATCTTACGTCCATTGTTTTGTTTTGGTTCCGAACGGGCGCGCGATTGTAATCTTTGTGGATAAGTCCATATCCTGGTCTTCCTGTTCCCCTTTTATTGGGTAGAGATGCGGTGGAAAGACTTGAGAAGTGGGTTGAAAAAGAAGAAGAGTAAAAAAGGAGGCGTGGGCTGCGTTGTTGGTGTGAGCAAATTGACTTGTGGGAAATGTCTTTTGAGCAGAGCCCTCGAGGCAAAGTTGATGTTGAATTTGAACCCCTGTTTATAATTAAGATGTCTGGAGTTCATCCTTTTGGTTTTTTTTAATTCCCTCTTTTTCTGTTTCTGAGGCAAATATTTGCTTTGGTTCTTGTTATTACTTCTGAGCTGGAGCGAGTTCTCTGGATATACCTTTTTTCTTCTCCTATACACTTGGTTTTTCTCATCAGTTCCTTTCAGTTTTGAATTGGGAAAATTGAGTAAAGATTTTTAAAAACTTACTTGCTAAGTGTCAGGTGGTTTTATGGTGGTTGCTTTCTTTGTAGCTCCCTCTCTGTAGAGAGATGCATGGTTGAATGTATGCGGTTGGTCAGTGAGGGGTCTGTCAAGGTGAGAGGTAGGTATATTGATCTCTCTTCTCAGTGTCTCTCGAGTGTTGTCTAGAAGACGGGGTGTATGTATGTATGCGCTGTAGAACTCTATCTTATCTCTTTTCCATTTTGCTATGGGAATCAAAGCGAAGGACTATAGGTATGGTAGAAAAAAGGAAGCTCTTTGTTTTTTTTTCTTTGTGTGAAGAGAGAGGGATTTCTCATAGTTAGGTAAATTAATTATTGAGCTTCTGGCCCGGGCCCGCCTTTTTCTTTTTGATTCGCGGGGCCCCGGACTCGGGGCCTTTTTTGTTCAAGGAAATTGATATCCGCGGCGGCGCGGGTAGTTAGCGGCTGTTTCTTTTGCAAAAAGAAGGGGGGGGAATAAGCCCACACACAAGGCTAAGATCCGTATTTGAAGCATCAGGTAGGGGGCATGGTAAAGGAGGGGAGGAAATCAGTATGTCGGAAAACTGTTTTCTTTCACCATGTCCTTTCGTTATCATCTGATGATACAAACCCCTTCCAAAACCCCCTCATCCACGCCGAGGACGGAGTCATGGAAGCTAGCTTTGCAAACCCCGCCCCGGCCGGTACCACTATCAAGAAAAACATGTAAGCCGGAGAACAAATAAGCAAAGGGCCGAGTGGTGTAGTTGGTTATCACGTTTCGTTAACACCCTTTGTATTGTTCCAATACATGACATGTTAACGCCCCGAAAAGGTCCTGAGTTCGAGTCTCAGCTTGGTCAGCTATTTCTTTTTTTGTTGCGTTTCTTTGTTCTTTTTTTCTTCTCTTGTCAGTTTGTCTACTTCGACTTCTATCTATCTATCTACCTACTTACTTTATTACCTTGCTGTATTATTTATTATTGCATCTAGCTATCTATCTCTCGTCTTTTTCTCCGTTTTTAAAATTTTCTCTTCCTATATAGACAAAGGCGTGTATATAAACAATCATTCTCAGGAGGGCTGCCGATTCCGTGCAACATTCAAACAGAGAGTAAGCCCTAGAAACATCCAAAAAGAATATATAGTCTATCAAACTCATTACAAACAAGTGATTATTTACTTCACAAGTCAGAAAAATATTAAAACACATAACAAGGAAAAGAATACTTAATCAAAATTATTATTTCTTCCTGGCATTAATAACATCTTAAGTGTCAAGTTTGATTCCAAGTAGCCTACAGCAAAGTCACTATCTTTCTTATCCATCTCATTAGGTAAAAAAAAAAGAGCAGTGGTAAAAAATGAAACCCATCAGTGAATTACTGCAAATAGACAACATCATCTCCATCAAGGTCAGCATACTAAAGTGCATCAATGATTATTGCCAAGGGTAGGTTCACAGATAACAACTATTCCCACCAAGCCAAGGCTATGCACATAGAACAACCTTAAAGCTCAGATATAGGACGGGACATGGTATATTTTTGCTTCTTTTTATTCTTCGATTTGCTGGGAATAGCAGATCCCCAGCAATCCTCGTGTGCAGGTTCGGGCGGAGGTGGAGGTGAAGGTGGAGGTGAAGGTGGAGGTATGTCCTTGAACGAGTTAGGTTAGCATGAGCCTTTAACTGTCAGACAAGGGGTAAACTATACACATTCCACTTCGCCTTCTCGAAAAATCGAACCCGGTATACCTTCAGCCGTGGGTATTTCATCCGGAATCTCCTCCGCGCTATCTAGTTTGCCATTTTCAGCTTCAACGACGTCGTCTGCATCGTGCTCTGACGAGGAAAAAAGTTAGCCGTTGAGACGGGAAAGGATTTATTACGGCAGCTGTCTCAAACCCTGGTTAAATCTCATTTCAGTAAATGACAAACCTGGATTATAGTGTACTGTATACTTCTGGCAAATCTCCAAGCCCTTGCGTAGAGTTTTTAGCTTGCGCCTCAGTTGCTGGCGTAACGCCTGGGACTCCGTGGACTCTCCCGCAAGTCGGGATATGTCTTCCGGAGTCAACTTTCCGACATCCGTGGGGGTGAAGATGGTCCAAATATCCCCGACAAGGTCCGCCTCAACAACTTGGATCGACACATTATCAACGAATGTTTTAAGAGTCACCTAAATATCTATTAGTTACTAGTAGAAATAGGATTCTTAAACATGGAACGTAAAGTGTTTATAGGCGGAAGAGAAAAGACCAAGCAGACCAAGTTGAGAAGTTCGTCGAATTACCTTGTAATATGCCCTCATGCTATCAAGCAATTCCGAACTTGCAAAATCATCCATATTGCTCTCCTTATGAAACATGAGGGATTTGACAATAGCTGGCACTTCCTCGTCGGAAATATAATCCCTGTTCACAAGATGCGTTTTAAGCATATGAGTCAATTGCTCCGAGCGCCGCGCATCCTTCATGTTCTGAAGCGTCTCGGTATAATAGTGGTTATATGTGATCGGGTGCCTGCGGCGGTCAACTAGGAGCCTGTCCAACGACTCAATAGCTTTGCGATGGCGCTCATGGATGCGCTTGTCCATAAAATGAGTAAAAACAGCCTGAAATGTCTCGTCGTCCGCCAGAGTTGCAAGGGCGCTCTCAAGGAACCTTTTGGTATCGTTCCAAACAGTCTCAACGTGCTTCCGCGTGATACTTTCCCAAGGGCTGGACTGGTCCTGGAATAGTTCTCCAACCAGTAGGGGGTTAAAAGAACCGGGGAGTTCGCGGCCTCTACTGCGGACCAATATGTTCCGAACCCAATTGATGGATTCCCTTCTGCTCATAATGATTTGGTCCCCGGATTCAGTCCCGTTCACGACACCATCCGCAAGTATGATGCGGTGATGACCGTGTTTACGCATATTTTCCTCAAAGGAGATGTTCTCGTTCTGAACAACAGCTCGTAAGCGTTTCCTGTACTCATTGTCTAGGTGCGGAGGCCCGAAGAATGTGTCCTCGTAGCTACCGCTCACGGCAGCTTTGCACAATCCCTGGAACGACTGACTGAGTTTGAGAAGGAAATGGCGTTGCTCATCTAAAGTCGCTCGACTATCACCTAGCTTTGCTAGCTTTCGCTCAGATTCCTCGATATTGGACTTTATATCCTCCGTAAGGTTAGGAAGATAGCGCTTTATCTGATCTAGGAGGATTCGACTCAAACGATCACGTAGAGATCCTACACCAACCATGTTCCGAGGTAGATCTTTCCAGGCTCCTTTAGAGAAAAAGTCTGCCTCAAATTGGTCCCTTGCCTCGGTTGAGCAATGACGTTGCTCGTAATCTCTGTTCTTCACGATGTGCCATCCCAGCCGAAAGGAGATGTTGTTGTTGCTGGCAAGGTCGAGAAATTCAGCTTCACTATCAGAACCAGCTGGAAGGGTGTCCGGCTTCGTGATAAGCCCAAGAGTACGCAATCCCTTGGGATCAACTACTCTCGCTCGCTTTAGAATAATCTGATTGGCGAAGTCATTTTTTGCGGACACGACGGCCAGAATGATGCTCCTAGGATTATCCATGTACGAGCGAACGAGGTTAGAGATCAGCTCCACATCTGACTCAGATTGCTGTTTGCTGTCAGAATGGATTAAGCCTGGCAGATCAACGACGGTGAGTTTTGGTTTCTTGGGCCCTGAGATCTCCACTCTAAGGATGTGCTTCGAAAATGCATTTCCGGTGGAAGAAATTCCCATTTTGTCTTTGGTCCTCTCAATCAAGCCTGGAAGGTCGTCTAGGCCAATTAGGGCCTCCTTGAATGCCTTCAGCTTCTCACTTTCACTATCCGATGCATCCTGGCTGGGAACGATGGAGACCGAAGCGCCCAAGACAGGAGCTTCTCGAAGGATAACTTCGGTTGCAAAACGGGTACATAACGTGTCGTTTCGGGGAAACGGGACGCCAGAAATGGCTTCAAGAACAGAGCTCTTGCCGCTGGACTGATCGCCACAAACGACGATCTGAGGTAGGAAGACGAACTCGCTGATGCCCTGAAGACGCAGCTTGTCTATTTCATCCAGCAGAGTTCGCTGATCTGACTGCCAAATGCCATTCAGAGTAGACGTGTCTAGATTGGTATCGATCGCCATGATCGCGAGCAAGTATGACGGTTGGTATGATTGTGTGAGGTAGGAAAATCAGAAAGTTGGACAAAAGGTAAGGTGGAAAAAAGAAGAAATAGAAAAGAAACTGGATTGTGTGTGTCCAAAACCCAGCACTGAGAGGGAATCTCAATTGCTATTTATCTAATAAAATGCAAAGAGACTTTCCTGCCTGAGCCTATCTCTGCAAGGCTCCGGGGCAAACTTCTGGGATGCAGCTGCATGACTGGAGGCAACCTGAAGCTGTGCCATATAGAATAAGGCTCTTGCCGCAGCAGGAGCACAGGCCTTGTGCATGATTGGCAGAGCAAGGCATTGTGCATACGCATGCTAGGCAGAATCAATGAATCATGGGGTATCCATCCTGTTGGATGCATCCAGATGCGGGAACTCTGTCCTTGATGTGTTGTGTTTTGAGATGTTTGGATAAGAAATGATGGGAGGCCTCAAATGCAGGAAGTGGCTTGGGCTGGTTGGCCAACCATGTGACTTTGCAGCCCTCCCGCGCGGCAGGAAGACAGAACGGGGTCCTACTGCCTTATTCTCAAGTATGATTGAATAGCCCAGATCTTTCCATTTCAAAGAAAACAGCCTACTTTCAATTATATCCATTAATACTCTGACTCTATGTATGTGTAAACGCGCATGCTAGTATCCGCTAATCCCACTAGCTACATGCACTCTCACCCACACCCACAAGACATGCTCCTTAGGTGGTGATTCAAGAGATATGGATGCATGTCCTGGAGAAAACAAAAGAAGAAAGTGCTGTATTGGGAATGAGAAAGTGATTCAAAAGACACATTAAGCTAATAGCCATGAAAGCCAGCAAGAAAAGAAAATATCGAAAAGAAATAGTCCATGCGTGTGTGTATGCAAGTGTATGTGTGTGGTGGGATTAGGATATCAAATCGGTTTTCTCTCCACCCCACCACCCCCTTCCTATGCAATGCGAGGCGCGCAAGCGAAAACCCCCGATATCAAAAGTAATAAGATAAAATAATAATTAACCCGATATCAAGAAAACCTGCCAAAGAAGTAAAAAAACAAAAAGGTAAAACTAAGCTGGCTGTCCGGGACGAGGGAAAATAGGAACCGTCTCCACATGGTCGAACCCATGCATAGTCCCCTGACCCAACTGCCACCCCTGACCGGTTTGTTGGTTTATAAGCATACTTTGCCGGAACGGATTGGTGCTTCCCGTACTTGTTGGTTGGAGAGGTGCAGGAGGCGATGGGATTTGTAATTGATTGTTTCGCGCAAAGGGATTCGTTCCTGTTTGTTGCGGTTGTAAGGGCGCTGGTTGCGTTTGTGGCCGTTCTGGTAGCTGGTGCTGTTGCGGCATGGGAGGGGATGGCTGGAATGGGGTTGTGTTGGCGAACTGCGGGGCTTGAGATAGGCGTTTGGAGAAGGGGTTGGTGGACTGCCGTGTTAAGGGTGAGAGAGTTGGGTTGAGGGTGGAGGTAGGAGACGAGGTGTTGTCAGGGGGTGGAAGCATGGATTGGCGGAATGGGTTATTAGCTCGCCCGCCTCCAGTATGCATTGGTTGCTGAAATGATGCAACTCCGTTCTGGGGGATGCTGGTAAGCGTTGATTGGTAGCCATGAGCAGATTGAGGTCGCGGAGTATATCCGCCAAACCCGGCTCCAGTATGATCAGCCTGGAGGGGTTGGAGTTGCGGTAATTGTAGCTGCTGTTGTGATTGGACTTGGCCAAAGGGGTTGCTATTAGGAGGAGGGAATTGACTTCCAAAGGGAGGCTGCTGCTGTTGCTGCTGCAGGCCGAAGCCAGTCGGCAGCGGTTGCTGCGGCTGGGGAAATCCTATCTGCTGGGGTGCAAAACCAGTCTGTTGCTGCTGGAATACAGGTTGTTGTTGGAATTGCTGAAACTGATTGTTCTGAGGGTTGAACTGCTGTGGAGCAGGTTGCTGCGCTATTGCCTGCTGGTTTTGCTCAATGGATCCAAAAAAGTCGATAAGGTCGGGGGCGGGGGCCGGTGAGTTGAATTGCACCTTCGGAGCTACTTGAGCAGTTGGAGCATTGGACGTGACTGGCTGCGACGACGACTGTTGCGGCTGAGAAGCAGAGCGGGTTTCCTTCTTCTCACTTTTTTCAACTGGTCCGCCATTCTTCTGGGCTCGATATTCCTTGCGACGGAGCTCAAAATCAGGATCATTTAGGTCGTCCTCAAGCAATTTTGCCAGGTCCGTTGATGCGTGCTTGAGATTTGGGATTTCCAAGCGCGTGGCATTTTCGTACTGCCTTGCGACTCGCAGGAACTGCACTACATCCTCTGTTTGGGCACTAAATCTCTTGTATATTTTCAAAGCGCGTTCGCTATCGGGGCGTGACATTTCGAAATAATGCTCTATTTTCTAGTTAGCAGAGCCTCCTAGTATCGAGACCATGGCATAGGAAGCATACCAAGCACGTTGATCGTTCCTTCATTCATCACCGAGTATAACGTGAGGAGATCCAGCGTCAGCAATCGGAAAGCCGTCAGGGTGATTTCATTTTCGGGTTCGTCGGATAGAAGCTAAAGCAAAGTCAGTAAGGCTCCAAGCCGTTCGAGCATGACCTGTGACCTACATCGCATTTCAGGAGTGTGTGTATTTGTTTCTGAACAATCTCCGTTTCCCGCAATAGGCCCTTGGCGACAGTCAACCGCTTTAATCTGCCCTGTCCACCGCGGACGTAATCTGTCTTTGTTTCCGCATACGCCTGTGAGCGCGCGATAAGATACTCTGCGTACCTCCAGATATTGGCTCCCTGTACCTGGACTGAAATTGTAACTACGGATCAGCATCATTATTCTCGAAAACCGTGGATGTGGCACCTCGTAGCGACTCTAGTGGTGCAATAGCGGATGTTCAAATACACACCATCGGATATACTTGTGACAGCGACCGTCCTCGAGTTTTGCGCCAGGTAGCCTAACGCGGCACCCGAAGAGCCTTCCCGTATCATCATATGTACCACAATCAGGGCCTTGAACACAATCGTCCATGTTGAATCGCGCAGACGGTTCTGTAGCGTTCGAAATATCTCTGCGACTCCGGCATCACTGTACGTTGCGGTGAGGAGATGCTCGATGTATTTTGATTTGGGAGCGGCATTCTAAAAAGATAAGCAACGCCATGTCAGTTAATATATTCCTGCTGAAAGTATATGGATTAGGGGCGCGTAGAAATAAGGACTGACTTTGGGTTTTGTTGCTCCCTTGACCGACTTCTCAAAACTTGATCCAGCCATTGTAATCTATCGGGCTGTGCTTGTGGATAACAGGGTGTTTTCGCCGGGGGGCAGGTCTGGGAGAATGAACAACTGGCGGTTGAGATAACACTGAAAAGGCTGTCACTGCACCCCACAGTGTGCACAAGTTCGCTGTGGCTGCAACTTTTCTCAATCAAGATATGCGTGCTGGTGCATTCATGTTGATGAGGTCATTATAGAGGGAAGTAATGTCGGTGTACTAAGCTGTGCAACAGTGAGAGAAAGGGTTCATTGACTAGGTGGTGGCTAGGTTGATTCTCCAATCCTTTGCTAGAATACTCCACAAACAGTTTCTCAACCTTGTAAAATAGACAGTGAATGAGCAGCAGGTAAAAAAGGAAACAAAAAGACGGCAAAGATAGACAGTTCCGACAATGTTGTTGGAGAGTCGCGGAGCTTTCTGGAGATTGCCTCGATGTCAGGTGGCAGACTGGTTAGGCGTTTTTGGGTTTAGCGGGCTTTGGATCGGTCGCCTGTCGGACTTTCTCTCCGTCAAGATCAATTGAATGGAAGAACAGCGCCGTTGTGAATGCAGGATAGAGCCTGGAGAGACAATATATTTACACATTTATGTCTACTGTGCAAGACAACTGGTATTATCAAATCTTTCCAAAGTTCCAATTGCTAAAACAGGCCTCAGACTAGACAATCCTGTGATCCCGCAGCAACTCCTCCAGCCCCTGACGACTAAGGCCGATGTTCTGACATGCCTCCAAATTGCTACCAAGCGCTCCTTGGGATAAAGTACTCTAGTACAAATTAAACATTTAAGATAAGAGCATGGATTCTCCCTACGTTTTAATGATGTGGTCAGGTTTCTTGTTAATATATTTCACCAAATAAATATGCTCTACTCCCTTTCTCTGAACTGTTTGACGGCTCAATAAAAAGAATCACCCCAATATTCGCGTCATCGTCGTGATATTTTGAAAGCAGAAAGCATCAATTGATTCCACAATATAATTACCCTTGCCTAGCTATAAGTTCCGCTCCCAGATCACCACATATTTCTTTCTCCGCGTCGATGTATCAAATAAAATGGGCGCAGCAGGAGGTTTCGATTACCTCCACGACAACGGAAAAAAAGGCGGAGCCGAACATTAACAGTGTTCCGCTGATGCGCACGTCAGGGTCCTGCAACCTTCGGGAAATGGGGCCATATATCATCGTGCAGCAAAGATCAATTGGAAAGGGAATTAAAAAAAAGTACTTCCACCAAACGCCGATTCGAATCCCCGAAGAAAGGCAAGAAAGCTAGAGCATGGTACGCCCCGTATAAAGAGCAGCCCGCCAAATAGTACAAAGCTTGCAGGGGAAAAAAAATCATAAAAGAAGAAAAGTCGTCCGTTCAACAGCTTACATCCACCCAATTCCGCCAACCCATCTCTTCTCCTGCACCAGAGAAACTGTCGCGCACTTCCCCACTGCATACGAGTCGACGTCCATAGCCATAGCCATGTCGACATCCATAGTCATTCCCGAGTCCATGCTAGAATAGCTAGATCCCGTGGTTGGTGTAGAAAGGCCAGTGGCTGGTGGATATTGGAGGGATGATGGCAGCTGCGAAGCTATAACATGCTGATGCTCGTCAAACGAGGGTCGGCATTCTGGAATGTTCGAGGAAAATGGCGTGGAGTGAGAGATGATTGGTTGGAAGAATTTTCGGAGGGTTTGTTGTTTCGGGTCAATGGCCGCTGGAGATGAGGAGGGAAGGTTGGAGAGGTCGTCGTTGTCTGTGGCGGAGAAAATGTTGGGTTGGGACTGCGGCTGTGGTGGTTGTTGATGTTGCTGTTTCTGGGCAGAGAATAGCCAGTGGAGAGTTTTATCTGTATCCGCGACAATGGTCAGCCTGGCTATGCCTTCTTATACTGCAGAGGGAAGAGCGTAGGCCACTACTCACCATAGATTGTCTGCTCATCAGGACGGTCATCTCGAAACCGCTTCCGCGTTCTGCTGTGTAAATGTCGAGGAGACTCATCAATGGTGATCATATCGCCTGGGAATGTAATTGGCGAGGTGTTATTATTGTAGGATCGGGGGCTCATGGGCGAGCTCATGATTGAGAACGAAGCCTTGCGTTTCAGCCCCATTGCGACGAAGACGTGGATGGAAGGGGTATCAGAGAAGATATGTGAAGATAGAGGATAATATCAGTGGTCAGTGACCTCGAGGATGCGAGGTCTATATTAGAGACAGAAGGCAATGGCTGAGTAGTGGTGATAATGTCGAGAGAAGAGACAGAGAACACGCTGCTTGTCTGTGAAGCAGATGGGATTTTGATGGTTGGAGAACGCGCTGTGAGAATATCGCGATCTAAACGCGTATTTTACAGGGTGATACGATCTATACTTACCTAAACTGTTACAAATAGGATTATCGCGACGCTTATTGGTTGATTTTTCGAAGTTAATATTACGCTAGTATTAAATAGCTTAAGTGTATTATATTCACCGCGGCGCCTTCGCATTATCACGGATGCTATTCTTTTGCGTTGGTCAGAGCTGGAGCTGAAATCAATGAGAGTAATTTTATAGACGAGAGCAAGAGTGACGGGCACAAGGAAAGAAAATATTTTGCTATAAATACTCCAGAGTGGAAATGACTTGCAGACCTGCGTTTTAATGTACAGAGGAGTTGCCCCGACCACCGCCTAGCCTAGCGCGTCGCGACCGCAGCGACCTCGGGAAGCTCACAGTCATTAATACACCATCGAGGCATCCAGGTGCTTTCCGCTTCCACAACAAGAAGAGCCATAGATCAGACTGTTATTAGATACATAATACAAGCAGTAAAGTTACTTGAATTGAGCAAAAACAACCATTGCGACCTGTACAGCGGAAGGATGAAGAGCCGTAGCTATATCTGGATGATTACGGATACCGAGATCTAGTTAAACACTCAAGATTAGCAGCTGGTCTTCTAGGATATTGAAACGTAGAATACTATTATTGATTCGGTGCTGCATTTTTCCGATAATATCTTTTTGTAAGGATGTTCGGCATGCCGGGAATAATAAATAAAGTGGGTTTTCGGCATGCCGTGCCTTATCGGGCACCACTAACAGCTAGCTAGTACCAGCTCACTTCCTTGGCCCAACAACCCTCCAGGCTCCCGCAGCTACCCCACCTAACCACTCCATCATCACCCGTCAACACCTCCCCACTATCCACGACGTCAGACATCAAACATAACAATAACACATCCACCACAAACAGCTCTGCTACAAGCTAGCCATGCCTTCCAGAGAAGCCACACACGCTGGCTCGTGGTATTCCGACGATGGACCCACGCTCTCCCACCAGCTTGACCGGTGGCTGGACCAGGTGCCAGACGAGATAGAAGGGGTGGGCAAATTACCCGTTTCTGGCGCGAGAATTATTATTGCTCCGTAAGTTTGCTTGCTGTCCTCTTTCTGCTCTACACAGGGCTACAAAGCTAACAAACCTACGTTACAGCCATGCGGGGTACGCCTACTCTGGGCCCTGCGCGGCCTACGCATACAAGTCTCTCGACCTATCCAAAGCGTAAGCCATATCTTCTACTCCCCTCACAAGCCAACTACTCTCTTCGTTAAATTTACTAATGCTATCCAGGAAACGCATATTCCTCATCGGGCCCTCGCACCACCACCCGCTCTCTACGCTCGCCCTGTCCCAGCTGACCGGCTATTCAACGCCCCTCTCCTCCGACCCCTTACCCGTCGACACTGAGCTAATCGCGCACCTACAAACCCTCTCCTCCACATCACGCTTCACAACCATGTCCCGCTCCGTCGATGAGGCAGAACACAGTCTCGAACTCCACCTGCCCTACATTCACCACCTCCTCCGCCGCCAATTCCCTTCGTCCTCAACTTCCGCCTACCCACCTCTCGTACCGATAATGGTGGGCAGCACATCCGCACCCACGGAGCGCGCTTTCGGAGGTATCCTTGCCCCATACCTCGCGGACCCAGAGAATGCATTCATCATATCCTCGGATTTCTGCCACTGGGGCCTCCGCTTCGCATATACATACTACACTCCTGACGCGCCCGCACCAGCCCCAGAGCTCCCGCTCTCATTCACCGCACTGCCACAGCCGTCCAAGGAATTAACCCCCGAGATTGCCAGCAATGATGTAGACGCCCTTACGGCTGGCACCATGCTCAGATCGCCTAACCGCGTAGCCAAGGGCCCGCAGGTGCCGACTATCCATGAGAGCATCTCGGCCTGTGATATTGGGTGCATGAAGGCTATTGCGAGTGGGGATATGCAGGTGTTCCTGGACGCGTTGCGGGAGACGGGGAACACGGTGTGTGGACGGCATCCGATTGGCGTTATTATGGCGGCGTTGGAGGTTGTGAGGGGTGAAGCGAAGGGGGATGATGGAGGCAATGCGGAGGGTGGTCAGGAAGGGAAGTTGGAGAAGGGCAAGTTTTATTTTTTGAGGTATGAGCGGAGCTCGGATGTGGTGGTGGTGCAGGATAGTTCTGTGAGCTATGTTTCTGCGTTTGCAGTGTTGTAGGGCATGCAGAAGCAGTGCTGGAGATGGTGTGATAACTGGGCGGTTTTTCTTTTACTTCTTTCCCCCTCTTCTACGGCTGTTCAGACCTCTATCTACTAGAAGGACTACACATTTTCTTTTTCGCCTCTACTACCGTTTTCTGTTCCTTTTCTCACTCAACCCATTCACTTAGCAGGTATACTTCCCCCTTTTTATTTTCCTTCAGATGATATGGTGGTGCATACACAGAGTACAAGATGCAGCCAATAATCTACGAAATAGATGCTTATATAAATTCACTTTTTCACTCCTCAGGCTTTCGGCTTTGGGCTTTCAAGCTCCCTTTATCTATCACTACTTCTAATCCTATTTACTTCTTTGCAAGTTATACATCCCCCTTACTCGACAATCTAACCATCATCATATATTTCATCACCTCTCTAGATCGATATGCCGGCCATCAGGCTAGTCTGGCCACGCTCGCTTCTTCTTCTTCTTCTCTTCCTTACCATACCAGAGGGGGCTTCATAAGAGATCCCTCTTAATCATTCCAAGACATGAAGAACTAAAGGGGAAAAAAGAAAGAGGGCGGTGTTTAGACCTAGGCACATTAGAAGAATGGATGAGAGAGTGTATGCATCGCTAGCCATGAGCTTTCTTCACCAACAACTAAACTTCTCCTCCCACCCAACTTATTAGGGGGGGGGTGTATCAGGAACATTTTAGGAGTTCTCCTCACTTTGAACAATCTCTACCTTGGCATTAATATTGTACAAACTCGAGAAGCATCCATGAGCTAATCTCTCCCTCCCCTTCCCCCCTAAACGAACCTCTACTAGGAAAAACCAAATCATACATACATACCTCCAAAGCAAGGGGGGAAAGATGCATGCGGTGCCAGGTCGGAAAACCCACCATGCCATCTAAGGCCCTTTTTCGGAGACTAAACATCGCAACGCATCACAGTAAGTGTATCCCCCAGGGAGGGGGGAATACCATGTGATATCACTATAGGACATGTAGAAAAAAAGGAAACCGGGGGGGTCGGGGGGGACGCGCAAGCCTTAATATACTCCCGGGTGTACGGCAGGAACTTAGCTATTCTAAATTGAAATATTTGATGAAAAATACGCGTTCATAGGCTAGAGAGGGAGGGGAAAAAAACAACCCCCGAAAACAGCGGTGTAGCAGTCGGAGATCCTAGGTAAATTGAGAGCGCTCGCTATTTCTTTTATGGGGGAATGTGTGTTGCTTTTTCTTTATTCGTTTTTTGAGCATTGAGCATCCGTGTATACGGAGGTTTTATAGGAAGTACGTAATTTAGCAACAGGATATAGAAAATACTTCGGGGGAATATGCTCGGGTGGATGGACGGGCCCGCCCGAAGGGCCGGATAAAACCTTCATACTCAATATTCCCCCGAACCAAAATACAAACTCTAGCAATGTAGAATTTAGCCCGAGGGGGGCGAAGAATAAAAAAACCACCTCCTCATATCCCCCGGATTCGCTCTCGGGAGGCATCCCAATGCCGTCAGGGGGATATTGGAAACCATAATAATACATATACGTATGTCTCACGCGCGCACGCGTTCTCCTAATGACAGATGACGTCGTACCCGAAATCCCCGTACCCGTCGAATTGCTCGCCACCGGCCAAGCTCAACGCACGCGCGATACTCTGGCCGTATGAAGCGGTGAAGCAGTAATTGGGGTCATTCAGATCATTGGTCCAGGCGGAAGCCAGGATCAGATATGGTGGTTTAGGGACGGGGGTTGGGGGAAAGATATATGGCATGGGATGGTGGGAACGCGCGTTGCTTTTTCTGCATTTTGCATTTTTGGGTAGATGGAGGGGGGCAAGAAAATGAAATTTTCTCTGTGAGTGGTAGGCGGTGGAATTGAAAGGGAGAATAGGATATACCATGGGTAATTGGTGCTTCCCCACACGCTTGGTGGGACATATATACGAGGCATAGGAATAAAGAAGAAAAACAAAGGTCCTAGACCCGGAGCATAAGACGTCCCAGGTGGCGTAAAGGGTGCTGATTGATTTTCAGTGGGCCAAACAAGAAAAATAGTTGGCTCCATCGCATCGCAAATGGACTGAGATGCGTAATTGAGAAGTGTCATACCAGCGCGCCTGTCCTCCTCTTTGTGTGGCTAGGGGTAAAAAGAGAGTAAAAGCCAAGAAAGAGTCGGTAGCTTGTTACTCTGCCCGGAAGCACAGGGTTATCAGGAGAATCCTGATAGACCACATGGGATGACAGACGACCTTGAAGGCATGCCGTCCACGTGGCCCCTGATTCGCGTCGCAGACTCCCAAAAAGGACGGAGGAAGAGGCCAAAGCGTATATTACAACAGGAGAAAAGATGCGAGATTTAAAACTCTCCTCGGAGACAAGAGCAATAAAAGACAGCTTTTCCAACTCTAGTAGCTAATAAACCAAAAAGAAATCCTATAAATCTTCTTTTTGCAAAAGTTCGATTTGGGGATTTTGAGTAGGCGGGGAAAGGACATATACACACACACAAATGACGTTGTCAATTACAGAGCAATATAAAGAAAAGCGAGTAAAGAAGGGAATATGCTTAATCTGGCCTGCAGCATTACCCCGCAAAACGCAAACATGTTTGGAGGCAACGCAGAAACTGGGGGAAACAAAGAGATACGCAAGCATGACGAATAGGCTCAAAAAGGGTTCTCGATAGAAGCCTCGCGGCCCGCGGGTCCAAGGGAGCCCGGGAGCAAAGGAGTCAGGGGCAAAAAACACGAAAGCAGGAAATTTGCAGCTTGCGTAGACATATTAATTTTTTTCTTGATAACGTATGTATGTTATATTGGTAGCGTCATTTTGAGACGAGCTTGCTTGCTTGGGAAATTTGTGTGTTTTGCCACTGGCATCATACTCCTCACTGCTCGCTGGTAGCGTATGTAGCGTATGTAGCGTAGCAGGCAGCGACTGTTGATGGAAGTTTTAAAGCCTCGGTCAGGGCTTTAAAAGGGACGTCATCAACATTGGAGCGCATTGTTGATGCCTCTGCCTGCTTTGGATCATTGACGAAGCTTTTCGTCACTCCCTGGCCTATAATGTCGAACCAACACTCCCAACTAACTTGAAGCGCGCCTGACGTCGTCGCATCTGTTGAACGTGAAGAATGAAGATGTTGGTGGATGGATGGAAGTCAATTTGGAGGTTTTGCGGTGGATTACCCAAGCAAGCGGGCCCTTGTTGCTTAGCGATTGGAGAGTGCGGGAATCTTCAATCCACGAATCTAATGCGAGGGATGCCACGTAAGCATTGCCCGGGGCTAGGCCTGGCTTGGCTAGGGATTGGCTCGAGAAAATACAGAGTAGTTTTGATATAGAACTGCACAGTACAGAATTACCGGTTCGGTGAATAAGGATAGGATGGTTTGGCATATACCTGGGCGTAGAATTGGGTTATGCGGGGATATATGCAAGTACCTACTCTGTAGGTAGATATGGAGATGGCAACGGATTGCCAGGTTTGAACTTAGAAGAAGATAATCTGTGGTAGCAAAATTGAACATCGTTCTTTCTAGTTGTATTTAAATGGGGATGAGGCCATGGTAGAGCTATTCCAGGGGGGGATTTTAGACTTGGGCCCTTGCTTGCTCTGGCCAGAACAGAGGAAAAAATATAATTTAACACAGGGGCAGGAATTTCCTCTTCCGCAAAGCCTTTCCATCTTGCGGTCTGGATATGGGATCCTTCGGTGGTCTAGACTCCGCACATCATTATTGGTGTCCCCCGCCACCAGCATATTGATACATGCACAATGTATCTACTACATCATCCTGCGCTTGATGGTGTATGGGTTATACACTGGAGAAAAATATTAATAGAGGTAGCATGGACTCTGTCGATCCCGAAGACTGAAATAGCCTGTTGAGATGCACAATTGCCGTGCATGCCAAGGAGGGGGAGTTGAGTAGTATCAAGGTCATGGAACCGTGGGATCCAAAATCGGAGAAAGCGAACGCATCACGTCTGTTGAAACAAACGGCACTTCTCAGTCTGTCAGACTGGCTTAAATGATTTGACGCCTGAACAAGACATTATTATTATTTGGTAGAACCACGGCTGCCACCCTCGAAGAAGGCTGCAAGCGGTGAATCGTGATTGATGAGAAAAAAAAGCTTGCTTTTTGGTTACGGGTGGAGGCAGCGATCAGCCCTCCCAGTCTCCCAGGTGAATTTTTTTCCCTTTTTACTTTCTACTTTCCCGCATGATCAGGCATTTGTAATTCCGGGACACATGCTGAGCCAACTGGCAACAGGTCATCGACAGCAGGAGAGATGCCTGTTGGTCGCACGACAGGATTGCTACAGAGACATGCGTAGGCCAAAAGTGGAGATGCCATACATACATATGGAGAACATACATACATCATCGTCATCCATTTTGGTATCAGCTGGGCACGGAGTCAGCAGGGCTTCAGAAGATGATGATAGTGTTGGTGCTGCTGCCTTTTTTAATTTCTTCACAGTCACTAGTAGAGAGAAGATTTTGCAGGCGGCATGGGAGAAGTATATATGGACGTCAGCATAGCTACCTAGGTAAGTAGACCGCGTCACAGACGGAAAACGAGCAGACACACGCGGCGGGGAGGGAGGCTGGCTGTGGCTGATTGGCGGATCAAGCGAAAGAAACGGGAGCTGACGACGCATCCCAAGAATGGATACGCGCTATACCTAAAACACACTAGGGGCTCAGAGACACGCAGGGGGACTCGTCACTGCCCGCTTTGGGGTCTTGGCTTTTGGCGATGCGGCGTGTCTTGGCGCCCCATATTACCGTACGGACACGTCTGATACCAACCGTGCCCTGCCGGACTGCGCACCTCTCGGCATCTGGCCCATCAGGAGCAAGGGCCAGTTGTAAAGAACGTACGACCCAGAACAGTACGGCGGTAATTACAGGCCCTCTTGGCAGCGATTTTCAATCTTCGTTGCCTCCAAACGGTCCAACGTCAACCTCCTCGCCAATAATCCTGTCAGCCCGCCTGCAGACTGTCTGTCTGTCCCTCTCTCTCTCTCTCTCTCTCTCTCTCTCTCTTCTTCTTCTTCTTTTTCTGCTATCCCAACCCTCGTCTGTCTAGCCATCACTTCATCATTCCAACTCCCCTCTATATATCGTCTTTCGGTACTCTCTTTATTCCGTCGTTCCAACCCTCTCTCGCCTTCGTACACCCCGACACAGTTGCACCAATCCAGCCGCCAAGATCGGCAGGTCGGGCTGTGTTCTCTGGCTGCGCATCCCCCTAGCGATTGATATCCCGTCCACCCGTCTGCGAAGCCACCGTCCTCGACTTTCCTCCATTGATCGCATCGCACTCTAAACGCTTCGTCAGTCGTCTTTCAACTATCTGCTCAAACGATATCGAATTCCCTCGATTCATCGTATCCATCGTCTGTTTTGTGGTGCCCGATTCTAGGACAATCGCATCGTCGCACGCCTGAGCCGAACTCGGGAGACCTCAATCTATCCGCAAAGTGTCTTCCTCGTGGTGCTGACAGTCATTCGACTTGACTGCCAGCCAGCCTGTCTGCTGTCTCGTCATGGCCCACAATCGTCCTCGCCCGCGGGGCTCTCCATCGCCCTCTGCAAACGCATTCGATGCCTCTCAACTCTCAAAGCAATTCGAACAACTCCTAAGCACACGGCGAATGAACACACTACAAGAGCAATCTCGCTCGCGAACCGCCTCTCCCGCGCCATCGTCCATGTCTAGCTATGCTCCTTCACATCAATCCTCGTCCCGAACACCACATCAGCAGCCGCCCTCCTATTCCACACTTCGAAGTCTTCCCCTCTTTCCATCTCCGCCGCAGGATCCCTCATCACAACGGTTTCGCAACCTGTTACACGTATTATCCGTGACCCCGACAAAGTATGAAAACCCCGGGCTTCTAGATGAAGCGTTGGCTGTCATCCCGCTCGATCGACTATACGCGGAAGCAGAGGAAGAATGTCAGATTCTACAAGCGGAGGCCGCCAGCATAGGCGACAATATGAAGCCCCGTTGGGGTTACCAGGATTGCGTGATTAAAGCGTTACTAAGGTAGGATTGGATCTTGAATTTTTTTTTTTAGTGATTTGCGCCCGGTGAAATTTACTAACCGTTGCCTTCTTGTTTAAAGGTGGTTCAAGCGGGACTTTTTCCAGTTCGTCAACAACCCTCCTTGCGCGACATGCTATAGCCCAAGCATTGCCCAAGGAATGACCCCGCCAACTCCCGATGAGACCGCCCGTGGTGCCACCCGAGTAGAACTATATCGTTGTGCGGAGCCAAGCTGCGGCGCGTACGAGAGATTCCCGCGATACTCGGATGTCTGGGCCCTGCTGCAATCCAGGAGAGGCCGTGGAGGGGAGTGGGCAAACTGTTTTAGTATGTTGTGTAGAGCAGTGGGCGGTAGGGTTCGATGGATCTGGAATTCAGAGGATTACGTTTGGACGGAAGTGTATTCAGAACATCAACGACGTTGGATCCATGTGGATGCGTGTGAGGAAGCCTGGGACAATCCTCGCCTTTATACTGAAGGTATGTTGTTGATCTAGAATGAAATGGTGTACGGACTGTTGCTGACTTTGACACAGGCTGGGATAGAAAGATGGGATACTGTATCGCATTTTCAATCGACGGCGCAACCGACGTCACTCGACGCTATGTTCGTAGTCCAGCGAAGCATGGCTTGGATAGGACTCGTGCACCCGAGGAGGTCTTATTGTTCGTCATCCAGGAAATACGACGAATGCGGAGAGAAAATCTTTCTAAAGAAGAACGGCATCGACTTATGAAAGAGGACGAACGAGAGGATCGCGAACTTCGAGGGTTCATGGCCCAAGCGCTCGCAACTGAGATCAACAACCTAATCCCAAACCCTACCTCGAACGAAAGACCAGACGAGGTCAAGGTTCCGGCCTCCATCCAAAACGGTGCGACAGAATGGGCGACCCCTGGCAGAACTGGGCAACCCAGCCCGGATCGGTCCAGGGAAGGTCGATAACGTTGCACCTCGCGCCATGAATATCTGCGCTCCTCATCTCCACTCCCCATTACTTCTTCACGATACGCTCCACGATTTGGAACGAAGATACTCCCCGGCATACCTCACGAATCATGATTACTACATTCCCCAACGTTCACCGCGTGATGTATCTCATGGTAAACAGTCCATGAGTCATGCAACGCCTTCAAACCTCTTGAGACTACCGTCTCAACCCTCTTCTCTCGAACCCTGCCTACAGGATTCCCTCTTGCATTGATACCGTTCTGCTAGATGCATTGACATTTCTTTTCATACCGATTCTCATACCCCCGTTCTGCGACCTCGTTTCAAGCATCTCGTCCCTCCCCCCCCCGAATAAACATACCCCCGTATCACATCTTACCTTGACGGATCGCCGATTTTTCGATACCTTCCCAATTGTCATGGCATTTCATCTTGAACTTCGTTTTGTCGGGTTTTTAACAGCGAAAACAAAAACAATAAAGGACCTCTTTTTCTTTCCCAATTATATACACCGAATTTTTTTTTCCAAGCAACCTAACCTGCACTGGACATGCATTTTCATTTGTTCCCTTTTTTCTTTTTTATCATATTCCTGTATCATGGCTGCTTGACATCGCCCTGACGGGACTCATATATTCCTTTCTTAGTGTCTATTCTCATCTACGCCGTCGCATTTGCTCAACCCTCTTATCTACTCCTACTTATCCCTCTATTTCTCTTTTTTTTTGTTTTCTTTTTTATATGGTGAATATCCTATTTTTCGTTTTCAGTTTTTTTTTTCGCACATACCTCGGTTTGGGAATGGAGAAAGGAATGGAGGGGGGAAAGGGCAGGAAGGCGTCCAGGGGCGTTTTGACTATTATTATTTTTGTCTCTTAGCTGGCTGCATTGGTACTTGATCTTTATTTTTTAAAGGTGAGGGTTTTTTCTTCATCTATATAGCTTTATTCACATTGGATTTTTTTTTTGGTTGTTTTTAAGAAGCGTTGCTGGATACTTGCTTTTCTTTTACGTGCTGTTTTTGAGCTGAGATGAGTTGGAGTGAGACGGGGAGGTGGGAGGGGAGGTTAAATATATAATACATATTTCCACATTGACCATATTATTTCATGAGGAATGATTTGATTTAGCATTCTGAGAGTTTTTTCCCTCCCTCTTTCTATCTATCTAAGATTATTATATATGTGTGTAATGTGTGTAGTTTTGGGAATAAGGTGCTCATGGGAGTGCTGGAATATTTCCACTGGGTTTTCTTTTCAATGGAGTGAGGGGGAAAGGAGAATAAATGAAGATATTCTTTTTTGGAAGTAAAAAGCAGTGGATTTTTATATTCATTCATGGGTTTACATTTTGCAGAAACTTGAATGTTTTTCTTCTTCTTTTTTTTTTCAAGTTAATTCTCTGGAATTGATGGTTCATATCTATCTTGTCTCTCTCATGATTTATGTATTGGAACTGCAGAAAAGGAGGGAGGATGAAGGTAGACAAGATTGTGATATGCTACTCCCTAGCTCTAATTCATTGCAAACCATTTTGAGCAAAGGTTCTGTGGATAGAGAGAGGGGCTTGATGAGAGAGATTTCATCTCTTTCTTCTTCTTCAATTTTTTTTAATTTCTTGTTGTTGATCTTCTATTTACTTGGGAAATAGAAGAGCCCCCGCCATTGATAATAGGGAGATGCTCAAAAGAAAACATGGCTGAGAAAAAAAACTACAAAACAGAGTCATGTGTATAATATAGATAGCAGGAAACAAATGAACCTAGAAAAGCTGGATTCAAAATCACTCACCACCCCCCTGAACCACATCTATCTCTCGCGCATAGAGGAGGGAATACCCAGATCAAACCAATATAAAAGCTTTGCTCTTCCTTTCTTCAGGACTAACCAACTAACTAACTAGGCAATGCGGACCTGACATCTGCAGTCCATTCGTTGCCCAGGACTTCGGAGATAGGACCCAGACTGATCATGCCTAGGTAGCTGTCCTGTTATTGAAGAAGATGGGAGGTTAGTCTTGAATGATTTCAATTCCCGGGGGCCGGGTAGAACTGGGGTTTAGATAATAGGTGACAAAAAAGTTATAAAAGTAACAAAGCACATAGGGGAAAAGGGGGTGGAGTGAGGGAAGGATGTAAAACATACGTGCATAACATATATCCCCGTAATCGTCGTGCCGGGCGTGATTACAATCTTTGGCGTCCTTTTGCGGATCTGTGGCCCTGGGGGTATTTTGAGCTGCGGGATCAGACTTGGCTGGAATGTGAAAGAGCGTTTCTTGTTCGTGGCGACCTTTTTTTTTTTTTTTCAAGGCGAGATCTGTTAGCAAGATCGAACAACTCTGAAGAAACGAAGGGAAAATAAACCTAGACGGCGGTTCTAACTCACCTCCAAAGATGTAATTGCACCATGTCTCCTCGCGTCCGGCTGCGCCGTATTCATCCAATAATCCCCCTTAACCTGCATGTTAGTAAGCACCTCCCCACCAGGCCCATCGATCGAAAACGTCATTTTCACACTCTCGTCCGCGCTCACGGTACTCTTGCACGCGCGCATTCGCTCAATCGGTGCACCACCCGCTTCGTTATCGTATTCAAAGTCGATACCCACGATCACGGAGTTGGCGACTGTCACGACGATGCGCGTGAGGTATTCGAGATAGGCGCCGCGGGGGCCGCCGAACATTACCGGGATTAAGGGGCGGAATTCAGAGAGCGGGACATCTTGGCCTACGAAGGTGGTTTCGTGCAAGTAGAGGTTTGGAGAGGGGATGGTGGGGTACCATATTGCTGTTGCGCGGAGAGGGAGGTGTGGAGATGCCTCTGGGTCAGTGGCGGTGGAGGGGACGGCAAGAGTGACCATTTTGAAGCTCTGGAACAGCCAAGTTAGCGAAATGTTAGTAGAGGTGTTGGGAGCGGTAAGGGTTTCTCGATGCTTACATCGAATCCCCCCTTTAAGTGGGTTATACGCTCAGTCATACACAGTCGAAGAGATTGAGGTATCTCATCCGGACAGCCTGCCCATTGCGAAAGATGACCCTCGAGCATAGTCGCTCTCAGCGCATGGATACCAGTTGGTCCCACGGCCACAACGAATCCAGCGAACGTTCCAGGTTTATCGTTCGCGTCTGACATCTTGAGCATAACTTCCTTGCCGGGAAGGATATACCCAATCTCAGCGTCCTGTCCCACTGTCGATAGGAAACGCAACCCCGTTACATATTTCCTTTCGTTAAATGAGATCAGAGACACTGCTATCTGTGATATTGCCTGTGGCAAGCGCACAGATTGCTGATATAGCTGTTTACATGGCGAGGCAGTACTCTGGAGCGGTAGGCCTATAGGACCAATAGCTCCGCCTATGCTTCTCCAGGGGATGTGGTGGTACTCTTGCTGCTGTTCTGGTCCAAGGGCCTTTCGCGGCTTTGTGAGTAGCAGGTTTGCGAATGAGCGGTTAGAATCCCAGATTCTTCGCCTGTTTGCTAGGCCGCCGCTGATGGCTCTCGTCTTATCATATAACGTTCTCCAGTCGCGGTGGCGGTGCGGTGTGCTTACCTGGGTCTCAAAGACGTAATCGCGATCAAGGCCTGACTCGAATCGAGAACTCCAAAAGGACTGCGAGAGAGGGAGGCTCGCGAATGATCGCGAAGCAAATCTCAGGCTAGTCACATCTTGTATGCGCAGTTGCCTTTGTATTTGCTCAAGCAACTCGACGGGTAAGCTGGAGAAGCAGTCTGTGTATTCGCGAATTTGAGGAGACACGCAGCTGGATTCTTCTGTCGCGGTGTTTTTTTGGCAATGATATGTTTCACCCAAGGTCTGTTGAAGCTCAGGAATGTCCAGCGGATCTTTTTTGTAATAGTCCAACGGCGAGGCCTTCTTCACTCCATGGACAAGGACGGGCGCAACATATGAGACGATGCGGGGCTGTTCCCATGGGTGGCGAAAGTCAAGCGGAGTGGTCTTCAATAAGCCTCCGTAGGCATGTCCCCAGTCCAACTGAAGTTGTCGCACTGGGAAAGCACGACATATATCATAGAAACGCTCTATGGGCATAGGATGAGGATAGAGTTGCATTGTGAGCACTTGCCAGCACTGATCATGGAATACGTATCCAGGATCTGGCCGATGCCGGGTGCCAACTAGGGGAGGGAACTCATCCGCTGGCATAACCCTGTAGCTTATTTTATCATAACGCCCATCGATATCTGAAGGCGCAGAAAACCCAAGGTCACGGTGAATGAAACCTCCAACACCCGTCAAAAAGCGAGTTTTATGTTCATCATCGCTGACCCGCACTGTGATAGCAAGTTAGTAAGGATAAGCTTTGTCGATGCTCCCTTTCCCTATGATAATAAAAGGGATTCTGTGAGCAAATACTTACCGGCACGAAACTCCGTCTCCCATGACGATCTTGGCGAGCGATAAAAAATAAAACCTCCGCAAAGAACGCAGTAAGGAGAATCACTCATTGCGACTATCAATATAGGAGTGGTATTAGAGACAGAAAAATCCCTAAACAGAACCAACGAGGCTTTTGGCGGTCCTTGAGTTCTGCTGATGTTGGAAGCACCTTGGGATATTTATGTCTTTTATTGGAGTAGAGAACAAGGAACAACGTGAAATAAGAATTTTGGCATTGGCTTTTTGTTAACAACAGTGTAGGCAGAAGAAAACATCAAACACGCGGCGCGCTGGGCTGCACGCCGTAAACCTGATGCCTGGCCGTAAGTGAGTGGGGTGCTTGATGTGCCGCAGCAAACATCTGGTAAGGCTCACAGGCTGGGGGGTCAAAAGTATGTTGCCTTCGCATAACCCTGGAGAATGAGGGGTCTTATCTGCAGCTCCAACTCGTCCTATTTCGATAGGTGATGTGTTGTTCTGTTGAATCCCTCACGCGTACCTAGCATGGATGATGGAGCTGGCGAGCTGGGGCTGAGATTAGAGTTCAACTAACATTATGTCATCATTTAAGCTTCAAGCTCTTGTCTAAAACTGATTAGCGCGGTTTGACCTCATAACATCAACTTTCCTAGCCATCGGAGAATGAGGCATATCAACACCAACTAAACGAACTGTACACTCTTTCTGTCTCATAAATGTATTCCTGTAGATGTTTATGACACACATGCAGCGCTAGGTAAATTTGAACCACAAAAGAAGAAGGGAAAAAAGCGGATGTAAGGGAATATACAGAGAGACAGAGACACTAAAATGACGACGAATGCTTTGCCGCATTTTTAAAACAAACTTGCCAATAATTACGCTCCTTGTGCTCACTCGTAGTCGCGAATATATCGTCCCGGTAATTGCACATCCCACATCGGTCTTTCTATCACAGCTACTTCCAATGGCACGTCCGCCGCATCCTCACTCACATCCTGCGTATCGACGGGACCTAGAGGTACAATGCCCAAAACTTCACGGTACTTGTATGTGTGCCACCAGCGACGGCGCTCCATCGTGGGTTTGGGTTCTGACGCAGGTTCGACTTGTTTCACGCTCCTATCATCTGTTCGCGTTTGTTGATTCTCATTAGAATGGCCATTCGGTCTCGTATGTATCACCACGGCAACGGCTATCTGGCCAGTTCCGGATGGACGAAGAGGAGGGGGTGGTGCCGTACCATGTGTGAGATGGTGAGGTTTGCTGCTGTGAGCTTGTTCGTCTTCATCTTCGTCGTCTGTGAAAGTCTGGGATTGTTGTTCCCGTCGAAGACGGGCGAGTGTGACATCGTTGGCTGCAAATGAGGGGTCATAACCATCCTGGTCCTCTTCGCCGATGCCGGCATCTTCAGGACGCTTCTGTTTCTCCAAGGAAATCCATTCTGCTGTCGATTCATCCGGACCGACGATCTTCCTCATTTTTCGGCCCAGTCCAACGTCAGATTGAGAAAGGTGCATCCGGTCTCCGGCACCACTGTTTAACTTATCCATTCTCTCATCTTCTTCTCGCTTTCGCTTGTTGGATGCTGCGGATGAGGAGACGACAACATCCTGTGTTTCGCCCGCTTCCCCAGGTGGAGGGAAGTCTTGCGTCAAATCAAACATCCACATCCAAGCAGGACCATAAAGCCATAACCGTTGGTGTACATCCCAGATTCCACCCATGGCCCGATCTTTGAGCACAGTGAATTCCTGTGGCAAGTATGTCTTGGGGTTCCTTCGAGACCAGTCTGAAAGCTTTCCCTGTTGGACATCGAATTCGCAGAGCTGGTGTTCAGCAGTTAGAACGATTAATCTATCTGCGTTGCCGGCGGAAGACATCGTGGACTTCTTGGGGCTGACACCATTTGTAAGGCTTTTGGGAGAGGCGGGAGTTCGGGGACGGAACGAAAGTAGGAGGATTCCGGAGTTAAGACGAGGAATAGGTAGTTCGGAAGGAGTTAGTATCCAATGTTGGCCTTCGATAACCGGCGGCGTGTCCTCATCATCTGAGCTGTCGTCATCTGAAGAATCCGATGACGCCTTGCCATTCACTTTCGTCTTGTGCACCGGCTCTTGCATCTCCTCCAAGGACCACGTATCTACAAACCCGTCTAGGTCACCACACGCCACAACCTTGCTGTCGTGAGAGAAAGTGACGCAACGAATGGTCCGCTCGTACGCGCCAAGTGTGCCATGCTGGTGCTTTTCATGGCGAGTAACACGGGACGGGCGGGTCAGCTTGGAAAGCTTTGTGAGTACTTGCGCACCTCCTTTGGATTCGGGGTCCGCAACGATCTTGGCTAGGTAGACGTTGTTGTCGGGACGGACCAGACAAAGCCACTGGCTATCCGGCGATATGGAAACTACCTTAGCCCCGTAATTTGATACTTCGGACGGTAACTCTATCTTGTTCACACGGAGAACGGACTTGTCCTCTCCTTTCCGTCGCTTAAGACCGAACATCTTCACTTGAGACGTGGTTGCAGCCACGAGTAGCTTGCCATCTAGTGACATGGCCGCTGAAGAAATATTTTCCTCTCCCTGGATAGCACTATCAGTATCGTAGTACATGAAGCCGTCAGTCATACGAAACTCACCTGTATCAAAACCTTCCCAACAAGTCTATGACTCTGCCCATCTAGGATGTCATCATCATTCGTAGAAAACCGTTTGGGAACTTGCCAGAAATTAACCTCGCGCTCCCACCAACCCATCAGCAAACGAGAAGCTGGAGAGGATGACAGTTGGGGGCATTGAGGAAGACTTGGCAGTTTCCGATGATTCTCTTTGCCGTACTCGCGCAATGGGACGACGACAGGAGTAGTATCCAAGCCTTTCATGAGCAGTTAGTCCGCCTATTCTCATAATGTTCACGTACAAGGTCCAACGCTTACCTCCCGATACCACAATACTAATATTCTTGGTTTCATACACTGCAAAAGCCTTGACATCATGGGTGTGGTAACGTCGGTGGGTCGCCTCAGCCCATCGCCTGGATTTGTCCTTCTTACCACCTTTCATCTTGTAAATAGCTGTCCTCTGATCAGCTCCACCACTGATAACAGTCTCTCCATCAGCGCTGACAGCAATGTCGAGCACATCTGCTTGGTGACCTTGCAGCCGCTGTATTAGAGAATAATTCTTCGCGTCCCAGAAACGTATCTCGCCCGCAGAGTCACCGGACACGATACCGCCAGCTGGGAGGCATTTCACAGACCAGACGAGGAGTTCCTTGGTACCCTTTGCAGGCCCTTTACCGAGAGACATTGTTCTGATAAGCTTGCCGCTCCTGATGTCGAAGACCCGGATGGAACTGTCTGCATAACCAGCGACAACGGTGTTTCGATCCTGGAAAGCGAGGCTGAGCACTCGAGCCTTCCTGGTGGATGGCCTCACGGTCCGTAGATATTTCAAATCCCCATCTTCAGTCGACAGAATCACAATAGAGCCATCCGCGCACCCTGCCGCCAAATGTTGACCAGTATACTCGCCTTCCGCAGGCGATAAAGGTTTCCCATCTTCATCTTTCTGTGTCGGCTTCCATCGCGGCTGGGCAGCCAGGCACCAAATTTCGCCAAAGTTTCCGCTCGAATGCCGCGCTGGGAGACCCTTCTCGAGATCCCACTCCGTCACCACACTCGAATAGCCAATACTAAACAGTCGTAGCTTGCCAGGCAGTTTAATTCCCTCGCCATCAACTTCGCTGGGATCAAGCGTCCATGCGAGGCCCTCGATGCTCCGATCCTTCCCACCTCGTAGGATCGATTCTTGGAACCAGACGCCGCGGAGTGGGTTCCAGATTTCGATATCGCCGTTTGCGCGTCCGATGGCGAGACGGAGGGTAGGCACGCCTCTCCCGGAGATGTCAACGGACGGCGGATGTGAGAATGCAAGCGCGTTAATGGCCTGTGGATTGTACGGCACGAACCGACACCGGTGGACGTCCATAGCTGCTGGGATTTTGTCTGGAGCTGGAGAAAATCAGATATCACGCCAATGGAAAATTCAGTTCGCGCATTCTCTGTAAAGGATGGAGTCCTCTTACATTATAAATAAACCCTACTGCAGAGCCATTTGCAATCCCTTCGTAATCCTCTGCTTGTCGCTGCGCGGGGAGTGTCGAGCTGGGTCTTCGTGATATAATTTTCTGCCAAAATTTAGAGTTAGGGTGATCGGTAGGGAAGTTTTTCCCGACCTAGCTTCAGCACGTGATATCGGCTCCACTTGTCCATCTTAGGCACCTACTTAGCAAGGTGGCTAATCCCTACTTAACCGTTAGTATCAAAACAAGCATGCCGCATAGATGGTAGCAAGTGCAGCGTGCGTGGCAGGCAGCAGCCTTGTCATTAAAGAAAATGTTCTTCGCTCTCATGACAAGTCAATATTCTGATAGACTCGTTCTTTTACCTATCGAGTTCCGAGAATTCTTTCCAAGCCAGAGATCTTTAAAAAAAAAAGTCTATCGTCTAATATCTTTCACCGCCTACAATGGTTTCTTACAAAGAAGTTCAAGCCTCCAATGCACTCATCAACGATGTAACGGCCCCACGCGTCGCCGTCTTCGTCGGCGGTACGTCAGGCATCGGGAAGTTCACGATTAGGGCCTTAGTCGCTACGGGTGCGAGCGTGAGAATCTACCTAGTCGGGCGCAAGAGTTCTGAAGAGCGCATGCATGCTTTCATCCAGGAGTTGCACGCCATCAACCCCAAGGCGGAAGTCATTTGGACCGAAGGCGAGGTCGCGCTCCTCGCGGAAACAAAGAGAATATGCGAGGCCATCAAAAGTAAGGAGTCGCGCGTCGACTTACTGTTCCTTACCGCGGGCTACGCACCATTCGGCACACGCACGGAGACTGCCGAGGGCTTAGAAATCGCTCAGAGCCTGGAGTACTACTCGCGAATGCTGTTCATTCTACATCTTCTCCCCCTCCTAAGCGAAGCGGAAGCGCCCAGGGTCGTCAGCGTTTTGGGCGGTGGGCTGGAGCGGGCGACTATCGACTTGGACGACTTGGACCTGAAGAAGCCTGGGAATTTTGGCGGCGTCAAGGCTCAGATGCAATACGTAGCTATGAACACGACGACTTTGGAGAAGCTGGCCAACGACAATCCCAATGTGACGTTCATCCACTCCTGGCCCGGGTCGGTCAACACAGGAAACGTAAGAAGGGGTTCAGATCCGAATTCGATGTGGGCCTGGTTCGTCTGGCTTATCCTTGAGCCCCTTATTGGTTTACTTGCGTTTAGTGACGAGGAGTCTGGACAGAGGCATTTGTTCCAGAGTACCAGCGCTGCTTTTGGCGGTCGTGGCGTACCATGGAAGGGCAAGCTAGGTATAAATTCGCTGGAGAAGCCGGCGGATGGACTATTTCTCGTCAATTATAAGTGCGACTGTACTCCGAATGCGAAGGTCATGCCTTTGCTTCGAGAGAAGGCACTGGGAAAGATTTGGGACCACACGCAAGAAGTTCTTCGACCATATTTATAAACTAGGGGCTCTCATTCATTATCCTACAATGTTGGCAAGCTCTGTTTTGTGGATAGATTCATCATATATTGATGGATAGGGAACGTGGTTTAGTTTATGGCGGGTAGATCAATTCACTGACAATGTTGTTGACTAGCCATATTCACATTCTCCAAGATTCGGCTTGTCCTGGACAGAAAACAGCAATCCAGGCAGGCGAACTCTGATAAAACAAGAATAATTTAAGCACAAGGACAATCCATCAGACAACAAGTTGAGCCTCAAGCGTGTCAAGCTTCTTGAAGGAAATGGAGGAGTGGTTCACTTAAAATTGTGTAGGAAATGAGATATCCAGCATTTCCAGCTTAAACTGCCAATAACAAAGTATGTTCAAATTGTAAAAGTGTCAAAGCTGTAACTGTGCTGCTGCTGATATTAACTCATTCCCTAATTTGCATTTTTGGATGGGTGGTACAGACGAATTGGACTCAGCAGACTAAAAAATGCAAGCTTGAATGATGAATGAGCTGATAACTGCTGTGAACACAGTCAGGAAGGGGTATTGTTGGGTAGTCCCAGTTCTCAAAACTGTTCAAGAAGCTCAGGGTCGGAGTTCAAATGCAGCTATTTTGTTTTTTCCCTTCAAAGAGAGGTGTGTGCTGTTGCCAACCTTGCATCTCATGGCAATCATGTTTTTATGCCGTGTATGTAGGATGGGCGCATAACTTAGAGACATGATAGAGTAATCCATACACGAGCCAGGTGATGCATGTGTAAATACCTAGGTAAGTAGAGGATAGAGCTGTTCCTCATATTCCTCCGTCAACGCTTGCCTAAAGATGTATGTATTTATCTCTTTGTCTGCTGGTCAGCGACACAGTCCACTGCAGACCCATGAAGAAACAAGTTACCACATGGATAATAGGTAAAATGAAAAAAGGATTGCAGTTTTCTGGCTCCAGGCTTTGCAGAAAAAAATTACTTCCAACTGAGACCCCAATTTCCAGGACCTTTTCGGCCTGCTGCAGCTTGAAACATAGCACGGGCATTTGTCTCTGAGCTTTGACTTAGCCTGCATTTTGCCCCTTGTGGGACAGATCCGCATCCGGATAAAAAGGGTGCGATTTCTAGATTTCTAGGCTCATGATTTCTGCGGAAGTTCTAGTAAAGAAAAAGAAAAGAAGCTATGGATGTACATGTACATCCTGTAACACTCGGTAGGTATGTAAACGACTTATTATACTCTGTTCAGCGGTCAAAAGCTTGGGGATGTTGGAAACTCGATAATGTTAAGTATTTCATTCATATTTCGCGTATTACGCACACAATTGAAGACAACCTCCAATTAAGAGTTACCGATTCGATGCCCAAGAATAGTGCTGAAGTAAAAACAGACAATATGCCGTCAGCGCGGGAGACGTTGAACCCATTGGAGAATGGAAAAGGTTGGAGATGTAGAAAACAACAAAGCAAACAAATTCAGGCGACCGATATTAATATGACCAAGTGCTAGCCACCCATCGTGTGCCGAGAGGGTAACTACTGGTTTGCTGCATGGGCACTTGACAGCCTGAGTTCGAGAAGGAGAGTTGGTTGATAGTGGAGTAGATTATGTGTAGGATTTTGATATGCGGTGATAATATAGAAGCTGGAGACTCCAAGGGGGAAACAAGGTATCGTTGATAGTATCATCCTGAACCTCTAGAGATAGATATGGCTCTGGATATTGGCCATGTCACACAGTTCCACACGAATGATCTTCGAAAAAACGGGGTGTACACAGCGCAAGAGATATATATCGAATAGCAAATGGATATGCAAGACGAGGCGTCCACAAAAACAGGTGCGTTAAGCAAATGGTAATGCCATACGAAGATTAAGTTAGCCTCGCCATATTTTCTAGGACCCTCTCATCCAATAAGCCAAATTTCTTTGAAGGTCTATTGCCAATTTTTGATCGTCGCTGACCCGTCGAATCTGCGATGAGAGAGGCTAAAATACCACGGCTTGCCGGAGAGCGTGCTCTAGTAAACAATTGACGCGATCGAACTAGAGCTGTCAAAAATGAGGATTATGTATGTGACTAAAAGGAGTGGAGTGCATTGCACCATATATTCAGGTTGTAATCGCAAATATACCTCCTAGCCACGGCGACCGGATGACAGGTTGTCAAATGCTGTGGGGCAATTTCTCCCGGATCAATAACATCCAGTGAGATATCCCGGGACGCCGGGTCAGGATCTCTTTGCATTGATAATATCTCAGTATCTTGGGAAATAAGGTCCAAGGGTAGGTTCCACGCTCTTGCAGTCAAGGGTATGAGCAGACAGGTGTGTTGGACAAGTCTGGGGTGCTTGCTGTGTGCATGCACGACTTTTGTGCAATTGCCAAGCAATTGCGCAAGATAACCGCTCCAAATAGTAAAACCTTATCCCTCTAGATTCGAAGGAGGAGGACCACACTTCGCGTGGATGATGGTACTGTATCCGCAAAGGATGTCCCTGCATAGGCAGTTTGGTTTTATCCCCTGCCTGGCTTCTACCAATGTATCGATATATCTCGTTTCCAAGGATCCTAGAGAATATTTGGTAAAATTGCTCCGAACACACAATGGGGGAGAGAGAGTGTGTAAGGCCTTGTCAAAAGCTGCATATGCGCTCTTCACAGCCTCCTCGGCCAAGGGCTTTCACGGGCCCCGTCATTGGCATATGCCGTCCAGTGGTAGACGGCTACATTGTGCCGGGGATTATCAGACCTTATCCCGCATAGACCCCTTAGCTTCTCGATCTGCTTCAGGTAGCTGCCCGACACGCAGATGAGGGGTTGGTTTCCCCTAATCAGATCGTGTGGCAAATGTCAAGGGAGGCAAAAAGCGCGATCCAAGCTGGGTCATTGGATAGAATACCAAGAGACGAAGGGAGAAAACGACGGAAAATGCACTCCGCTCTTCTACCTGGCAAATCGTGCACAAGATTTTGATCATAGACTATGCAGGGGAATCAAAAGGAAAGCAAAAGGTTTCAAAATGTCCTGCATATTTAAAAACTATCGAGATTGTGAGATTCGTTTGGCAGGTCCCTGAAAGGCTGAAGACGTGCCACGTCAGAGAGCCTCAGCCGGTGAGGGGGTAGTTTCTGCCAGGGGTTCGATTGAATCGCTCGCACCAGTCAGCTAATAAACCTGTCAGAAGCGATCAGTAGCGAATCAATAGCTCTCTCTCTTCCGTCAGCCACCTTATTTATCTTAGTTCTCACACGCACAGAGCAGCTGAATGCCAGGCAGTGTTTGCCCGTCCTTTTCTCCATTCCCCCACTCGATTGCGTATATTGTTGATCGATGGGCACGACGCCATCCTCATATACCAGCGGCGTGTATGGCCAGAGATTGGGAGCAGAATGAAAATGCGAGCTGAGTGGCTGATAAAAATAGATTGGAAACATTTGCGCAGTTTGAGCAAATGAGAAAGAAGAGATTTGATTGGCCATGATGCCATTTTCCGGGGTAAGGCACTAGTTCGTTTTGAAATTAGTGTGAGGTTTAATTTTCAAGGGCCAAACGAGAAGGTAACTGTAACTTGCATGATTTGTATCTCGGGAACTGTCATGATCTTGAATGTAGTTAAAGAACGTCAAGAGCGAAAAATTAATCAGGTGAGCTTATGGGGAGGATTTTTAATATCTGATTGATCTGCAAACCTGGATCGATGATAGAAACGCGATGATGTATGTGGCATCGCCGCATCTTAAAGCAAAAAGCTTGGGTAGTTGGGACAGATGAGTCCCGTGAGCAAGAAGAGCATGGCCACCGGAAATCTAGAAATGTATATCATTATTACTTGCATCAACAGGGAAGCGGTAGCATAAGTTGCACATGTACAGTTGCACCTTTACGGAGGAGAACAGGAAATTGTGTCCCCTAACTCCTTCCACGGGATCTCGCATACAGGTTGGGGAATTAGGGAGAAATGGAACCGCAAGATGCCCTCGGAGGTTAGCCATGTCTCCTATCGATAATCTCGTCTGATATAGTTGTAGCAGAACGCTTTACCAGTTCCATCGCCCTTTGAAACTCTTCCAATTAACAAGCGGAGATCCCAACATCCATGATACACATGGATGGATATGAAAGAGCTTGCAAGTAACAAGTTTCATCAGACAGCATCAATTGAAAATGAAAACCGTACCACCAAACAATTCCAGAGAATTGGGTTTCAATCCTCCTCCTCCTCCCCACCGGAGCGCCGCACATTGGTAAGTTTCATGTCACCTTCCCTTTCTTCTTTCTCTCAAATCATCGTGCGAGATTCGGCATTCGCCCGTCCACAGCGTCATACCATCTTTCGCAACACACGGAAGCTTTCCACTTTTCTTTTTTCGATGCTTCTCGCTACACAGCCATTTTGCTGATCGTCCTTGGCAAAAGGAAAAGGTCGAAAGGTCAGATCAGAGGCCAAGAGTCAAGCGTATTATTTACATTTTGCCAATTTGCACCTGCGATGTTAATTTCTCCTGCCACAAGTGTGGCTTGTCAAGATGTTCACATTGATGCTTGTTTCTTTTTTTTCTTGTTTTTCTTACCGAAGATAATTAATCAAAGTGTGGTCTGGGAGGAGAGATCAACAACGGACGCGAACACGCCACGTCCAGAGCTGTGATTTCAAATGCAACGCTGGTTAAGTATTTAGAGAGCTTGCTCTGTGGATATCACGTACCGACCTTAATAAATCTGTAAAACTACGCTGCGTAAGCTCCAAGAAGCATTGAAGATCTCTCTCCGATCAAGACAGGGTAAATCTCGTCCAGAATAGACCGAAAAAAAAAGAAGAAACAGTTTCAGGGTTCGCGAGGGAAAGGGAAGCAGAATTCCTTGACTCGCGTTCGCGAACATTTGGTGATTTGGAAGCAGGCGGGAAAGAGGACCTGGAACGTAGATGAAAATAATATGAAATGGTATTTCCAACCGTACGGATGGATTGAGAAGAATACCATAGAACAGACTTCGTATCCATAATACCATACCGTTTAGACAGTACCAATATTTTAAAAAGTGCACTCCAGTACTTGAAAAAAGGCCAGTGAAGAGCATCATATGTATGATAGGTATGTACGTGGATGCACAGCTTACTATTCAATATAGTTAAAAGTACCATCATAAGCAGGTCCTTGACAAAATACTGTGTTCTCAAATATTGAATTGTGTTATCTTTGAAATTCTGTATCAGCAATGTATTTGTGCCGTATGCATGTACTCGCTTGGTTACACATTCTCATTGGCGATCGGCAAAAAAGGAAAAAGAAATTAAGCGCGGTGGATGCTTTCTCAATCCCGCGTCTCCAGCCAATCATCGCGCGCCATGGCACGTGGAACCTGACAGATTTGGGTCCACCAATTCAAGGTTGTCAATTTCAGCTTGTTTGAGTTTCGTGTCGTTGGCCTGCAAATATATGTTTATGAAGCTGTTGATGCCATCAATTAACTTCTTTCGGGATGGTTCAAAACTGCATTAGCTGAGCAGATCTTTCGAATAAGGACCTTCAATTGGCCGCTGGCATGCCTGAGCCGGAAAAAAAACCAGTCGCAATTAACCAACAATAAGGGGGAAAGGCTGGAGGTTGGAGCTACCCCCAACCGTGCAGGATTGATGCTGGTTTTTATTATTGCTTTTTGCCCCCCCCTGCATCAGCGCAGCACGCGAACTGCTTAACTATTGATTTCCCTATTATTATATATACGACCCTATCAACTTGTTCCTAGTATCCCACGCGTCGCTCATATGTACATACATACAGGCATATACGCCAGAAACATCAAGCTCCGTACACCGGTATGGTAACTCCTCATAAAACCTCACCCGAATACCGAAAAAGCCTGCTGGGAAAAAATTGGCCACAAGCGGAGCATTACGCGCCCGGAACGACCGCGCCCCCTTCGCCCTTCCCACGGTTTTGGCTTCATTTAAAGAAGTGTCAGCCTGTCAGGTGGTCGAGAAAAAGAAAAGAAAATTGCTTCTAGAAAGAGCTGTGGAAATTGGGGATTGAGTCTAGGATCTGATTCGAGTGGATTTGAAGGCAACTCTTATTTTCTCTTTATTTCCTAGCGGAGTTCGACGGCGTGGTTCTGTCGACGGATACGAAACCTCGGTGACCATGGATTGGATAGTGGGCACGTCGAACTCTATGACGATACGGGATTTTCTTGAGGTGTATAATAATAGTAGGTTCAGTTCGCCCGATTGACTCAGCCGGATATACCACCCAGATCCTGGTAGTCACAGGTTGAGGCTAGGACAGGCACACGGGCTGTGACATGTCGTGCAGATTTTGAAAAGCAGCAAAGTTATGGTTCCTGCGTCAAATAAGTTAAAGTAGGGACGCGTTCTCCGATAGGACGGAGGCCCAAGGAGATTAGATATTGGTCACGGCGCCTACTCGTCAAATAAAGCCCCACGTCTTTGCCCAGGTGCTAGTGATGGAGGTATGAGGTTTTACCCGATTACTGAGCTGAGCTGCTTGTAAAGCTCGACCCTGTAATGGGTAATTGCGCTATGTATGTAAGCAATATTGGTAACTTCAATGCGGGATTATATGCAAGGAAAACGGGTTCCAGCATTTCGAGACCGTTGATTTCACAATTCAATGTCCTCTATTACTTCATGGTATGCGTATAACCTTATATTCAAGGTCAATCGTCACCTTTATTATTCAAAAGAAGTTCCTCCAGGTATGTAACCCAAGCTAAGCTTCATCCATCGACACATACCTAGCTAAGCGCGCAAGGGCTGAAATGGAAGTAACCAATAAGCACGCTAATTGGACACGAAACGGAAAAAAGGGGAGATGCAGCTCGCGTTTCCCTGCTCTGGTGGTTGTTTCGCGTCGTGATTCGCTAGATGCCTGCGTCTTACCCGCATCAGTAAATTGACGCCATTGGGCGCTGAGAACTTATGACGACTAACTACTACGGATAGGTACACCGGGCATCATTGCAAGGCTCTCTCGTGAAATGCTTGGCCTGGTCTCTTTACTGGCGTACATACGGATTACACAGTACTGTATGGAGGAGCATGCCCAAGAGCTGACATCACGACTCCGTTTCTGACCTGAATTGGAATGACGCCCTGGCTTGTTCGGCATCCACGGTCCTGGCCGCAACGGTTGGGCGGGATAAAACCCATGCCGCGGTGATGGAGGCAAAAATAACTGCTGCAAAGCGCAAAGGCCATGTTTCAACAATTCTCGCGGACAGAGGGGAACAAAAAGAAAACAAAAAACAAAGACCCATGGTTCAAGTTTGCGGCTCGTCAGTTTTAAATTTATTTAACTGTCCAACCACAGGAAACACGTAACAAATCCCATAGCATATCATCGACGTGCACGACCACTTTTTCTCGAAGCATGGCGGCTTGAAGTGGATTCGCGCTTTTTTTTTCTTTCTTTCTTTTTCGTCGCCTCAAACATGTGGAAACAGAAACAACTGGACGGCGGAAAGCTACGGAGAGCTTTCCAGCAGAATTTGTTCCGCTTTGGCTGCCGTACCGTTGGATGTTCACGCCGCCATGCTCCTCTTTTTCGTTCCGAGTGGGGGGGAGAGCCTCGGGGCGGATGGCATCCATAGACCACTGTTCTGGAGCCCCTCGCGGACCGATGCTCTCATCTGTTATGCTATACAGAACCTTGAATGTTGACCGTCTGAATACTGTATACTCCCGTATCTGGAGGAAAATTGATACTTGAATGAAACAATAATACTCAGTATTTCCGCATTGTGGGTTTTTGTTATTGCTGGTATGACAACTTCCAACGCAGCCAGAGAGAGCTATAACTACGGGGAACAAACTCGCCATCAAAGAATAGTGATATCAAAAGTTGAGCTCTTAACTGCATTTCTTCTGACAGATGAAACCTTTTTTCCCTTTTCCCGCTGAAGTACCCGCTTCTGCAGCTGCAGTTTCTCAAAGATCTCTGCACGTCGTACAAAAGCCCAACTTACTTTTCCCCCTTGATCTAGTTATCTGAGTGAAACGGCTCTGTCGTGCTACAGGCGTGGAGGCGAAGCAAAAAAAAAATGCTCCCAATTCAAGCGAGCAAGCGGCGGGGTTCCTAGGGCTATTTCCCTTTCTTTCAACAGCTTCGGTTTCGCATCGCGTCTGTTATGATGACCGAATTTAGAATTTTTGCGGGATTTCGGGGAGTTGTGGAACCGTGGGGTTTTGAGATTGCTTGTAGGTATGGCAGGTTAATGTAGATGGTGCGTCCTTTCTGTATGATGTAGTGAAAAAAGGTTAATACGGGTTGGAGTATGACGAGAGAGCTAGACTGTATACTCCTCTCACGGGAATGGTTCATTTGCCTCATCATGTTTTGAAGACCAGAGAAACTTGTTAGCAGACGGCTGTTAGGAAATAGAGAACCTTTGTTGAAGCAGGTGATGTTTCAAAGCTGCGCGGGCAAGTGTTAGATGAGGCCAATGGCATTTCACCCATGGACAAAGCTCTCAGAGACACACACCCCTTTGTTTGTTCTGCATCAGCATGAAACAAATCATTTCTACTCTCCAACATATATCTCACATGTTCTCAAATCAGGAGCCAGGCAGCGAAAAGAGGTTCCAAGCTATTGACATATTCATCTATTTAACTTCTTGCCACTCGGTTCAACAGTGGCGATGGTTTACTCCAGGGAACATCACTTGGCCCCCTACAGGCTACCCCTGGGCCCTGGCCGCCTTTCCCGGGAATGAACCCAGTGCTTTGGAGAGCCTTTTCCAAACCCCAGCCTCCTCCCCCTTTTTTTCCCTCGGGCAGCCGGCTCGCCGCACCAGGTTTGTGTATACATATGCAGAAAAAGAAGCCCCGTCTTTCCGATAGCTGGAGCGATGATTTTTTCTCTTTAACAGATATAAGTCCGTAGGAGTTTGCACTGGGATTCCATGTTTCATTCCTGTGATACTTGTGTGACTCCGACGGGCGGCAAAGAGTGTTGTTGGTTTAACAAAGCGGAAGTTATAGATTGAGGAGGTTGGAGGGGGGAAAAACTGCTCTCCTAACAGAAAATGTTGCAGAACAACAGTTCCAAGTTGGGCCAGAAAAGAAAGAAAGAAAGGAAGTGACATTTCGGGCCTTCTTTCCATCACCAGCTTGAGGCACGGAAGCTTTACACACCCCACCCGTGACAAATACGGGGAACCCTTGAACCTTGGAAAAGCAAACCTATGTTGCCTTCCAACCCGAACACGCTATTTCGCTCCGTCGCGACTCACGAGATCTTCCTTGGAACAGCAAATGCTTTATCAGTTCGCTGTAAAAAGGGGAAATATGTCGTACTTTTGTGGGGCTTGATGGAGATCTTGGTATGTTGGGAAAGAAGAAGGCACATCACATCTAGGGTCAAAACCGCGTACCACCGCCAAAGGCGGGAGTGAAAGCGGTGGCTGTTCTGTAGCATGGAGGATGATGTTAATAGCAACTCTAGAACAACGTAGATCTTCGGAATAGAATATCAAGATTGTTCTTTTAATGATCTCTTGTTGATCTTCGCACTCGGTTTCGGCACGAAACTAGTACGACTTCACCTCTTGGATGTTGATCAGATCCACCCTTCAACACGATATACAGAGTACACTGGACAATCATAGATCTGAAACTAACTACCGCAGCGACAAACAGCATGGATTCAAAGGCCGGAGCTTCGCTTACGAACCAACCAACCCGTGTGTCGCGTTAGGAAGTAAGACACAGCTAGGCCATTATGGCCATAAATATTGCCGCTGTCGTCATTCCTTTGCCCATGCCAGGCTGAGCAATGAGAAGCCAGCCACGCATGCCCTTTGACATTTCCAGCCAGCCGCTTTCAGCAGGTGGGATGAGAACAACCGACACTCGGTTCGTGGGCAGATCTCTCTTCCACAAGTGCCTCGGGAGTTAAATATATTGTCTAGGCTTTGGCCGAAATGTTACGATATGTATGTGCACATGTCGGCTGTAGCGCGCGTATGCTGTATTTCCTTGCTTTGTGGTAGCATCTTGCTTATCCCTCCCCATGCGTTTATGACATGATGATGCAGCAAGAGGAAGCTGCGTTTCCACTTTGGGTTATCTTGAATAAATCCGGGGATGGATATCGGGGTTTACAGTGGGGAAAATAGAATAAATGGAATTCAGACATGCAGAAACCTGTTCGCCCCCTCAGCTGGATGGAGTATACCTATATTGCTGAGGTGGTAAAACAGACCCAGTTCTTGTTCCCTGCTTTTCTTAAGCCGGAGCTAGGGTTGCAACCGGCGATGGAACAGGAGGACGTATCAGCTTCAAGAACTGTCTGAGGAGTGAGTGGCAGGTAGATGAGATCCAACGCGTGTTTAAGTTCATCCCAGGCCCAAATCTAGACAAACGTACTGTACATAATAATCTCAGTATCGAGCAATGGGATTGAATGGCGGGAAGTGACATGGGGGGTGGAGGAAATGTTCATGCATGCATCTAGCCTTGTGGGAAGAGCTGGATTCTAAATAAGATCGAGTGATCTGATTGAAGAGAGATCCATCGCCAGCCAAGGTAAACATTGCCTTGCTGATGGGTGCCTTTTTTAATCTATTTTTTTGTCTTTGCTTTTTCTTTTTTACGGATTTTTACGGATTTTTACGGATTTTTATTCCCCCTTTTATTTTTCGAGGAAATACAAGCACCTGCCAGCTCATGCATAACTATTTTGCTGCTCTGCGGGGTTTCCTTTCTTTTTCTTCCTTGAACTTGACCGCTGGATTGGAAGAGCAAACATTTCTCTGCTGGCTACAGAGTAGTGGGGAGGGAAGGGTGGTGCACCGTATGCAGCTTCTTTGCGTTACGTTTCATTTTTTCCACAGCTTCTTTGCTTGACCTAACACATCCTGCGGTCTGCTTGTTTTGTTTTCTATTGCGTGTTCGCTGGGCCAACTTTTCGCGTACCTTGCAGCGTTTCTAGTCGGAGCATTTCACTTAATCCTCTGTTAGAGGGACTGTGTCATTCTGTAAGTCAGTTCAGTGGAGATAATTTCTTAGTATATTGGATACATTCTGTATCATGCGTATTATACAGCGGTAATATGTGTATTGTCAGATAATCTGCTTGCTCCAGACCGCGCTCTCTCATACAACGAAGGACCCAGCCAAGACCAAAAAGCTCCATTTAAACAGGCTTAGAAAACGCGCTGCCAGGGTCAATTGGGCCGGTGCGTTATTACTGTCCTGGATGATTATTTGCGTCACGGAGAAGCAGACGTCGGAAGAGAGTTGCTTAGATATTATGGGTTAAGGGGAAGGATTCTAGGATTGCCCTTGAATCTGGGGTGTGATAGCACGCGGAAAAAGAACTGTGACAGTGGGATATTTTATTTATTTATTATTTATTTATCCTTTCTCTACGAACCGTGCTATTCTCGTGGTTTCAACATCAAAAAAAGAATATCAACCCTGCAGAAAACACAAATAACGCGTGTTTGAGAAGCGCGAAAAGTGTTACTTTTTTGGCGTTATCTCGTTAATAAAGATACCAAGAATTTGGTAATGATTGATCATAAGGCTGGCGTATTCTGGAACAAGAGGGTATTGTGAACGGCATAATTGAGAACGTTACAGCCAAGGCTGGAATCCTGCGACCGGCTGAAGCTACGGTGTACGCCGCCAGGACTGATACGGTGAGGATCTGACGAGGAACTTCCAGGGCATCGTTGGACGATACATAGCGTTTAAGAACAGGATTAAAAGAGGTGCGTAAAAGAGCCTGGACAGAAGAAGAACAGAGGTCAGAAAATAATAGGTAAGCTGCAAATGAGAGATGGTGATAGCGAGGTGAAGATATATTTTTGTATGGTACGTATGGTAAAACAAGGCACGCCCAGAAGAGCCACCGGGTAAGATTCATATCTTCAAGGATACTCCCTATTAGTTACTTTCTAACCGTGGATGAGCGGTTCAATGATCGGAGTGCCAACCGTAAAACTACAACCATACACCGCGGGAATGGGAATTTTTGGAGAGCCAGGATCAACTGGTTTCGTCTGGATTATCACGTTGGCTACGGGAGGTATGTCACAGCCATTATTTCTCTGATATGAAGGATGGTAGTACGACGGTTCTTCTACACAGATGAGACAGAAGCAGGCTTGCCTATCATCCCCGGAGCAACAGCAAGTTGCAAGCTAGCTAGGGAGCAGCTGGGGGGCACAGTGGGCGCGAGATGCTCCCAGCCTACCAAGGACCCGTAGAGCGTAAGATTACATACAGGGCTCGTAAATACCCCATACTAGTTACAGGTACGGTAAGCGGTATGGCGCCCACAGCCAATCAGGGACGCTGGCAGTCGGCCGCCCAAAACCTGCGAGAGCCTCCAACCCCAATTCGGGACTAACCAGACCGGGAAGGCTTTCAACCTCACCTGCTTAACTCACTAATCTCCAGCCAGGCAAAGTCTCCTCTGGCCTGTCTCGTCTCGTCTCCTCTCCTTCTCCTTCTCTCTCTTCTTCTCTTCCTCACCCCCTCCAGAGAGTCGCTTTCCTCCTCTCATCCTCCTCCTTCTCTCCTTCTCTCCTTCTCTCCTCCCTTAATTCTCACTCCTCTCCTCTCCGCCTCTCGTTTCTCCTTCCTCCGTCAATCCTGGAGAGACTGGGGAATTGGTTCGGTGGCTAGAGACTCGCATCAACTGGGACCTAGTTCAGTTGACCCTCCGTCTCCCACCTATCTACCATCCTCCTCAAATCCCTTAAGTCGAGCCTGTTTCCTCGTCTTTTCCTTCGACCTCGACTGCTCCTCCTCGCCTTACCGCCCCTTTCACCGTGCATCTCTAATTAGTCCCTTCCGTCGACTCCTCCCTACGCCCAATACCCACCCGGCTACCCCCTTTCGACGGAATCCCCCCAATTGTGACGTCGACAGTAATTCGTTTACCTCCTCGACATCTACGCTTGAAGAGAGGGCAATAAGGGTAAAAATAAAAATCGACAAGAGCTTCCTTGGTCTTGTGGCCAACAGCGTCTGTTTCTGGGTTAGCAATTCAAGGGCTTAGCTTTGCTACTCGTCAATAGGTGAGGCTTGGCTCGTTTTTTTCCCCTACACTTCAAAAGATTCTTCATAGAGATTGGGAGCATCCTCCACCCACATCGAACTCGATTTTTCTGGGTCAATCCCACACCGAATCATTTACCGTACCTGTTAGGAAGCTGCAGATTGGTCAATTGGAGCAAGTCCTCGCTGTGTTCGATATTTTTTGGTGTTTGAATCGTACTCCTTGGTTGCTGGACACCCAATTTGCTGCTGCTTGCTTGTGGCAGCGGGAATATGCTCTTTGGGTGCTTCCACTTCTGCTGGACAGACTGGGAGCGCAAATGTGCCCTATTGGCGTGCCTTGAAGGGTCGTGCTCTTGTCAGCGTTTCATCCTGATCTTCTCTACCGAGAGATCTTCCTTCTACAGTTGGTAGAAATTGGACAATTGGAGATATATGAGTTATAGTGCCATTTTTATGTGTCTTGGATGTTCCAGCGTACTCTGAGTATTCCCTGGAAACTGCCTGCCAACATGTTCTGGTTTCGTCCAAGGCGGTCTCTGGAGGTCATCGATGTAGTCTTCATTTTCAATTCACTTTGTACAGATTATTGATGCTAATACCGTCTTCCTTGCCTCTAGATTCGGACCGCCGAGTGAATACGGAGTCCCGTTTCTTTTCTTCGGGGATACCCTAACGCTCATTCCGGATCATTCTGCCTGGAGCTAAGCTCACCTTTAAGGTGTGTGGGAGCATCCTTTGTCTTAGTGAATTCACTTGTCCCATCCAGGCTACTGTTTATGAACAACTATCCAAGCGACCTTGATCTGACTATTATACTAGGTTTGAAGCTACCTTGTGGACACTTCTGCACCCAGATATTCACCTCTAGGGGTTCAGTCTGTCAGTGCAAAGGGAGGGAGACGTTGACTCGTTATTTCTCCCGATTCCACGGCTTATTCCTTAGCATACGTATATTCCAGCTACTGCTACAACCTCAAATGCCGGACCTGCTGTTGCTATAAGGTTTACTGTGTTCCAATCTGTCAGTCGTCAAACTGGGTGAGCCATTGTCTGATCCACAAAGCTAGTTGCTGGCTTTGTTTGATTCCTTCCGCTGTTTAACATTCACTTTCACTTCAGAGACATGAAAAGCTAACTACAAAGGTGTTGGTCTCAGCTCTCGCTCAGATTCTATATCTCGGTCCCTCGACCAACTGAACCTGCTGGCGTACCGATTATTATCGACGCTTTCCACTCCTTAATACGTTTTCCAACTAATATTCGATCATTTACATCTAATTGACGACTGTCACTCTCTTTAATCTTTTCGTCGTTTTTCCCCACGTATACGGGTTTGTACTTGGCATTCGCTCTTTCGATCAATTTATCACTTTCGCCTTTTCGCTCGATACCGCCCTATTCCTCGAGATCAGTTCAAGATGGCTTACCAGCAACGTCCAACGTCAAGCTTTCAGCCTTGTGACAGCTACTTCGTGGAAAGTTATGAACCGGAATTCCCTGTTCCCCGACTCGGCCCAAAAGAACATGCCAAACTCATCGCGCGTGAACGCCAGTACGCAATGGCGGACGAGATGTCAAAGAAAGTCAGCGATGAGTACCAGGATGATATTTTGGCACAAATGCTAGTAATGGATGTCAGTGACCTCGCCAAATGCGATATCTTATCCCTTGAAAAACTGTGTCGTAGCTAACATCTCTATGAGCAGTCTGCTACCCTTCCTGACGTCGACTCAATTGACATCCAGACCGAGATTCAGTGGTTCATGAGGCCCTACCTCCTCGACTTTCTCACCGAGGCCCACACTGCGTTCCAGCTGATGCCTACCACCCTTTTCCTCGCCGTTAATCTGCTGGACCGCTACTGCTCCAAGCGCGTCGTATACAAGAGACACTATCAGTTAGTTGGTTGTGCTGCGCTGCTCATTGCGGCAAAGTACGTGGACAAGAAGGACCGGGTTCCCACCATCAAGGAGCTCAAGTCAATGTGTTGTTCATTGTATGAAGACGACATGTTCATTCAGATGGAATGGCATGTCCTTCAAACCTTGAGCTGGACGATTGGCCACCCGACTGTGGATAGCTTTCTCCAGTTGGCTGTGATCGACACTCCCTATGACCCAGAAATGGAGCACATGGCGCTGTACATTCTAGAAATATCGTTGTTCCATCGCGACTTTGTTTCGAAGCACTCGTCGGACCTCGCAAGGGCGTCCCTGGCACTCGCTCGCTGTATCCTCAACAGACCTCAACCACGCAACAATGATTGGGCGTCAACGTATGACTCCTTGACGTTGGTCAATTTGTCTCAGCACTTGGTCCAGCCGTCTCAGGTTCTTGCAAGGAAATACTCATCAGCCCATTACTCTCGCGTCTCTAAGATTCTAGAACAATTCCTGGCCCACCAGGCGTCCGTTCCTAAGCCGTATAGTCCTCCCACGCCGCCGTCAGATGTTCCTACTGAATCAAAGCCCTATAACGGTGAAATTGGCTTGGCTACACCGCAAAAGTCTCAGTACCCGGCGTCCTTGCCAAATGGATATCTCACGCCGCCAATCACTCCAGACAACGATGCTTTCAATAACACGGACAATGCAAACGTACCAAGAGGGGTGCCTGGCCATCCACATTTGTGCCCTTCATCTCCAACGCCCGTCCCTGCCGTTCAGTACTCCCAACCCCATCTCCAAGTTCAGGATCAGAACCTATATACCCAGCATTCACGCTACCCGCAGCATGCTGGTGTGGGTTATAATCCTGTGTATTAGTTCAGCTACCAGGTCATAGATGACCACACGGATCTTCTCACCTTGGCTAAAATACCCGTGCGAATGAGTGAGAAAGAATCCAGTTCCCGACGCCTTCCCTTGACCTGTTATCTCTGCCTATTTCTCCCTGGATATTTACGTCCGGATTCGGCCTCTTTCTTCAAGTACAGTGATCGACGAAAATTCGAGCGACATCTCGCATTCGGCCTTGTTTATCTCTTGTTCCCCTTTTTTTCATCTGTCACAATTTCAATTGCATACTTTTTGATCGGTTATTACTTCATTTCATCATCTGGCATTGCAAGCGCGAGTCGTTTCTAGTCCAAAATATCACATTTTATTTTGTCCATGTATCATTTTTTTCCTCTCTTACCCTTTCATATGTCTGCAGCGTTCTGTCCATTCATCCTTGTCATCATCTCCATTTGTGGTTGTGTGTTCGATAAGTCGGTTCGGTTCTCGTTGATCCTTTTTTTCATTTACTTGCATGCAACTGTAAGCGCGTGTGTTTACTTGCCCCCCTCGTCCCCCTATTACACCTACATGTCCCCCATCCCTCAAATACCGTAATAACTGCTGTCTTGTACCCTTTTACCCCCAACCTCCCAGGCTCTTGGTTCTCATGGCGCGGTCTCCATCTACGCGAGATAGGTCTATTAGCAGAGCAGAGCGAAATTCGGGAGACAGAAATGTGTGAAACTCCAAAAAAAGTTTTATTTTATAACCCAATTCTAGCGGTGATTCCCACGTTCACTTTTGCTTTCCCCAGAGGAAAAAGTCTGCTTTTTTATTTTTTTATTTTCTTAAACCAACATCCCCCATTTATTCATTTGTGTACGTCCTCGGTGCGCTGAGTGATTGCAGAATAAACTTGCTGAAAAAACAGCAGTTTCTGAACAGTCATGAGCATGACGAAAAAGGGGGACAAGATATCCTTTTTGTGTGTGTTGTTGCATTTTAGTTTGGTTGGTGATGGAAAAAGGAAAAAAGAACTATGATTTGGGCTTCTAAATTGGAGGAGGAAAAAAAAATTAATTTGTTCATCAAACACAATTACATTATATCAAATAGATACCTAATTTTTTTATACCGCATGTGTAACACCCTCTAGTGATTCTATGAGATATGCTTCCACTCATATATACCTCTCTTCTTGAGTAGTAGTCATGTGCATAAAGAGTACGGATTTCATTTCATAAAATATTAGTCAGAAGGTCTTGGCGAATATTCATAAAACATTAGATCATTGAAGACAAACCAAAAAGGCCCCCCATCCATCAGTGCCACTGTCTGGCTGGCAGCCATCTTCAGGGGTCCCCGGGAAGTCGGCCAGTAGAACTTTGTTAACTTTGTGGAGCTTGGTCGGTGGCTTGCTTACGTATTGCGTTTCCCGTTCCCGTGGAGCATTCACGTCCATCTTGTGGAGTGAAATCGTTTTTCGCAGCCCAAAAAAGCGAAGGGCACGTGTAGTGGATGAGTGGGATTGGTTGCGTCTTGGCATCTTCTTTTTCCTTGGCTTCTTATTCTTACTTCTAGGGTGTACTTGATGTAGGACGACAACCTAAAGGAAAAATAAATAATGGGATTCATGCAGAAGGGGAAAAATATGACTTCAGGTTTGATGGATTTTCTTTGATGGATGTTGACGGCCCTCCCTTGGGGATTGGGAGCGGGGTACGTATACGCCGTTGCGATGTCAAACCATGGTACAAGTAGAAGAGAGGAGAAAAAGTTAAAGTGAAAAAGAAAAGCCTCGCAAAACGAATATGTCGTAGATCACCAGCGAAGGAGACGTGGAAACTAGTACCACACAGAAGGGTGGATCAGGGGGTGAGTATAGTGGAGGTTTTTTGCTTTTGTTCCTTGAATGGGGCTCTTTGAGAAAAGAATCTCTTGCTCATCTGTAGAAAGACAAGAGAGTTTGAAGACCTCCTATGTGAAGCTGATCCGAGAGAAATATGCCGTAGTTCAGAATCTTTCAGTTTTTCAACCTTGTGAACAACTTTATTGCTTCTTTCCCTTGATTTGCGTTCTTTTTTTGGGTGGATACCCTTCGCTAAGTCACTAAATGCGCCCTCGTCCCACTCAGCTGGCGTCAAGGACTGAGTCTTAAGGGGCCAAGCTTTCAGGATGGATATCATATATGTTCCCGCATGGCGGAGAGGGAGAAGGGACGGGGTGTGGGAACGGTATTATGGAGATAAGGAAAAAATGTGCTGATAGCAGTCACTCGCCTTCTGAGTAAGTGTCTTCGAACAATGGGGAAAAGGTTCGCAGAAACATATGTATAGATCGTCTTGCTCTGGCGCTGTGCCGTTGGGTTCGACCAAATCATACGATTTTGCTTTTTGGGGGCTTTCGTTTGGGTCTTCTTGTGCGTGTACTAATGTCACAATGTGTTCCACTGGATTTTGAAACGGGGGGGAAATTCGGTTCCGCTCTCCCTGGGTCCTGCATGAAGCATACTTTAAGTATGGGTTTGCCGAGAAGGTTAATTATTATTTATCCCGAAGCAACCCACCCACCCACCCACCCACGCCCCGGACAAACCCTCCCTTCTTCCCATCTTCTCTTCTAGTCTCTCTCTCTCTCTCTCTCTCTCTCTCTCTCTCTTTCTCTCTCTCTCTTTCTCTCTCTCTTCCCCTCTCGTTCAAACTTCGAAGTGTGCGGCTGCGTATATTACTCGATGGCCGAAGAGTTGATAGTCTAATAAAACAGCCTTCTCTTTCCCTTCGCAACATATACAGTCGCTCTCTCGTTCCCACCCCCCTCGGACCCTCCGTTTTCTTCTCGTCCCAGTCATTTCAGCTGCATATCCTCGCGATTCCCTCATCTTTATCCACATAGCCTTTGGGGCTTATTTCGCTTTTTTTCTGCCGGGGGTTTCCATTTCACCCGGGCTGCCAGCTCTTCTTCGATCTCGTGGATTTCTTTTTATCGAGTTTTCGATAGGAGAGAGGGAGATATATATATATACACACTGTGGAATAGGTTGCTGGACATCGACGTTCACAGTTGGGACGGAGGAATAAAGTAAACTCACTGCCTTTTTTCCTTCAACCGAGAGTGTATAATCTGCCAGGGTGTGACGGAACAAGGGGGGCGGGAGTTTTGAATGATCCCTCTCTATAGTTCGTACTTGGGGTTTTTTCGATTTCTGATATCTGAGAAACCAGTTTTGCTGTGCATGGTTTAACACCTCAAGCGTTTGAGGTGCTGAAGCAAGAATGTTCTTCGTGTTCTCGTACTTTGCGTCCATGCTGAGGCAGTTAGCGTCGGTGTTCCGCGCGGACTCGAGCGATAATGGGCGGAATGTGAAATGGTTGGATGTAGGTTTTTTTTTCTTTTTTCTGGCAATAATGGGATAAATCTTTCCCCATAGGTCCTAAGCAGAGGAAGGGGCGGGATGGGAAAAATAAACGTTTCTCTTTCGAACTTTGGGCTGACTGGTATTGCTCGCACCAAAACACAGGGCATCCGCGGCATTGCCTCCGTGCTCGTCATCCTCACCCACCTCGCGCGCGCGTGGGATTACGACCTCTTCTACTCTAAGACCACCGAGGACGCCACACCGCGGCTCCTCCAACAACCTGTCTTCCGGATTCCCTGGCAGGGCCGGATCGGCGTGACTATCTTTGCATTCCTAACAGGGTACGTGTGCGCTTTGAAGCCGCTCAAACTCTCGCGCCAAGGTAACCACTCAGCGGCATTTTCCGCGATCGCGAAATCTGCCTTCCGCCGCCCGCCGCGGCTCATATTGCCCGCAACCATTGCGATGGTGTGCGCGTGGACGCTGACGCAGTTGGGCGCGTATACGGTCGCGAAACGGTGCGATTCGAATTGGATACGCGATGCGAGTCCGCGGCCCGAGGGCTCGGTGTGGAATGAATTATGCAGGTTGTGGAGGGTGTTTATGAGCACATGGACAAATGGGCATATGGACTATGACGACCATCAGTGGGCGTTGTTGCCGCTGCTTAAGGGCAGTATGATGGTGTACGTGGTGCTGTGTGGCACGATGTATGTGCAGTATCGGTATCGGCTGGTCGTGTATTTCATCATGTATGCGTATTTTCACCAGGTGAATACAGGTGATGCCGGTGAGTTTTCCAAACTTTTTTTCCTTCCCCAAGACCAAAAGAAAACCCCTTCCATCCCGCACCCAGACAGCTAAACTCGAAGAAATTGAATAGAAACCTTCGCGCAACAATTCTTCTTTGGCATGTTCCTCTCGGACACAGCGCACCACACACCCGTCCAAGCCTTCATCTCCGCGCGCCGCTGGCCCCGACGCATCCTCTGCCTCTTCCTCTTCGGTCTAGGTCTCTTCTTCGCCTCGTACCCCGGCGACAAGCCCGAATGGTGCGGCTGGTCCCGCGTCCTACAAAACATCGGCTCCCACATCTTCCCCAACGGCTCAAACACCGCCAAACGCTGGACTGCGCTGGGCGTCGACATGCTCATCCTATCCATCTACCTCTCCCCGCGCGCGAAATCCTTCCTCTCACGACGCATATTCATATTTCTGGGCCGGAATAGTTTCGCCGTATATCTTGTTCATGGGACGTTGTTGCGCACGGTGCTCACGTGGATGCTGTACGGCACGGTAACTGGGGAGCCGTGGGAGAAAATTGAGAATGAGGAAGGGGAGATGGTGGATCCGCCGTGGTTGGAGAGGGGCGGACCGATGAGGTTTGCGACGTGTATACCCGCGTGGATTGCCATTGTGTATGTTACGGCACATCTGTGGACGTCGTATGTGGATGCGTGGTGTGCGAGGGTCACGATGAAGTTGGAGAATAAGGTGTTTGAGCGCGGCGAGAAGAATGGTCCATTGTTGCCAGCGTAGAAAAAGGTAGGAAGAAGTGATGGGATAGTGTTTGATTTCTTGGATATATTTTGGCTTGTGGTCGCGTGACTGTTTTCCCTGTTTTGCAGCGACCTGCGGTTTCCTCTGGCGTTCATGCGAACCCTATTATACCTCTGTAATATTCAGCTTAATTAATGAAACTTGGAATAAAAACTTCTTTTTGTTATTTTACTCGCGAGAGAAAATTGTGGGAGTCAAAAGTGTTTTGCAGATTTGCGGCTGAACACGATGGTGATGATGATAATGATGATGACGATGAAACAATGGACTTGTCGTCCTGCAAGTAGGCGTGCTTAAGTCCTTCGGCATCCTGCATAATTATATCGGACTATGATATTACGTCTTAGAAGGCTGCTGGCTAGTATGCAGCGAAGTAGCATGTTAAAAGAGAATATTCTCTCCTAGCTTCCTGCCATTTTGCCATTTTCCTTTTCTCAATGCTCTTTGTAGTTAATAGATAAAATTATTGATCACTATAGAATGTTGCAGTTATTTCCTGGATCTTAATCATTAAAGGTCATGTTAAACAAAGAAATAATAATAATAACAATAATATCTATCAAGTATTGCTGACACAGTATCTATTAGTAGATGGCTAAGAAATGAATGCCTCCCCCATAACAACCATCTCATTCTCATCTATGATACTAACAAAGTGAGGCTGGACCCACAAAATCTAACCCCCAGCCTACCAAACCAGATAGAAAGTTGAGGCAAGACAACAAAGAATAAGGAAGTTTCAAGAGTTAATTAAGCCTCTGAACTATTAACACAGGAGAATTTTGAAATACAAGTATATCATATTCTCTCTCAGCTCGCGCTGACGCTGATACTAAAATAACGTATCCAAAAACTCTCTCTATGACCATCGCTGGTCGTGTAATAATGTAGCAAGTAAGCCAAAGGGGACCAAATAAGGCGAAAATCGAAAAAAAAATAAGAAAGAAAGAGAAATTATAAGAAAAGCAAGCCGGGGAAAGTAGGGCGAACAGTAAAACGTTAAATGCTGGTGGAGTACATAGAAAGCGTGTTTGAAGCTTGACGGGAAATGAAAACGAAAAAAAGAAAAGAAAATCAGGGAGAGCCGGAGCATGAAAAGCGCCCGACCAAGCAGAAGATGCAAACACATGATGCAGAAACACGAGATAGTCACTAGGGATTTCAGTGAAATCCCTTGGAATATCAAGGCGATATCAAGCAGTGCTGATCTGCGCTGACTACCTGCTCTGCCCAGTATCTTCAGAGGAACCTGTCCTGAAGACACGGAGTACCAGCAGGATAGAGCCAAGGGTCGCTGCGGAAGCCAGCCATGGTAGGGGAAAGTCAAAAAGGAAGAGGAAAAAAAGGTAAAAAGGAAACGAAAAACAATAGGAGGTAATACAATGGTGTACACAAAAATAGTAGAAGGGTCAACAGAAATAGAAATAATACAAGACACCGAAACTCAATGAAATCCCAATGCATTCCAGCAGATATAAACTCCGAACCCATGCAATAGTAGTACAGAAGAATCAGGCTGCACCAGACGACTAGGTCCAGGGTCGGTCAGCGTTCGAAATCAAGGCGACAACAGGGGTCGAAGAGCAAAAGAAGCGGGGTGGTGTGGTGAACAAGGCCTCAGTGAAAGGGGGGCGGCGTTCGAGGTCAACGGTCCCCGAAAATGATATGTTCACCGCCTCGTTTTTGCGCTATTGACACCGAGGACAGGATTATGGAATCATATCCGTGCTTGTAGGGTTGTGTCCCATCCAGTTCCCCTCGCTCCGAATAGTGTTTCGATCGCCTTCGCCTCTCGCATCTGGCGCAGGGAAGGTTCATTTATTTCCATTTCGTGTCTTGCAAGTCGGAACGCCTCTTCTCGTCGTAGGTGTGGCCTCCGGAATTGTTGTGGACAACAACCTTGGCTGGTTTTCTTTTTTGGCCTTGTCCTGGGTCGATTGAAACGCTAATTAGTGAGACGATCAAGGCGGAGAAAAGAGCATTGCGACAGAACGGACCTTGGTAGCAGCGGAGGCTTCAGAAAAGGAAGTGAAAACATACCCTGTGAGTCGCGAGAAGCAGCATAAACTTTTCCACTGCTATCCCGACTAGAAGTACGCGACGAGGAGGACTCGTAGGTCTGAATTTTTGGGTCCATGGTGCCGGTTGGATGAAGTATTCCAAGAGGTCGACGAAGTGTAGAGGATTGATGGTATAAGCAGGAGTTGGAGGAGGCGAGTAAGGTGTTCGATTTGTGTGCGAGAGCTTCGAGATAAATAGTAACTGGAGGTAGGGAGCAGTTGAGGTGGAGTATGTTTGGCAGGGCTGAGGAGTAGTGGTAGACTAAATAATTTCTTATCTTATCGCAGGTTGATAGTGTTGGGAAGGAGAAGCAGCTGCGGGGGGCAGAGGAACTATTTGTATTCCCAGGGGCCTTGGACAACAAGGTAGACAAGAAAAGAGGGCTAGACAGGCAGTTGAGGTGATTCTCGACTGACAAAGAAAGAAAAGAGGTCAGAGCATCAGAAAATGCTTTGAAGATAAGCTGCGCCCGAGTTGTAGATTGCGGGATGGTGCGAGAGGGCAGGCAGCAAAGACGGGAGAGGGGGAATCGCAAGGCATCAAACAGGAAAGGGCGGATCGGAGCTTGTTTGGTCACCGGAAAGTTTTTCTGACAAAGTCAGGGTTATCCTAGACTTCCTCAGGCAGACATTTGTTGGCTGAACAGAGTCTCGAAGGTCTCTATTCGAAGCATCATGTTTGCTTCGGATTGTTGCTTGCCGTGGCTATGAAGCCAAAGGGCGCTGAAATTACTAGCTAATTAATGTTAGGAGTATCGAGCGCCCAGGACAAGCAACTCCAAATAATCAACTGGAATGGACTTCGTCATCAGTAATTTCATTCCGCGACGAGATTTGTTGGGCGAGAAGTCGATGCGTCATAATGTCCCTTTCGATCAGGATGATTCACCCCAAAACCAGCCTGTCAGGGAGCGAGCAAGCGAGCAAGCGCGCAAGCCAAGCGGCCTATTGCACCTAGCACGAAGCATCATGCCAGGAACAAAGACTCAAGCTCGTGATTGGGCAGGAGAATGATTCTGATTGCCAGCCAACATGGGATTTGGGATGGGCGGGGCATAGGCAGCAAGTCTCGTGAGTCGAGTTAGCGCAGGGAGGGTGGGCGGTCATCCCAACACGACACCACCACGGCGAGGAAGAAGATTGATCCGTAGGCGTTGGGAGGTGGCTGATCTCCCTTTTCGTCATTATCAGCCTTTTGACGGCACCAACCGCCTGTCAACGAACAGTTGTTAGTGAGATTCGAGGAAGAAGAGCGAAGGGAGACGACAGAAGGTGGTTGGCATAAGGAAAAGGCCCGGGGGCGAAGCTAGGCAGAGTCAAGCCTAGTGTGTGTTGTCTTGGTGGTGAGAGGCCGGAATAGAGCTCTGATAGGGCAAAGGGTAGACCGAAAGAGGCTTAGACCCAGTGTCAGTGTGGTCCAGGAAGGGAAAAGTGAGGCTGTACTCCACCCTCTTTCTTGCCTTTCTCCCTCTCTCCCTCTCCATCTCTCGGTCATTATTATTGATCAAGCTGCAAATAGTAGCTTTCTGTCCCGATGAACCCTCGAGTGGCGGTGTGGACTGCTTCCAGGGCAGGCAAGTTTCGAGAATACGGAACTCTCGCCACAGCTGCCCAAGATATTGACCCCCCTTTCAATCTCCTCCACCACAGCATCTAAACTGTGGAAGAATGGAACCTGCTAACTCTACCATTTGTCAATGCAATGTTACAAAGTGCAGCAATGGATCGAGTGTTCCTCTGTAATTCTACCAGTTCAATCACCTAATAGTCTTTTGATACGAAAGTGGACGAACGGGCAAGATCCACTCTCCACGAAGCTTTGAACCCAAGCTGCGAGGAGCGGGAGTCCCTGCATTAGCACTGCCCTGCGTTTACCAATGCCACGCCGCTCCTATCATCAACTTGCAAGCCCAGTACCCGCCACTCGGCGAAGTTTTGGTCGAGACCAAAGCCATCTCCTGGGATTGAGAAGGAGGCTAACGATGTATTTTGTTTCTCCAAAGGTCGGTGAAGATTCAAGAAGGCGTTTGCCACCCGGCCTCATAAGGCATCCAAACAGAGCCCATCATTTTGGCCCCGTTACTGCTTGCTTTTTTTTTTTAAAGAAAGAGAGAGACCTAACTCCCCTGGCAAGGCGAGGCGAAGCAGAATGGAAGAGACCATGACTACGCAATGATCCTCTCGTCAGAGTCCCGTGATTTCGAGCCTTGCTGCCCAGCCATGTCTTGGCCACAATCGACCAGAGCCACAATTATCTGAGCAGTCACTGGTGATGAGTAACCATTTATTATTACTCATGCCTGAGGATAAATGATGAATCCTCTTGTTTCAGAAAGTGGTGATAAGGCGAGGGATCAGGAGCCCAAGTGCAGGGCAAGCCACCCGGTTTATTTTCGATATCGGGCAACTCAGGGATAGATAGAATAACTCTTGCAAGCCCTATCTTGCATTCCTCCTACCTGTTGTTGTCTGCAGACCGGATTTCTGCTGAAGGGCGCTCTGCTTACTCTACTTTTACCATCCCGTCACAGATCTCTTACTGTGAATGGTGGTGATGTTGCCCTTATGAAAATCGCTTCATAGATTTCAATATTCGTTGAATCGTATAGTGGGAAACTTGGTTTTCTCGTGTTCTTCACGGGCTGCCCTACGTTCCTGACTGCGGATAGCTGGCAAAGGGAGCTTATTACCTAAAACCAGTGTCTTGAGCAACGAATTTGTGAGCGCAATAAATTTTATTCATGCCACGCTTTTAAGCCAGGCTGTCACGAAAGCTATCAAGGACGAGTATTCATCTTGTTAAACCGTATAGCGGGAATAGGGCTCCTGGAATTGACACTATATGTGCAATACTTCTGCTGCCAAAGAGCTGACACTCGCCGTTGTAGTTATTTCATCTCTTTGTGAGGATACGTTCATCGTCCCCCTCATGATCGAGCCTTATATACTATCGTAAAAAGTAGCACAACTTGGTAACCAAGGAGTCAAACCACAGGATGCGTGTATGTTTACTTCGAAGAGTATGGAGTAGATTGAGTTGGGGTGCAAGCCAAGGGGTCGCTAAAGTTCCCCCCGGGAACTTTAATTTGGGAAGCTCTACTAGCTTGGGAGAGCTGATTTAGCCAAAAAACAAACAGTATGGGACACCTGGCCCGTTTGCGGGGAGAATCGTGTTCTCAATTCACCATTCCTTCATAAAGTTCCAACCTTTTGCCGATTTTCCTCCTCCAATTTCCATCCAATTCACCAATTACAATTCCATCTTGCACAAACAATTTTTACCGCCACCTAACAAGAAAACAACCTCGTCTCAGATCCCTTTACCAGCAACCATGCGTGCCCTTCCATCTCTCGCCTCCTTGCTCGCCCTCTCCCTCTCTCTCACCTCAACCGTCTTCGCAGAAGAAGCAGCAGATGCAGCAGCAGACGCAGTACCAGAGGTACAAATCGAAAAAACCCACACTGTAGAATGCACGCGCCGCACCGCCGACGGCGATAAGGTCGATATGCATTATCGCGGCACATTGGCTGCTGATGGCACCCAGTTCGATACGAGTTATTCGAGGGGGTCGCCGTTTACTTTTACTCTTGGGAAGAGAATGGTTATTCCAGGGTAAGTTCATATAAGCTCTACACCTTTTTTCCTTTTCTTTTCTTTTCTTTTCTTTAGCCTCCTCAAGTATGTTTTCTTCTTCCCATCGGTGTCTCCCGACTAATTCGTTTTTTCGCGCGATGATGTAGATGGGAGCAGGGTCTGCTAGATATGTGCGTTGGCGATAAGCGGACGCTAACCATCCCGCCCGGGCTGGCGTATGGAGATCGTGCAATTGGTCCGATCCCAGCGGGCTCGACGCTGGTGTTTGAGACGGAACTTATGGGTATCCATGGTGTAGAGGAGGAGAAGAAGCCTGAAGAGAAGACGGAGGAGAAGAGGGATGAGCCGGAAAAGAAGGACGAGGACGAGAAGCCTGAGGAGAAGAAGGAAGGAGAGGAGGAAAAGAAGGACGAGCTTTGATTTCGTTTTTTTGTTCCCTTAGATGGCTTGTGAGAGTCGGTCGGGGGAGAGTCGATGAAACTCTATGTAACCCCATGGGAGGGCTTTCATTTATTCCCATATTTTATCTTTTTATGGAAGCTTCGTCTTTCTTTAGATGATGCAAGCGGGATCACGGCTTTTGCGTGATTGCTTATTTGGCGAGTTTGTGTCTATCGCTTATTCCTTATTGCTTATTGTATATGATGTCAATGTGTTTATGGGACAGAACCTGTATGAAGATTCAAAGAGCATTGGTCTAATTATCTCTAACGTATGCTATCACTTGGTATATATACAGTCATCCAAATGCCCTTTTCCTTCCCAGCCCCAACAAGCATTCCATGTAATAACAACGGTCTAAACAAACAGCAAGGGGAGTATCGCATGGTTCTCTAAGATTAACCTCTACCCAAAAAAAAAAGGAAGAAGGAAAGAAAAAGACAAAGAAAAGAAAACCCCAGCAACAAATCCAGAAAAGTGAAAAAAAAGGGCAGTTAGTTGAAATCTATCAATCCATGTCATCCAACCCACCACCACCACCGCCGTCCGCATCGAACGCTGCTGCATCATGCTCCCCCACTAATATCCCCACAAGACACTCCCCCAACATCCCATCCCAATTCACCCACGGATGAATCTCCTTGAACAGCTTCTCCGAATCCTTGCCCGCGCCGCGCAACAACTCGCCATTCCCACCGGGATGAAAGGGTAGGTATGGCGTAATATTATACACTTTGCCCATATACGATGTCCATGCATCACGGCCCTTGCGCCCGGTATACTGCTTTAGCAGTGAGGGCGGGACGCGGATTAAGTGTGAAGGTAGGTTCGCACCGCGTAGGTTGTGGCTTGGGTTGGCAGTCAGGGCAGCCCAGTCGAGGGGTGAGTGGCCTGGTTCGAGCATTACTTGGCGAGAGGGTTTTGCGGGTTTGCTTGTTAGGCCCATGGGCGAGAGTGTGCTGCTGGATAGGCCGCGGGATGGGGGTGTGCGGAGAGTAGATGCGGCTGAGGGAGGGGGTCGGAGGGGAGTGGATGATAAAGGGCGCGGTGGTGGTGGCATGGAGCTGAGTGACCGTGCATTTGACAGAGGCTGGTTTCGAGGTTTGGCGGGGAGGGGAGGAGGAGCCATCAGCGTGCTCTGGTTGGGTTTTCCATTTGCGCTCGAAGCTGCGGGTACAGGAGCAACTGAGACTGGAGTTGGGGGAGAAAAGGGTGTAGAGGAGCTGGGCGCGTTCCCGAAAGATATTGAAGGCGCATTTTCCTTCTGTTTAGAGGTGTCTGTATCGTTCTCTAGCTTCAATATTGGGATATTAAGAGTTGGGATAGCAGCTATCGGGTTTGTCTTCGGGGTTGATTGTGCCGACTCTGACCCCTCATACCCAGCTTCCGAAGGACTTTGCCGGTCATCCTGTTTACATTCAACCGTGAGAGTAGTAGGTTCCTCCACACGCAACCGTTCTGATTTTTCCTCTATACCCTTTGCGGGAGTAGAAGCCTGACTCTCAGACGTTGTGATGATGCGCCGAGATGCACCCGCCCTCCTAAACAACGCCTCAAATCTCCAGAAAAACGGTGGATGCTTGTAACATAGAAACGACACGGAGGCTATGAGAACCCCCAGCCCAAGCCAGCCCATTCCAGGCGTCGAAATCACTAATTTGCAGACGTTTGCTCGTCGCCGCGCAGAGGGGAAGATAACAAGAAAATTAGATTGCATCATCTAACTTGACTTGGAGGCGTGGAGAATGAGATAATGCGATCAACACGTGATATGGATGAAATGTCACGTGGCAGGGTTTGTGCATTGCACTAAAGTTAAAAATAGGCCCTGGCTCGCTGAGTGAGTAAGTGGCTTAGCTTGGCTTACCGGTGGATGGAATCAAAGGGACAAAGGTGGTTGGGCTTAATAACAACCAAAGCATGTTGGCGCAGCGGAAGCGCGCCGGGCTCATAACCCGGAGGACCTTGGATCGAAACCAAGACATGCTAAAAAGTTCTCTTTTTTCCCATCACGGCTCTTCCCTCTCCCGACGGCTGACAGGATTGTGGGGTACTATCTTTAGTTCTCCTGGGGGCTTTTTTACCTTTTCAATTTAATTTAGTTATTTGCGTCGTACCTACTTACTTGAGAGGTATGGATCGTAGGAAGCTTAAAAAATCGAGTGTTTGTGATCGTGCTCTATATATTTAACCACCTAGATGCGTTCGTATATATTCACCCCATCATTCCAATACCAACCAGCAAATCGCGAAGCATATGCCATACGTGTTCCCATCACCAGAATGAACTCTTACAAGCCCAGTAAGCCAAATTTTCAAGACATCTCTTCAGAACCCAAAATAAAAACATCACCGGGGTATTATTTCATCCAAGCACATGCACCCTTTTAGCCCATCATCCCAGCACAAGCTTCTCCATCCAATATGTCACACAGATACATCTGCGGTCAAATTTACAACAACATGGCGGCAGCCATTCCAGCGCCAACAATCTCCACCAATCTCGCTCGATCAACCCCAGTCGGCATGGCGGCACCTGTCGAGGTTGCAGCTGCGGCTGTAAATTGGTCAAGAGGGACTGTCTGACTGGGCGCGCAGTAGGCGGACGAGTACGCTTTAGGGTCACCGAAATCGTTAAAGTCTACGCCGTCTTTGGCACCGTTGTCCCTTAGACAGTCCATGCATCTTTTTGTTTTCCCCGATAAGGTTAGTAAAAAAAAGTGGATAGATCTGGGGACGGTGTAATCCAGGAATTTCTAACCAGCATCTCTATAGATAGACTGGAGAAAGGTTGGTAAAAAAATACATACTTCTTAGCCTCATCAAAGTAGTCGCTGTCGCAGTAGCAAGACTGTTCGTCGTTCTGAACTATTATCGCAGGCATTTCTCCGCCATTCTCCTCCTTTATCCAATCCGCGAACTCTTCCATAGACTTGTCATAGGTGCACTTGACCGACTGCTCTATGGCGGGGTAACACACGGTCCCTTTAGTGAGCACTGTGGAGAGGTTGAGGTCGCCGCACTTTTCATAAGCGGCTGCGGCGTCGCTTTCATCATCTCTCTGGTGTAGTTTGGAAATGTCGGAGAACGAGCTGGCGAATGGAAATGCGTTGCCTGGCGCGTTGGCGGCTTGGGCGAAGATGGAGGATTGAGCGACGAGCGCGAGACAAAGGACGATCTGGCGATGCATGATGCTTCTTCTTCTCCTTCTTCTTTTTTTTTTGGTATTATTGTTCAGAAATATGCGCGATGGCTTGCCTTGGATTTTGGAGCACAGAGGAGAGGAGGGAAGAAATGGATGGTAATATCAACAATTGGGAAACAAAAGGAGAGAATTATGAGACGGGCGGGAATTCCTGCCACTTTATGTTGGGATATGACTCAAAATAGTCCATCGTAGCGTTCGGACCAAAAGGCTAGTCCACCAATGCCTAACGCAGAGAAAGGAGGGGTCTCCGTGGAGAGACTGCCAAGATCTCACTCTTGATGCCTGGAGCTTGCTGCTCTAGTCAGGGATGTTGCTTGGTGTGGATATATTCAATATTGTGAAGGGATCATTGCAAAGTGGCACTGGGGCAGTGGTGCATCTGTGATGCTGGGGTTGGAGCCAGAAGATGATTAACGATCAAATCAAACATCAACGGCGTTCGGAGACTATTGTCAGTTTTCCCCTGACAGGGGCTCCATGACATCCCGGTTAGTCACTTGATCTGTCAAATGTTGGGTGCCATCCCAGCAAGGTAGTGGGTTTTAGGTGTTTATCCATGGCTTGACAGCAAACCAGCAGTGCCTAAAGTTTGAAGAGAAGACATCAAGCCCTTGCAGACTTCCCTTCAGGATATCAGGTTGGAGAATTGATCTATGTTCTCTTTCGCAGTCGTAATGGGATCGGTCTTGCGGATATCTGCATGGAAACTCTCCGGAATTGTCCGTTAGAGCGAGATGGAAAGCCCCATCCTGGGCGCTAATTTTAATTAAGCGTGAGAATCCCTGCTGGTTGCAAAGCTAAAGCCTAAAAGCTTAGTGGGCACTGGGCAATGGGCAATGGAGGAGCTCCACAGTAATGCCCCAGTCCCATAGTAGACTTTGTTGGCCCCACATCATCACTTTGGATGTTTGCATGTTCTGAATAATATGAAAGATTATGATAAATATGAAAATCCAACATGAAAAATCAACCCGAAGTCAAATCTGGGGTATTGTAACACACTGCAACATGGCTCTCTGAAACTTGGGAGGAAAAAGCAACACTGATCTATGGAGTCCTGTGCCTTTCTTTGTCTAGCAGTCAACTCGCAGACTTGAATCTATGAGCTACCCCCGTCGAGTAGATGTCGAGATACTGGACCTAGGAAACTCATTGTTAAGCCGCTCAAGATCTGAAGAAGGAAGACAAGAAAGAGTTATGCAAGGAAGTTCTAGGAGAATAGTCCCCAACAATCGCAGCTGCTTCACCAGGAGTCCAAGTCCTTCATCCCGATCGGCTCATTTCCAGTCAGACCCTTTTCCTTCAGCCACTCAGCTCTTCTGGCCAAGTACTCCTTGTAAGCCTGTTTCAGAATCGTTTCTTCCTCATCCTCCCAGATCTGGTACTCGACTTCTCCCCAAACTTGTAGCTGATCCAGGAAATTTGGATTTGGCCGAATTTTGCGCTTGGAGGAGACGAGAGCTAGGACCTCGTCACGCGGTTTGCGGTGCTTGCGCATGAGATAGGCGATTACGATGGCTGGTGAGCGCGAATACACCTCTTTCGCAGTGGACGAGCGTGGCGCCGTTAGTATAGGCATCTGGAAAAGGTACGGCCATCTGGTCGATGAAGTCGCATAGTTTCTTCATGTGCTGGAGGAGATCTTGGGTGGATGAATCCAAACACTCGATCTAGAGGTGACGACCAGGCCCGACATGCCTGGTGAATTTGGGCCATAAGGACATGCCGCCGATAATAAGAGAAACGACTGAGTGTACGCGGTTATCTCGTAGTGCGGCTTCATCGTACGTGTTCTTGATATCGCCGATGAAGAGACCAGGCTCTATCTCTGAAGTCGGTGGGACTTCATATGTCATCTTCCTTGAAATATCACAGTAGGAATATACGTAGTACCAGGACTAGTATTATTTATTTATTTTTTAAAAAAAGGTAAGGCAGCGAGTTCGCTGTCGGTGTTTTTGATTGTAGGTGAAGGTTTGGAAAAGTAATTTGAAAGATGGAAGCCGTTGGGCCCTCGGGCATAATCTGCCTTTTCTCTTCTTCTGGTATTTCAATATATTGGGAAAGAATGGTAGTAGCATGGTGGTAGTACACCTACATAGTATTGCGTAAACATATGCACCACCTGTGGTTCCTGTAACCATGGGTGTCTATGGGTTTGAACCACAGCACAATCGCGGCGGCTAGCAAACCCAACCAAGTCAAGAGCCAATCTATGTCGGAGAATCATACGCCCGGCCAAGTCGATTATCATGGACATCTCATGTATTGCACAGTGACAAGGTGGTTCCTTTTGTGTGCTACATCTCAGTTTCTCTAGAGGTAATTGGGGATTATATAGAGAGTAGTGTATGTATTGTACAATTGACGCCATAGTAACTGCCATAGTGCTTCCATCAATCGGCTATGGAAACAAATCTTTCTTTTCCATTACCTGAAAGACAGCCTGCACAGCATCTAAGACTGGCCACGTCCCTCCTGATAGCGAATTACTAACACTTATATAGGTTAGCTGCTCGTGCTTCTCCTCGTTTACTAGCGTGAGGGAGAATTGCAGAGACGTAGCGGAGGTTATTAGAGCCGTCATGGGTTAGAATTGGGCTGTTTGACCATTCCGAGCCGGACCTGTTGAGGAATATCCATCCGCCACATGTATAAGGCACTGTGTCATTCCCCAGCGGTGGGTATGGCGTATGGAGTTTCTGGAATGTTTGGGAGACTGGCCTTGGGACTGTGCAAATTAAGCGTAGGAGTTGATATGCGGGCGCTAATGCGGGCGGATTGTCGCGCCTGATTAAAGGGCCTCCGACGGGACTGGGGTCACTGGGGTTTGTTACGACGATATGGCGCTATGGGTTATCGACCGAGGTCTCTGAGGATTCAGGCGGAGCCCCGAAGTCACAGTCCATTTTTAGGGGCTCGAAAAGGTGAGACGAAAATATGTCTTCCCTGGACTTGCTGCCGTCGTCGAAGAAGTTCTTAATGATGGAACCTAGTATCGCGTAATTGGTATTGCCGTAGAAGTATTTCCCCTTCTCTGCAAGGGGTCTTTGCTCAGGATACGTTCGATCATGAGACGTCGGTTTTCGAAAGGTTCGTGGGATAGATCATATTATTTTTCGACGAACGATATGCGCCCAGCATGGCAATAGTGGTATCCCTTTGCCCTCTGGGTATCCTGTTTGCCAATCTAGTAAATATTTGTTGAAGTGTGGTATCCCAACGTAAGCGGCCTTGATCAACAAACACTCCAATGAGGGCTGCTGTCATGGCCTTGGTGTTGGAGCCAGTATGAAATTCGTCAGAGGACTGGATTTTGGTGTCGTCTCCCCGCTTTTGGAATCCGGCCACTTCCTTCGTCACGGCACAGTCTTTGACTCGAGCTACAGCGAGTCCTGGGAGTTCGAACTCTCCTTGAATAAGCTCGAGGCTTTGAGTGACTTTACATTGTCCAAAGGGCTCATCTAATACTAGGAGAACTAGCACTGCGGAGCTGCACTATGGGACGTCGGATGAGTACCCCAAAAAGAATGTGGAAAGGTGCTTTCCCAGAAACAAAACTTGACAGGCTAGTTGATTTGTAGCATTAAGGATTTCTACTTTCTGAACGAGATGTTAACGAAGCTTCACTCTTAAAAAAAAGAGCACCCGAAACTGTTACTCTATGACATCATGTTTCACATATAGCCATCGATGCTAAAGTGCATCGGTACAACACGCCCTTTGATACGAGACCGCTGAGCTGTGGATGTTGACCTTGACTGAGACAAGATATTGCTTTCCAGAGAACGGTAGCTGATGCTGGCTTGAAAGGCGCATCCAGGGCGCCTCAGCCGTAGGACTCCAGGAAGCTCAAGGTGCGGAACTATCGACAAGCCGAGAATGAACGTCTCGACTATTTTCCTGACAGGCCTCTCTTTCTCAAGCTCCTCGTGTCGGACCAACAGAGCAAAACCAGGACCTCGGCTGTGAATCACCGGATTCTGCATTGCTTATATTTGAAAATGGTCTACAGAGAGTACTCTGTAGTGCTTGGAGTCAAGATGACATCGGATTCGAGGGTGTGGTGACATAAGCACGCTCTTTTTTGTGAGACATTTCTTTCTTCCTTTCTTCTCCTTCGCCCCTTTTAACCTTTAAACTTGCATTCGTGGCCAAGCTTGATTTGTTTTCTCTGGCTTCCTTGCTGTGACAATAATGAAAGAGCCTCACGCCGCCCAGCCAACCATTCGTGCACAGCACAGGTGACCGTATCTGAGAATATCCAGGTGATGCTTGGCATTGCACGCTAGGGACATCGACTTTCCTGAAAGAGTTTGAGAACCTCGTATTCACAAAAGAGTAATTTTGCTTTTGCTCCTCGCGAGGATTATCCGCAAATCTAAGTTGCTGGGTTCTGCGGATCAAAAGCTTGCAACTGGCAAGGCGACTTTTGAATGGATAATTCCAACCCCGCCTCCACTCGCTTATTAGTAGGGTGCTGGCAGCAACCTGCGTCTTCAAAGCAACAATGTTCTGGCAGCCATTGCGACGGCAGCCATTGTGACTTTGAATATTCAAACATTCACCGTTGTCTCTGCTTTCAGAAACTGATGATAATTCGTGCAATTACCTCAATATCCCCAGCATGCTTCCTGCTGAGCTATTCTCGCTCTTCTTGTTCCTGATATGGCCCCAATTTACCTCGGCATGGTGGCTGGCAAAGCGCGCTCCTATAACAAAAGTGATTTCTCCTCATGAGGGTGACAGTATCACAACGGGTGTCGACCTCGAAATTCGATGGCAGACTTCCGCAACGAAGGGAGATGTGTCGATTCTACTTCGGAAGGGAGGCGCGGAGAATCTTACTACTGTTCACACCATAGCATGTACGTATCCAAACTCAGATGCGCTCTGCGGCGCACTCCCAAATCTCGCTTATCATTTGCGACCCGTGCCTTTGGCTAACGCTTTGTGTACAGCAAGTACTCCTAACAATGGCTCCTACTACTGGCGTAGTAATGATGACAGGTTCCTTCGGGCCGTCGTTTATGATAAGCTTCCTGAAGCGCCGACTAGTGCATGTGATTATATCATTCTGCTTCGAGATCGCGACGACAGCTCAGCTGCCTATTCTCCATATTTCACAATCATCAATTTAAATGATGATGGCCTCCCTAAGGATGCAAACTGTCCAGCCAAGGGCGAAGTTCCGAAGATTGAAGGTGGCAGCGAAGGTAACGGTGGCAGCGAAGGTAGCGACGTCGGAGGTAATAAGGAGGTTGAAAGCGATGGAGACGCGGAAGGCGAGCAAGGCATGGGAAGTTCAAATGGAGACAACGGTTAGTTATGATTTTTATAGTTTCTCAGAGAATGTTCTGTTGTTGCATGGACTGACCCCAGTTTCTACCACAGGAGACGGACAAGTGGCAACAAGCAATAATGGATATGTTACGGCCGCCGCGTTAGCAGGCGCTGTTGTCGGAACAGCTGCTGGCGTCCTCCTAATTTTCATCGGCGTGTTCTTCCTCGCCAAAAAGCGAGGGTGGTTCGTCGACAAGGAATACATTCGAGATCAAGTTCGAGAACAAGTAGCTCTGGCGGTGGAGGCCCTCAAGCCGTTTGAAACTAAACCTCCCCCGGAAATGGTGCGAAACGTTTACCCCAGCGAGATCAATTCGAAAACGCTGCATCAGATGCCGGCAAGTCCGCATGAACGGTAATAGTAGCAGCTCGCTACTATATCTTTCGCCTTGTATGAATATCACCAACGAGAATAATAAATAGAACTTCTCCTGAACATACACAAAGCAACCTAATTTATTTAATTTTTGACTGTACAATACATACACTTCATGCCACACTATCTGCGGTAAGAACTTCTATTTCCCGGACGACTCATGTGTTCCTAACTATGGCGCGAGAAATGGGATACCTGGCATTTCCACTTACTTATCGGCATTGGGACCTGGCGCATTTGTTTTGACCGTGCGAGCAACATTTTTAGAATGGCAAATTTGTTTTCTGGTGACCGTGATTTAATAACGGGAGGGATTGCATATTTACCGAACTCGTCAGAATTGCTGGGGTGAAGCATGGAGGCCTAGACTACGTTGAGAAACAAGCCTCGTTGGTCGAATTGGCTTCGGAGCGAATCTGGAACTTTGAGACTCTCAGCAACCAGTTAAAAATATTCTCGTGCCGAGTGGCGTCTCGTGCAAGGCCATGATTGAACAAGCACCTTCTGTCATACCAGGCTGCGCCGAGCTCTAATTGGATCAGCGAGACTCCAATATGCTCGATTTTTGGCGTTATCTTCTGCAATTCGCTTTGGACCTTGATGATGGCTGAAGAAATGGTTGGTGGAGCATCCCAAAGAGGAACTACGGCTGCTGTCTGTCCCCATGGACTTGAGCCTCAAAGCAGCCCAACTCCATTTTCACTCGAGATGGGTTTAGCGAGCGCAGCCTTGCGCGACGGGGGTGACCGCACAGATTTTCTGCATAAGATTGGGTCTGCCAGCAATGGCTGATGCTTCGAGAGCACACTCAGACCCCCCTTCCTTCTGTTAAAGCTGCCTGGTTCAACCTTTTGTTGTTTCTGATCACATCACGGGTGAGTGATCCTGTCTCTTATCTAGCTCATTGCCCTTCCCCGCAGCATGCACTGATTGAAATTTATTGGGCAAAGGTCATGAACTCGGTTTGGCATCTATCTAAAGCTTCAACTGACGCTGTCCATCTCCCTTCATGGCCAACCCACAAAACACCACCGTGACCGTCCAGTATCAGAGCGGCGGGATACTTTGCGCGGAACTATGCCATGGCTGCTCAGCAGTCCGTTGGGCCATAGCAGCGCGCGCTTTCCTTTGTATTTGCACCGTTGGAATCTCAGAGGCCGTGCGTGGGAAGGATGGTTGGTGTGCTCCTTTATTTGACCAACCGATGGCTGTCTCTGTGCCCGCCTCGACAGGACACGGTCCTACAGCTTCCGTGCAAGTGCAACAGCATCAACAGCCCCAGGAACAAAAGCCCTACACTCAGGCACCTATTCCGCAGCCAACTATGGAGCAGCAAGCGTTTACCCAACAACCTGCTCAGTCTCCTCACCCAAACACGTACCCACAAGCTGCGCCTCAAGCCGGGCAAACATCGCCTACATTGGCTCACAGCCGTATCTCTTCCTTTAGCTACTCTTCTTCTCCGGGTGCGCCACACACTACACCGCAGCCAGGGCATCAATCTCCTCCCAACGGCGTCAACCCGTATGGATACCCATCTCCCCCGCCCGAAGTCGCGCATCCTACACCTCAAACCGGCTCGCCGTCACCACCCAACCCCGTTGCGCCTTACGGATACCCATCACCCCCCGCTAACACATCTCCGCAAACAGCTCCTGGCATCCAACAACCCTACCCACCAGCGCAGGCCCAACAGTTTCCCCAGCCTCCTTACCAGCAAGAGTTGCCCACCCAGCACGACTTCGCGCCGTACCCGCAGAGCACATACCAGCACCCGCCCATGCCTCCAGCTTCACCACCTCCGCCTTCAACAGTCTATTATCAACACCAACACCAGCAGCAGCAGCAACAGCAACAGCAACCACAACAATCGCAAGTCCCCATGAACCTCGTCCGCGGCCGCATTTCTAGCCCTCCGCCATCTTCCGAGACACCGCTCCGCAAGCCCATTATTGCCGTGCATGCGCCGCAGCCGCAACACCCACAACCTCAGCCACAGCAGATGTCTCATGCTGCATCTATACAGGTACACATTGGCTCTGCTCCCGCTCCTACTTCTGCGGGTCCTGCGCGTCCTCGTTCATCCTCGTCCTCGTCTAACTCTAGTTAGGACGCTTCGCAGAATGATTTCCCGATGAGTTGAAAATTTCTACGTAACTAGCGGAGGCGCTCCTAATGGTGCATGGCGCCCCTTTCTGGGATGTTCTTTTTCCCCCTTTATTTTGTGGCTTTTGCGGCATGGAATGCGTAAATTCTGGACACTTCTATTTCCCCGTCCCCCCATCTATCTGCAGTTTGGGATTATGAAGGTTTTTCTTGTTTCGACTAATTGTTATGTGCGCATTTTCCTCTATCTCTCTTTTTGTTAAATGCAGCTGAAGAAAGATCCATGTGAGCCATTTTTCTTTTGTGTTGGATGGGGTGTTTGTCATGCCTTTGTTATCCCCCAATATTAATGAACTTAATCCTCTCGTCTTTATCATTAAAGAGACCTGCTTGGCAGGTTCTCTTTGTTGATTAACTCTGTAGTTTCTAGTTTCTCTTGGCTAAACACACCTCTATGGGAACTGCCCCACATGGTTGTTTGCATGTAAAGATGATTGTTTCTGAGATCGAAACTATGCATTGCTATATACATGTCCGTGGTTACAAAGCTTCCAGGTGCTGGCATTCTAAAGCATGTAACACGTTTCTGTCCGAGACTTTTGACAACGGAGAATCTTCTCGCTTATTTCAACAACCATTCTTTCACTTCCCACTCAATGCTTTGTTAGTAGCTTCTAACAAAGCGTATATTCAATACTAGTTGCAAGCATGATCTTCTATCCCGTTCCAACATGCTGTGGAATTCTTGAGCCACTTCAATCTGTGGCATTATGCAGATGTTTTTGCGGGGCAGTCTTCTGGTTTCGTGAAGCAAAGCTGAATGCTCGGGACCTTTCTTTTTGAATTACTAGCTGGGCAGATGGGTGTATATATACACCAAGCTATATATATACTATTGTGTCAGGACATATCGCCGATCTTACTATCTAATATTATAGTACTTCAAGCCTCTCATAGGTTATGATGCTTGTTCATTCCGCGAAAAATCACCAACCATAGGGTGTTTCCTTTTTCATTTTCATAGGAAATCCTTCTTATTCCATCATTACCGCTGCTTCCACCGGGATTCACGACCTTTGGCGTCCCGAAGATGCTCTCGGAGTCTATTCCTCTCCCTCTCCAATATGTTCAAAATGAACCCAAACCTTGGCCTGTGAGGCTTGGGGATGCTGACTGGGTAGCTCACATTACCAGCCTCAGGGTGGGAACTTATGGTGGATGGGTTATCAAGGGATTCATAAAACACCTTGAAGGCATGACCTCTTTAATTGGGCATATTTCCGACACATCGATGTGAGCCAGCGCTTTACAGCTTACTCTCCACCGACAATCGTATACCAATGTTGTTTTACGGGCCTGGAAAAAGACCAACGGGGAAAATGGCGACGCTCTTTTCCATTGACTACGAGGACTCCAACGAGCAGATATATACTCAGTACTATCGACCGTATAATCTTTTTGAAGACACATACACCGGCGGCCCGTCTGGTCCTTATCATTCGACTACATATGTCTGGACGTGGACGGCTTTCTGGAATGATATATCGATTCGCAAAATCAATGGATCGCCCTGAAATCGGAATTAATCGGCGCTGACACGGGCATCTCTAGGGATGCAATTGGTCTTATATATATCAAGCAGTTATTCATGTAGTGAAGCATATTCGCATGCATGCTACGCTTGCTTTTCTGCTTTCGAATCGACCTCGCCCGGTATATCCTCGAACATACAATCCCTATGCCGATTTTTCCGAATGGAGAGGCACGGAAATGCAAGCATGGGCGTGGACGTCTGGTAATGACGGTGATAAACGTTCCTGAGAGGCGTTTTTGAGAAACCAATCGAACAAATTGGTTCCCGAACCTGAGCAGCTGTAACGCATGCCAACACAGGAAAACACACCAAAACTGCGTCGGTTAAAATGTTATATATATCCCACTCTAGGGTATGCTTCCCTCTCCAGAGCAGCCCCACCATAACCCTCCCTTCCCGACCATCTGCAAGCGGAAAGAGACACGGTCCCTGCCCACTCTGGTGCAAAGCACCAAAAGAATGGTAACGTCCTAAGGGCCTTCAATTAACTGGTTTGATTTTGATGGCAACTAGCTAGCTGTGAAACCTGATTTCTGCCCATAGCCTCTGCAGTATCAAGCTCATATTAGCGTGGCTCGCGCCTTTGTCTTCTCGGTCAAATATATCAACAAAAACGTTTATAAGGGGCCTGACGAATTGTCCGTGAAGCTGAACACTACGCTTCACAAGATAAAGATGAATCTGATGGCATGGTATATCGAAACCACCTAGGCAACCTGGTCCTGCCCCCTGCAATCTAACCACCCCCCCAAACCTCCCGGTCAACACGCGTTGTATGGATACAACCCCTACAACTTGCACCAAATCGCTCTATACAACACCCCCCTCCTTCCTCTGGGAAAATCGCATTATATACATATACGCCACAGGTGATTGAAACATCAGGTCTATAACCAAGACAACCAAAATTAGTTTTGCGTCGTCGTAGCTGTCATTGAATTGCAGCTTATACTGGAGGGAACCTCTGTTCGTAATTAACCTTCTGCATCTTTCTCAAATTTCCCCCAAAAGCTCCTGCTCACAGCACTGTCCATCGTCCCTCCTCCTAAGCATTCCACCTGAGCTGCGTGGCATCATATATGAGTTTCTTTTCGACTAGGCGTCACAAAATGGCGCAGGTTTCTCAGGGAAAATATTAGCGTCAATTCTTCTCTACTTTGTGATTATTAGCACCAATGGCGGAGATCCAGATCGCCACGTTCCTCTGAGTATAAGGAAGACTTTCATCAGGCCTATGGGATACCGTTTAACAAAGCTTTGGTCAAAGTTCCATCATGGCCTCATAAAATTGAACGAGCCTTCAATATTCGTGCCTCTGTCCATGACTTGCATGCATGGCAGGCTCGTGTCAGCCGAAGCATTATTCAGCAGCTAGCAACTCAGATTGCCGAAGCTGCACTGAGCACTGAAAATGATCAGCTGCAGGCACGTTTCCGAAATGGGGGGGGGACTTACAGGAGATATTCATAGAGATGGATCGATTATTCTTGACTAGAAACTAGAATGGCAACTACTTCATGGCGACTTCAAGCAACGAACCGAGAGCCGATGGCCTAGACTACAACTCCCTTCTGGTCTTGGGGACCCCTATAGTTTCTGTCCTCTGCCACTACTCATGCCCAACTCCTTCTCTCGAATTTGACACCTGTTTACCTACCGCGAGTCAAGAGACTCGACTCCACAGACACTCCTGTATGCCGGATTGTCAGATTTGATGTCATGATTTGCTGCAAGTTTGTCGGTTGGCGGTGTGACGTTGTCGATGAAAGCAGTAAGATGACCTGCATCCTATGTCAATGCAGTACGATCATTTGGCCATGCAGTCTGGGAAACGAGCGCTACCTGACCTGGATTACTGGTGCCTGGAATTAGTTGGGGCTGGGTTATTCGTGAGGGAGGGGGTCAATGATACGTAATACCTGCAGGCTCTCCCCCTAGGTCTTCCAAATGAGCGAAAAGTAGACAGAACTGATTGCGTCCGAGAGCAGTTGCTTTTCCAAAGTTGATGCTCCAAAAAGGGGGCATATACACAATGATGGCGTGAATGTCATGGTATTCTTATTTTTCAAGAAACAGGCAGAGCTACTATCAGCTATTGATTGCTTCCAAGTTGATATGACTTTTAAGCAAGTAGCTGGTGTATTCAATATGGTTGAGCTTGAAGGGGAATGAGCCTGAATATGTGATGATTCGATCATATAAAACCTTCTCTATTTTCTCTAAACTGCTGCTGTGGTGGGAAAGCGGACCTGACAGCTGCTGAATAATGTTGTGGGACATGAATATGCTATGTATTACCATGAGGATGAAAACAACTGCACAGAAGTTATTCCTGGAATGTATAAACACATCAGGGAGTGGAACAAGCAACTTGAAGAATGTGGTCTGGACAGAGATGCGTTAGTCTGCTTTCCTACCACACTGCCTTGTGCTAGGTTTCCTTAATTCTTGTTGTTTTAAATTATGATATTCCATGTTGAATACATCAAAATGTCTATAACTGATGAGAGAGCTCTCCCTGAATCCACATAAAGTAGAAGATAAGAAATATACACCTATGAATCTTGGGACTTCCCTGATTCTCTTTCCATTCCATTCATTTGCACCAGTGGTAACCCGATATACAGGTATGAAAGGTATACTATGATATTTAAAAGCAGATCTAGCTTTTGCTTGCCCTGCATATTTCGAAGGAGGTCAAGTGAAGATCTCACCCTCTTCTTAGGTATTCCACATCTCTGTCCCCCGCCAGTTCTTTCAAAGCAATAGCGGCACAGGGCCTTAGATAATCCTCGACTTGCGTAAAAATACTAGCCTGTCCCCGGGTAGCCCATCTTCTCATGCTGGGCGGATTAGATATAGAAGACGACATTCTAAAGGCCGGGTGATGCTCTTAGATCGCTTCATCGCTGGCACAATAGCATATCGCTGGTTTAAATTTGGCATTCAAGGACTCGGGCCAACCCTTGACTGATATATGGATATTTGCTTAGCGAGCCAAATTTAGACCAAAGGAGCTGAGATGATATAGCCACGAGAAACCATCAAGGCTTCTAGTTGCGTTTCTACCTATGATGCGATGACGATGACCATCATGGCCGATAAGGCTTATCACTCCTAACAATATACACCTCCCCGACAAGAACAGTACACCCCACGGCCATAGTAATCGCAATGATGGGTAGATTAACCCTCGCAAAGTCTAGACTCCTCACACGAATGTGTTTTCTGGCTAGGATGTCGCGCCACAGCAGACCGGCTAAAGAGGCGCTGAATGCCGTGCTGAAGGCGCCGTAGTTGACGCCAATGGCCATACTGTAGACCGTAGCCCAGAATGTGCGGTCGCTGATGGTGATGCCATTGTTGATGTGGATGTCACGCCATGCTTGGATTACCCGAGAGAGAAGGATTGTTGTCCCAATGTTTGTGCCAGCAAACTGGTAACCAGGTTAGTTTGATAAAGGTGCTATAATTGGTCATAGTTAAGTATGTATTGTGAGGGTATAAACTTACATTGCAGAGGATCACAGAGAGAAATCCCATGCCGCCGATACTGCCAACAGTTCCTGTCTTCTCAACCCATTTGTCCCATCCATGTGCAAACACCAAGACCCAGCCTTTAGTCACCAAGGCCTGCACAAGGACAAACATACAGAAACTAAATGGCACAAGTGCAAAAGGCAGATGCGACAACACTGCTGTCACCGTGGGAAATGTCTCCTGCGACCACCTATACGCATTTGCGACGAGTGATACAAGCGTTGCTGGCCCCTGGCCACGCTGCTGATGTTGAAGCGCTACTTTGCGCGAGATGCGCTCGGTGAAACTTCGCTTCTCCTCATCGTCATCTCCGCTTGATACCGGGTTGCCTACAAGAGCTTGCGGCGATGGGTGGCTAGAGTCCACGTGGGAGAGTTCCTTCTTCTCGTCCATTTCGTTGGCTGATGGCCGATTGCTTTGCGACTGGTCCTCTCTCGGGATGAGCATTGAGATTGAGGATTCAAGGGGGTGGGCCGACGCGGGGGTCGAATCGTCGCCGTTCTCAGAAATATGAAGCGCAGAAGTAGGCGTCGCCACGCAATCTGCACTCGGCGGCCTCGTATCCGTGATATCAGCCTCCAGAATCGGCTGGTCGTCTGCCTTTGTGGCACTGTTGCCACCACCGGCGCCGTCTCGTCTCTGCGGCTGGGTTTTTGATGAAATTGTTTGCGTCAGAGTTGGTTCAGAGAGGTTAGCGCGCTGTGTCTCCTGCTCTAGAGTCTGCTGGGCTTCCTTCTCCTCTGCCTCCTCTCTAATTGTTCGTTCAGCTTCGGCTCGTTCAACTTCCTGTCGACCCCTTCGGGCGATTTCACGTGTCTCGTGTCGGTTGTACCATCCAAATCCGATATCCCAGCAGAACATGACGAACGCGGCTGGCAATGTCACCCAGAACACTGGGTGTTCGGCTCCGCTCTGACTCGTAGCATTAAGGGCCAGGAGTGTGATAAGCGTCGTGGCCATGATGACAGCTCCGAACGCAGCGCCTTTCTTGTCCAGAAATGGATTCATGATCTCTTCAAGCGAGAGAAGCTTGCCTTGCTCATCGTCACCGTTGTTGTTCTCTTGTTCGCCAATATTCCCTCTGGCGTTTGGGATGTTGGGATTCACGGGCTTCTTGGCTTTCGCTTCCTCAGATAGCTCGTGCATCTTGATAGAGGACGGGATGAGAGCCTCGTCTGCGAATATGATGTACAGCAAGAAGGGAAACAGGACGATGGCCGTGACTACGACGGGGACAATCATGTTTGCGGTATAAGTGAGGAATTTAATTTCGAAAGCACCTGCTAGCACGAGGTTGGTCGGGTTGGAGGAGACAAGCACGGCAGAGGCGATGTTAGCAATGGCGAATTGGGTGTAGATCCACGCTCTTGGGTGGATAATATTGCTCGACACCCGGGTCATGTATGCAAGGAACGCGGTGCCCGACAGGATGATGGGGTCATTCCCGATGAAGGAACCCAGACTGAAAAAGAACGCATACAGGTAAAAGAACAGCCTGTGCCCAACTTTGCCTCCCTTCTGAAGTACCTTGAATGCCAGGAACCTGATAAGACCGGATGCATCGATCGAGATAGCGATGTAAGCCAGGGTAATGAAGAACACCATGATGTCGATGGGAGATATGTTGTTCGCCCCGATCGTCCCGCCGTACACTTCGTCTCTACCAATAGCCAAGATGGCGAGCAGGAAGAGATCTGCTATCAATGGTGCTGTTACGAAGTTCATGGGAAAGTTCAGGCGTACGAAGTACCCGACTTTGCCATTCTGAGCATGGTTGTCGTCATGCTGGGAGCTTTCCTGCCTTGGTGATATCACTCGCAGGCGACTGAGCGTGTCCACAACAGCATTTTTAAATACTCGGGGTATATAAAATGGGATGTGAAACGGACAAAGGACAATGATATCTATGCCAGAGTTAATCGTTCAAGGAATATCAAACTACTCAGCCATATCCTGGACTTACTGGTAACGATGAATACGATGAGCGTGACAATTGACCTCCAGTGCTTGATTTCACTGGTATCCAGCTCTCCTGCCATGTTGCACTGTTCTGCTCTAACGAGGAAAGATGTCACAACCCAGAGGTGCTTCCTCGATTAATGCCTCTGGTGGACTTTATTGAGACGGCCACCATGGAGTTGGAAAATGCAGAAAACAACGGCGATTCCCGATTGAAATAGGGCAGGAAGCGCATAAGTATGCAAGCCGACTGGGTGAATCCGTTTGGCGATGGCTGAAGTTCGATTGTGATGCGTGCGACAAGTGGGCTAGTCGCGACTCGCGCCCAACTTAAATTTTTTTCCTTTTTCTCCCAATGAGCTTCACACGAGACCCTGCAAAAATCGGCGTAGCAACGATTTTTCTGGAAAAGATTCGAAGGGTGGGAGATTCTAGTCGTCGCCTGGGTGAATATGATTCGACTGCATCCTCATCTCGAGGCGTGGCAAACCCGTCGAAGAAAAAAGCTTCAAAGCTTCTGCTAACAGTCAGGCTTGCAGATTGCGGCTGAGCGCTGGCTTCGTGACACCCTCAACCATGAATGGCAAGCAAACGCGACATTTCTCCAGTTCGGAGAGATCAAAGACCCCGCACTAGCCGCTTATTTGTTGAAGAACAGGGAATGCATCCAATCAACCTCCATCAATATACTTTAGGGCTGCTATTGAGCCTCAATCGAACGGTCTCCCCCCTAGTCTGCAGGGCGTTAGTTCCGCCAGTCGACCACTAACTCCTCCGTACTACGTATGTAACTCTGCAAGCACGGGGCTGATGCGCGCATTTTAGTCTGATGATTGTCGCTGGTGATATGCAACGGAGGCTACTCCAGTTTATGTATGGCGGCGCTCCCCGATCTCGACTCAAAATGACGATGATGGCTCCCTCCAGCAAGCAGCAAACCCACAAGAAGGCTTTGCTTTAATCACGATATAAAAGGAATATTTTCCCCCACAGAGCAAGAGATAGTATTTTTCCTCGATGAATGCCCGTGTGTTATCTGCCACTAGCTATTTGCTTGTATTCGAACACATTTTCTGCAGAGGCAGATTTGAAGGGCCATGCCGGCGCTTTCTATGACTTCGCTGCCCAATGCCATTGCCACTGCAAACGCAACCAGCCATAATCCTGCCTTGCAGGTCGTGTGCGCCTGGCCTGTATCGGGCCAGTATGGACCTGGCACAAGGGTCTTGTCGGTTATCTACCACATCAAACTCAAAAGGCGCGTGGGCTAATTTATTTCGTGATAGGTACTATATGCTCATAGCAGCCTGCGTATTGGCTCGAAAAGCAGTATGGCTCAGGAACGCTTCCTTGGCGGCAGCGTTGCTTTTCCCGGCCGTTGCTGCCGTCCACGGCATTGTGTTGGCGGCAATCCATGTCGATGGTGGGTTCTTCAAGTAACGATATGTAGGTGCATATAACAATTAATATCTTTAAACTTTAGGTGCGGTTGATATGGATGTCTACGGAGCCTTCCAGCTGTGTTCCATAGCCATCCTGGCTGCTCCGGTAACAGTCAGGCTCTCTCAAACATACTTCCATGCTCCGGGCCGGAACACCATCTTCCTGTGGACTGGCCTAATTCTTGCTGGTGAGCAACCACATTTGTTTCGTCATGTTTGTAAGGAAGCCTGCTAATGATCAATTATTCTCACGGAAAGGGCTGTTGAGCTTAACGGTCGAGTTCTTCCGTATCAGAACGGTTGACTGCACGCACGATGACGCTGGAAACGCGGTCTCACTCAACCCTAGGGAATTTTCCTACGAGACCACCACCTGTGGGCTCACTTGTTCTTCTGAGAAAGGCAAAGGCCCATTTTCTCCCCTGCGAGAAGGCTCAGCGAACGAAATCTACGTCATTCCAGCACCGGACAAACTCACATTTGGCACAGCGACACTTATCGCAGCTGCATGCTGTATCCCCGCTATCCTTTCGCTTGCTTTCATGTGGACAAAGATCCTTGAACTCAACTGGAAGATGCGCTTCAGTGATGAATATGGAGATGAGGCCCGGATTGACGAGCCAATCGAGGGTACAAATGGCGCCACTGTTGGTATGATGGGGCGCGTCAATGGTTTAATTAGGTTATTCCTGAGCGTCGTGGAGATACCCGTGTTCAGTGCCGCGGTACTCGCTATCCTCATCATGGGCGAGAGAAACTTCTTCAGTTCTCAAGTCAACTATCAAACTGAGCCCATCACTACTATCGGTACGTTGTAACCTTTTTGCTTGTCGTCCGTTTGCAGGTGGCTCACAGATTCTTTTGCCTTTTTAGGTCAATGGGCACCAATTGTTGGTACCATATTCGCTTTGCTAGGATCACTATACCTCCTCCTAGCAGCAGATGTGGAGGCTGTAGAAGAAAAAGTGTATCCAGATGATCCCGCGCATCACTGCGATTGCTGCTCGAGGCGGGAAGGTGGCTCGGCCCACATTGTCATCACTCCAAGCGTGCACGGTGACTCTTCCAACGGTGATAGGGGCTCTATAAGCGAAAGAGGGTCTACAATCAGTCGATTTACCTCGGGCCCAGGACAGCCGCCCGAGCGATCTTGGCAAGCAGGCAAGGTGGCCAAGGCCTTGACTAAGATAGGGAACTATCTCAGCGATTCAGCGCACGCGCGGTTAGACGTATCTGAATTTAAGCGCGGTCTAGCTGTCGACTTCCCGGAGATACCAGGCGAAGAACCTCGGAATCGTAATCTACATAAAATCAGAGAGCGGTACAACCCCAGCCGGGACGCGGATGGGAATGCCACGCCTCTTTCGAGAGTGGGTAGTTTCTCTAGACTGAGTGTTGAGGGAAGCTCGAGTACGACACCCAGAGCAGTATCGCCCCAGCCGCCGCAATCACGACGTTCGCTGTCAACGTCGCCGTCGCCTGGCACACCTCAAAGATTGCGCGCCAGCACAGTGCCGGGTGGATGGGCGTCATTCGACACGCACAATCCTCCTTCGTCTGCTGGTTCAAACAGAGGCAGGACACAGCGAAGGGACACGCTCGAGGTCCCGACCCCCGCGCACCACTCTCCTATGCAGCAGCGCGATTCGTCCCCTGTTTTCATAACTTCCAACTTTACTGTAGCTGGTGGACAGAGTTCACCTGCCATCATTGTCTCTGCCGATCCTGAGACGTATACTCCTGAACATTCTCCAGTTCTCAATCAGCATACATCTCATTTCACCGCTGAGCCGCTCTCAATGTCGCCACCAAGGATAGTGTCGCGTTCTCCCTGAAGTCTATCCTCACGATTAAACGACATCCGAGACTCCGGTGCCTCGCTTATTCGTGCACCATGTAAGTCTTGGTCTCCAAGAAGATTCGCGATGGTCCTATGGTCATACCCGGGCTTCACAGTATATTTTCTAAGCTCGGATCCTTCATCCACAGCGACTAGCCGGAAACCCTGAGCTATCCCTACCACGAGGAGTCTAGTAAGTTAGCATCTCAATACCTACTATCGGGGTATAACAGCAGCAAGGTTTATCGAGTGGACGTGGTCAACGGCTGCATTCGCCCAGATCCCACTTCTCTGGGACCAGCCACGTTATAATAGACTCAGCAGTGTGAAATTGCGCTTGAGCATCCAACAGGGACCCGATGCTGCAACAGCAGAGACCATTAATAGTTTTGTGATGCAAATCGGTTGCTTACACTGAGCTCGTGGCATCATAATTTGCCGTAATATATTATCCACCTGCAAATCGACGACGTCCAATGTGTCAAATGGACCGACAAGAGCGGTTTTGAGCCTATATGGTCATAACGGGAGGCTAAAACTATCATTTCAAATCTAAGGAGGAGAGATTTTATTTTCAAATAGCTATCCTAAAATTGGATACCCAACTTGCTATGTTGACCTGGTCAACGAACGCTTTGCCTCCCACAACGATACAGGCATCGCTTTCTCGGATGTCTGTTCATTAAATGAAACTAAGATTCCGTGCTTGCGATTCGACCGCCCAGGCAGCACGATGCCTACCTAGAAGAGGCATAAAACTGGCCCTTGAGGGTATCTGGGTCGAAATCGAGTGCAGAGAGCGCCAACCTCCTGACGAACGCTGGGTAAAAGTTCTGCAGAGCGTATGTGGCAACCATATCGATTCCTATTTGCATCGGATTAGAACCATACTGATATAATGATAGTGAAGTGAATTAAGCAAGAGTGTCCATGCACGTACCAGCTCCTGCTCCACCGCTAGTCCACAGCTCCCCCTTCCCGTCTCCAGAATATGGCTTCTCATCCACGACCCATCTCTGATCCAGCCACTCTGTATCCGGATACATATTTTTCCCCATCGGCAGGAGTCCACGGTTTGTAGTACATTTCCTCCCCTTCAAGACCCCCGAGCTAGCAAGCCAGACCGAACCGATGCAAGTCGTCATCCGCACCCTCGTCGTCTCCCACGCCTCCTTCATGAATCGATCCGCTGCTTCGGGACGCATTTCTGGCAGCGGCCTACCAATAATCACAATATCAAGATCACGAGGCGCGTCGTCATACGTGACTTTTGGCAAGATGCGAACCGAAGATGTCAGCGTGGTGGGCTCCAGACTCCTCGACATGTAATACCGAGTGATCTCCGGAGCGTGGCCTTGGTACTGCGCAGATTCCGGATCCACGTGAGCGACGGCGTCGACGTATTCCTTCGACAGGTTACCTAGGATACCTATGGGCACGATGTTGCTGAACTGGACAGTTTCGAGCATTACGCCGATACGAAGGGTCTTCATTTTGGGGGTGGTGGGTGGAATGGATGGGCTTTGGAGGGATTGAAAAAGGGATAGGAGGGGGGTTCGATGCGGGATGCTTGCAATTTCTATGGTATGCTTACCTTCCCTCCCATCTTTACAGCGGGAAAAGAGCTGATTCTTATATATTCTTCTTAGTCGACCTTTCTATGCCCTTCATCCTCCAACTCCTCAAACCCATATCTTGCTCAAATTGTCTCGATATCGGGGTTTGCAACAGAGCGTGAGCGTTTCTCCTAGGCAACACAATTCCACATCATGGCCTAAAACTCCCTGGGCTTTGGGAAATTGCCTAGAATTCTGGAACCTACTGCTGAAGTTCACTGTGGATATACTGTGGTATACTAAATTGGCAACAAAGGAGAGAAATTCGGATGGCAAAATTTGCCGACGGGGGAACTACTTTTTCCGAACATCTGAATAGATAGAAAGAATAGCCGACTGGAGGTAATTGTGGCTTGTTTCGCTACGAGATGATGGTTCGTTAGATGGATCCAAATTCTGAGGCGTATGGGGGATATTGAGAAGAGTCTTTGGGCCTTGGGCCACTTGCATGCTGGAATTTGGGGGAATGTATGTTGTCACTGAGTTTTAAAGGATCCTGATGCATTGTATGCATGCATATCCCGGCTTGTTCACGGGGGGTTAAGGGACTCGACCACAGCTCCTAGGTTGAAATTGAGAAGTATGTACGACAACCAAGCAGAATGTGATGAGTGATCTATGTACTGTTCAATGGTGGTATAGGCCTTGATAGTTGGTACTAGGGTACGTCCAAGGGGGGGAAAACACAATAAAATCTTCGAAGAAGTCAGCAATATAATTTAGCTGCGCAAGGAGAACGCATGTGCAAGTCTCAAAAACAATAAAAAAGTGAGAAGCCTAAAGGAAGTAGTAGTAGGCTGGAAGGTTTTGGTGCACTAAACAACTCGACTGAGCGTGTGTACATGTACAACGAGAAAAAGGGATAAAGGTGATATTGCTGCCCCATGTTAGCCACAACTGCTATTTCTAAGTGCTGTGGGACCGTGGATGACGTCGACTCTTTTTATTTCTCAACCCTTCAAGCAAACGTTTTTAATAAGGGGGACTATCCCCTTGCACAGCCCAAATGCTGTGTATCCTTAGGCGTATGTCTCCGTCTTTGTATTAGACCATACCGTTGGTGTTGGCCGTATCAGTCGTTTTAGGCCCATGAACGGCGTGTTGATTGGGCTGTCGCCTGTATATATGAAAACATCATATAGGAACCCGCCAAACACGCAACCTATAAATGGTGCGACCATGGGTACCTAAATTGACAAAAACGGACTCGGTCAGATAAACAGCCAGGAGAGGAATATCTTTATCCGACTAACCCAAAAGTAATATCCACCCGCAGACCATACTCCAGAGCCATAACCCAGAAAGTACGACATCAGCCGTGGGCCAAAGTCTCGTGCAAAGTTAATTGCGTAGCCAGTTTCCCATCCAAAACAGGCACCGATGCCGAAAATAACGAAGAATAAGCCCAGGGGTGTCAAGTTTCCGGCGCCCATATTCCCATTATCAAGAAGAGCAAATATGCAAAACATTAGAATAGCGCTGGCAATAAACTCAGAGAAGAATTGCCCGGTTGTGGTCATAAAGGGGGCAGGATATGTGCAAAAGATTCCGGCTGAGGACGTTTCCAACCCGACAGTGCGGATACCAACACCGCCTTCAAACACATCGATGGCGGACTTGTAGTTTGCATAGACTATCCCCGAGGCGCAGAAGCCCCCCAGTGATTGTGCGAATGCATATGTAGGGAATTTCCTCCAGGGGAATTTGCGGAATATGCAATTAGCCAGCGTGACGGCGGGGTTTATGTGAGCCCCTGAAAGCCCGGCGGTATAGACACCAAGCATCACACCAAGTCTGCATGTTGGGAACTTGTTAGCTTGACTTCTTTCTAGCTCCCCTTTCTGCTCTCGCAGCTCATGACGGCTTGTATGATATATATGCACTCACCCCCAGCCCCATGTGATGGACTGATAATCGCCCTTTTCCCCCTTGCCGAGAACGACCTGGGCAACGGATCCGTCCCCGAACAGAACAAGAATGAATACCCCGAAGAACTCAGCAAACGGCTCCCGTAGCTGATGGCGAATCCGACTCCAGGCCAATTTCTCCCTGATTTCAGCTGCGGTTTCCTCTTCAAGGAGAGACTTGCCATTGACCGTAGACGGGGAATGGCCGGCCACTTCTAGATGATTAGCGACGGCTGTGATATCAGGTTTCGGATCCATATTGTAGTCAAGAGATGGCTTGGAAACACCAGTAGAAGAGGATGCCATGGATAAAATAGTTGCTCCTTAGATACGCCGCACGTTGAGATTCCCGTTCAATATCTGGGCTTTCTCAGGCCTGTCGGACCATCCTTTCGGGGACGCATATTGTGTAACAGATACCTTTTATAAGATGCTGACGAACATGTAGAGGAGAACTAGGATATTACCCTGTTTGATAGTGGAAGGATAGAAAGGCAAAAGATATCCTCGGCTTGTTTTTTGATATGGTTGAATGAGGGGGCTGACATGATGAGGGGGCGGACTCTTGCGCTTCACAACCCCTTGTTCCTTCCCCTTCACCAATGGTTTCCGTTACACAATATGGCTAGGAAGGTAACACGGCGGGCTCGGCGTTTCCGTAACGAGCAGTCAATTGCATGAGTTTGATCCGTGGTTAAGCGGTCAGAAGTACGACGTGACGAAGCATGTCTCCTGGTCGATGCTACTCCGTAGGATGTAGGCAGTTCCCAACATACATACAGAGCAAGTATCCCATGTCAGCTACCAGTGTGAAGGCGGTATATAGAAAGAAAATACAGCTAGTGGCCACTAGATCCACGTAGCCAAAAGCATGTATCTCGGACATAAGAAGGAAGAATGTGTGCTGATCGCCAACACAAGTTTCAGCCCTGATGCACAATTATGCATCCCCAATTCCCCAATGCTACCCTGCATCACCCCAGAATCGGCTATGAAGCCGCGCGGGGAACTATCTTAACTCTTGCGCGTTGTCTCACCAAGGAACTCTGTGTATGGAGAATATATGCACAGAGAGTACATGTAGATACAGTTCAGAGACTGACGCGGCTTTCTTTCAAGCGTCTTGACATTTCTCCAAATCCCTGGCAATCCAAGAGCACAGCAAAAGCAAGACACGTTGAAGCCAAGGGTTTTTAAAAATCCTTGGAAAAACTGCACAGGGTATATAATCAGCAAGGCTTCTCGAAAGCCCCAGTTCATGCCAGCTTTCTAAGACCCTACAGCCGCAAGAATAATCAGTTGTCGTGGGATATCGCTGCTTTTTCGTACCTGTAATGGTTGATGTATAATGTTGAAGCTGGGGAATGCTTCAACAGAGGATCATCGACCGCAGATTTTAGCTCCATTCACTGAGATGCGGCGTTACTTTCATCCTCTTGGGGACCCTCTTTACCAACAATTTTTCCCCGCTCGATGCCTCTAGCGGCTTTGTTTGTTTTGCTTTCTGACAAGACTAGTCTACGTTCTTGACCATCAGACATAGTCCAGCGGTCACTGGATCGGATCCTTCCGGGTCGCGACACCTGGTTCTAGATCAATTTACTTACTCGGGGTTTTTCGTGTTGGCCACCGTGCAATGTGGGCATATTCAGTTTGCCGGAGTGGGAACAGTTTGTTTTGCCCCATGTACATATCTCATAGCCGTTTCCAAGGGCCTATAATGCTCATGCTGAAGGCTTGGAACCTTCTAACGATGGGATAAGAATCACAATAAGCCCCTTTGACACACAACTAACATTCTGACAGCCCCAATACGACATAAAAGAATACGTGGCTCGGCTCCAACCTCCTAGCCAATCTCCTAGAAGAGTTATCATGAAGGCAAACGCCCTCGCGAAGCAGGCGATCTGCGCCATGCATACATAGTACTTTCTTGTGAGAGAAGCCCATGATTCTAAAGTGCAGCCCCCGCATTTTGATCTTTGACTCTTATCCTATAATAATGGCCGTATTCTCATTTCTCCGAGACAAATCGTTGGAGATCCTAACGGTCAAATCTAGCGACATAGGACAACTACACAGCGACTTAACTAGTTCCAAGAACTAGACGTCCGTCCAGATTTTTGGAGAATGGTACGGGGCGGGGTGTTGCTAAGACAGTCTGAAAAGAACTTATGCAGACTATGGCCTTGGGCCATTGAGTATGCAGTTCTTGTGTCTGCAGAATGCATTTCAGATCTACTATTCTTCACAATCAGAAAACTTTATGAAAAACTTCAATCCCGAACTCGTTGTTGAGTACAGAGTAAGGCCACCAGGCTTTCGAGATGAGCCTCGTTTTTACCAAGTGTTATGTTGTAAGGTTTATAGAGGGAAATAAAGGATATTATTACTGTACATACAATTGTCCCGGAGAAAATGAAGCCTCGTCTTGGGTTGTCTATATTTAACTACTATGTAAACAACCCTCAAAAATACTTTCGCTCTGTCACGGGATCTCCCCTTTCTATATGGTGTCAATTTCTAGAACGTAACCTACAAAATAGTAGCTTCTTGATACATAATTAAACTACGGCGTAAAATCTTCAACGCTGAAATCTGAGGATTTCTATTAAATCCGATGGGGACGAACACTGGCATGCTCGAGTCCTTCGACCTGTTGAGCGACGGCCAATCCAGCTCGGTGAGAATCGTCGACGAAGTCACAGTTGCGAAGTTCCCACTCAGCACCGCGGGAGACGCCCGGCACGACCGAGAGCATGCTGTGGAATGCAGAATTTACGAACGCCTTGGTCAACATCCGCGCATTGTGCGACTAATCTTTATTGGGCACGGCTATATCGTGCTCGAACGACTGGGCTGTGGTCTGAGGGAACGCCTACGTCTTCTCCACGAGGTTAGTGCGGTGCCCTCGCCGGAGCGAATTTTGGAATAGTCACGGCAGGCTGCGGAGGGGTTACAATATCTCCACTCCAGAATTGTCCTCCAAGTAGACATCGGCGCGCATAACCTGCTGCTAGACTCGGACAACAATATCAAATTCTGCGATTTCGCAGGCTCCTCTATCGATGGCGAACCAGCTTTAGTGCGGCCAAGCGCGCATTTCAAATTCCCATTCGCCGACAGCAAAATGAATATTCCAACTATTGTTACCGAGCTATTCGCTCTTGGCTCTCTTATATACGAAATTTCCACGGCGCAAAGACCCTACGAGGGCAAACCCGATACCGAAATCAAAAGTCTCTACCGGGCACTCCGCTTCCCAGAAATTGGACATTTGCTTCTAGGCCCCATGGTTATGAAATGCTGGCTTTCTCAGTATCCCCACGTTGGAGCTGTCGTCGCTGACATCGAGAAGATCAAGGCAAACATGATGCCGCAAGGTCAAGGGTGCAAGAGCGCATACGGACAGCAGCCTAGCAGCAAAGAGCCGGGGTATGCCTGTTGCAGCTACTGCGAATACAAGTGACACAGCGTTATCTTTTGACAGTCGAATTCCACGTGTTGGCCATTTTTCTTTTGTGGATTTCGATTTGCTTGCTTGCCCCAGGCGGGTCTCTTTTTTACCCACAGTTCCTCAAGTTAGCGGCATAGTATCTACTACATAAATTCTCTTATATTAATAGCTCCAATCTCAGCTTCTTAACAGCATATCTAATTAGAAGAATGTTAAGTAGCCTAGAATAAGGGTTCACTGAAGCTAGTAGAAAGACTCCACCCTGTGCTGAGGGGCGAGGATTCACATTTTGATATCGGACAGACCTTAGTCGAGTTAAAGTTTGGCCAATCGACGGTAGCTCAAGGGTGAGATGTGGGTCCCGCCCAGAGCGGGGATCGCGGGGGGCGGGTCTAATATCACGTGATTGGGCATTTCACAACTTCTAAGGTTGGAAACAAAACAACTTCCTTGCTGTCTGGTTCCTGGGCAGAGTGGCCTGCAACCTTGTCAGCGACGTTACCATCATGCCCTCCCCTACAGCCCATCTTCCTACTCTCAATGGCTCGACGACGTGCCCTAATGGATGGAGCACCTATTAAATACACCGTTCCGTCCAAAAAGCGCACTGCGGCGGAGGAACCGCCTACACTTACCTCGAAGCGCGCAAGAACAAAACTCGTCGAACGACCGCCATTGAACACTGCTCCAATAGCTATATCACAGGTGTATACGTCTGACGCCGGCAGCGCCGGAGAACTTGGGCCTTGGAAGATACAAACAGCGCTTGTATCGTCTAGCGCCAAACACCGGGCTGAATCCCGCATCTGTCGGAACGGTCAGCCTTGTAGCGGGTGGGATACACGCGGCCGCTATTACACATGATAACAAAACTGTGACCTGAGGTGGGAATAATGGACTTGCTCTGGGCAGGGATACTGTCTTTGACGTCAAGCTGTAGAGCATACGTGAGGGGGATTCGGATGCGGATTCGGATGGGCCTGGATTAAATCTACGAGATGCAACCCCAACGGCCATCCCTGCTAGTAGCTTTTCTCCGGCTACAAAATTTGTTCTGGTAGCGGCAGGCGATACGTCCACATTTGTTTGGACGGAAGATGGGCTGGGGGGCGTTCCGAGTAAGCCGTTCTAGTGTTTCTCCAACTCCCAGGGTTGACAAGCTTGCCTAGGAGAGTAATGGGAAACCTCGATTCTCCCTCGACCAGAAGAACCGCGTAATCGAAATACAAAAGACCCCGCAGCTCATCCCAAATCTACGAAACATTACCCCGATATCAACTCGGCCACCGCACACTTGTACGAAACCGTCCGCTTCCGCTCCTACCTAAGACAATGGCATTGCCAAGGAAAAGGATCGCCTCTATCCATGCCACTCCTGTCCATGCCTTGGTAATTGATAAGTCAGGTCATGTCTGGGCGTGGGGATCAAACAATCGCAGACAAACCGGGGTTCCCCAGGGGGCAGGCGAAGACTACGCGTACGTTTTCTCACGCAAAAGGTGCCTTCACTCCGGAAGAACCGGATTAAACATATACTACGCAGCATCCACTATTCCGCCGCCATCACATGTGATGGCGAGTGTCTTGCATGGGGCAGAATCGATGACGGCTGGATAGGGCTGGATATTAAGCAGTTCTTGCTGGCCGGATCTAGAATTATCGTTGAGCGCAATAGACCGCGAATTCTTCTCGGACCTACAGTCCCACCATTGATTGCGAACTGTATTTATGTCGCTGCCGGTGGCCATCATAACATCGCTGTCACGGCGGACGGAAAGGCTTATTCGTAGGGTCTTAATTCTAAGAGTTAGTGTAGGCTTAGTCTAGATAATAAAGACGATGAGCCAGAAGATGAGGATCTTGGTGCAACGCTTATAGATGCGGATACTATCCACGGGAAGAAGACTTGCTGGGCCACAAGGGGGGGGTCAATTTTCGATCCTGGCAAGTAAAGATTCGCCTGAATCTTCCGCTCGTCATCTCGTCAACAGCACTTGATGACGTCGCGATGATGCTGGAATTAAACCCCTGTAATGGCATAGATCGCTGTTCCGTTCTGCATCATCCGTCTTGACGAAAGAGGTGAGACGTTTGGTGCTTATAGGGATGCTTCCAAGTACCCAGCAGCGGTGTCTGATAACCAAGCAACTTCTTACGTCCTAGGGAAGTACTTAAATCAGTACTACCGGGGTTTCCCGCTATATATGTTCATTTATATGCAGGAACGACCTAAAACATGCTGTGCTGTCCCAGATAGACACTGTATCTCAGAGAAAACACCTCCTACAAGAATGAGAGGTTAGGACTTTGCTGGCTATAATTGCTAACAAGATTCAAAAAGAGTATATTTCTCACTCGAAAATCTATCACAGGATTTTGGAGGCTGAGTGGGATTGAAAACGCTAAACAGAGCTCCATTTTATTCTATATACCCAAGCTAGACCTGTGAAGATTTTGGCTATATAATGTGATAAACATTTTTCAAGTTCCATTTACTTTCCCATCCTGCATGCATAATAGAGCTCCATATTCTCATTGCTTACACCAGGCATTGTGAAGCCTCCGGTCTAATAGACAATAGGCTAACCTTAGCAAAACTATGGCTACAGCGGAATTTTCAATCTATTCCTCTCCATAGTTACCTAGTTACCTTCCTTTTCCTAGCAGATCCTCAGCAATCCATTTTGTACTCTCAAGTACATATCTCTAGTGGTACTTGGTAGTTTGGTAGTTGTGGGGTTGACATTTGACAGCCGCCCCGCACTGTGTTAGCGCTGTCACTAATTAGTGCGGGGATGTAAACACAAACAATGAGGGGGAACTACATTCCATCTCCTCCATCCCAGCTGAAAGGTAGGACAGTGTAGCACTCGGGATAATCTGCACCGTTACACGACCACATTATACTAGCAGCGGAAAATTTACGATTTATCTCTCCCATGTCAAGAGCGCACAGGGCTTTCGGTAGTAACTATTAGCATGTGTCAAGAATGCGATCCTAGCCGTCGTTAGTACCAAAAACCCCTCTGCACCCCCATGCCAAACATGTCGTCTGCTCTTTAAAACGCGGAAACTTGGAATATAAGTATATGTTCCATTCTACTTTTATTCCGGGACTTGTGTTCTTTCCCTTTGGCTCTTGCATACATTCGGCCTCGTTGCGATTTTTGCAAATGATACCCCAGCCAGCTTAGTACCTAGGTCCATCCAGAAGAATCAACCATAGCTTATATACCCCGCCAAAAAAGGCGCGCAGTGCGAAGATTAAATAAAGTGAGTGCGGAAGGGGAAAAAAAGAGATGGGATCACAAGAAGAAAGTTTCGTGGGCTCGATCGACCAGGGCACCACCAGTTCGCGATTTCTCATCTTCAACAGGGCGGGTGAAGTGATAGCTTCGCACCAGCGGGAGTTTACGCAGATATATCCGCAGCCAGGGTAAGTTTTACTTGTTATAAGCATACATATATCGACCTCAAAAAAATCGCTTCAAATATGTAGTATGCATCATCCTACAAATGGTAACTTTTAACTCACAAATACCTATGCAGTTGGCACGAGCATGACCCGCTGGAAATCATCCGCTCCGTCGAGCAATGCATCGACGGGGCGGTCGTCTCCTTCGAGAACCAAGGCTACAGCATCCGCGCCATAAAGGCCATCGGTATCACCAACCAGCGCGAGACCACCGTGGTCTGGAACAAGGAGACAGGCGAACCCTTGTACAATGCGATTGTGTGGACAGACACGCGCACGCAGACGCTGGTGCGTAAATTGAAGACGACGCGCGAAAGCGAGTGTGAGGGGCTGCAGGAGAAGTGTGGCTTGCCATTATCGACGTATCCTTCCGCGGGAAAGTTGGTGTGGATGCTAGAGAATGTGCCGCGGGTCAAAGAGGCGTATGACCAAGGGGTGCTTGCATTCGGGACCGTGGATACTTGGCTCGTGTATAACCTCAACGGCGGCAAGGCCAGAAACGTCTTCGTTACCGACCCTTCCAATGCCTCGAGGACGATGTTCATGAACATCCATACCCTTCAATACGACCCTTCGCTCATAGAATTCTTTCAAGTCGAAAAAGTTCATTTGCCCACCATCATCCACTCCTCTGACCGCAAGGGGTACGGCTCCTTCGCGTCCACGGTCCTCAAGGGCTTCCCAATCACCGGCTGTCTAGGTGACCAGTCCGCCGCGCTCGTCGGGCAAAAGGGGTTCGCGCCAGGAATGGCCAAAAACACATATGGCACGGGCTGTTTCCTGCTATACAACGTCGGCGAGAAGCCCGTAATCTCTAAGCACGGTCTCCTCACCACCGTAGCCTACGACTTTGGCGGGACCGCCGCGGGAGCTCCGAAACCCGTGTACGCACTCGAAGGCAGCATCGCAGTCGGCGGTTCATCCGTAAAATTCCTCGTCAACAATTTCGGCTTCATAGACACCTCTAGCGAAATCAGCGCGCTCGCTGAGACCGTGAAAGATAATGGCGGGTGCGTGTTTGTCACTGCGTTTAGCGGGTTGTTTGCGCCGTACTGGATGGATGATGCGCGCGGCACGATTTTCGGCATCACGACGTTCACGCAGCGCGGACATGTGGCGCGCGCCACGCTAGAGGCGACGTGTTTTCAGACCAAGGCAATTCTGGACGCGATGGAGAAGGATAGTGGGAAAGCGCTGACGGAGTTGGCGGTCGATGGGGGCATGTGTAATAGCGAGTTAACCATGCAGGTAAGCTGGTTGATATCTCATAACCCTATACCTACCCCCCCCCCCCCCCCCCCCCCCCGGCCCCTTTCCAAAACATACTGTTCTCCCTACCATATTGTCGTACTGCTAGTGCGCGACGCATTCGAACCCGTTCAACAAACTAACAAACCTCCTTGATATCTAGACGCAAGCAGACCTGATATCTATCCCCGTCAACCGGCCCGGCATGCGCGAAACCACCGCCCTCGGCGCCGCTATCGCCGCTGGTCTCGCGATCGGCTTGTGGAAGGACCTGGACGAGCTGGCGGATGTAAATGTTGACGGGCGGACGGTGTTTAAACCCCAGATCCCCAAGGCGGAGGCTGAGAGCAAGTTTGCGAGGTGGGAGAAGGCGGTGGAGATGTGTAGGGGGTGGGAATCGGGGAGTGTCAGTAATTAGTAAGAGGTGTAAAGGAGTGTTGATACATATTTTGTATATATTTTTGTTTCCTGAGTAGAATTGCTACAACAACCCTTAATGGGGACGAATATAACTCTGTAAGATCAGTTCATGTGACAATCTATGTTTGGTATCAGGTTGTCACTGCAAAGGCCATATCACTGTGTTATTATTAACTATATTTCACCTTGAATCTGGTCTGACTGGATAAAATTTTCTGCAACTTCAGCAATGAGCTGGTAAAAATCACTAATAGGAGATTCTGAGCTTGTTAATAACAGCCGCGGCAGGTAATGAAAGGTCAGCAATGAACTCTCGACATCACATACTCTCAGTTCTCAGTTTCCTGTTGTGGCTCATCAGACTGTTCCTGAGAAGTGACTGAAGCAGCATCGTGGTGAATATTCAGAAAAGCTGGCATGGTTTAGCACTGCTTCTCTTGTTTCTTCATCCGGGAGGTAAGGCAACTCGAGCACGGCCTTTCATACTGCCAACAGCACTTAAACAGCCATTGAAAGAACTATGGCTCTTTGGACCTTTTTTAGGAATGCCGAGTAAACCTCTTGTCACTTCGCACTCTGTGGGTTGGCTGGATGTGGTCTCCTCGCCAGTAATGCGAAAGCATCTTTGATGCGCTTCCCTTCGATAGGCCTGGCACCTCCTCGCAGTTTATATTGGTAGCATCAAGGAGCTTGGCGATAGCACTCTCAACAGAGAGTTGCGGGTTACAGGATCCCGTTTGTAAGGGGGTATCTGACGTCATCGCGGAGCTGGGGAACAGACAGTATGTCAGATAGATGTGGACCAATGGAGACAATTGAAAGCAGTAGGTACCTCTGAAAGTTGATGGTCCATGGAAGTCGGTGGGAATAGCTTCGAATATATTGTCTCGGTCAAAATCCGTTTAAAACCGATAGAATCGATTGGAGTCGGCTGAAACCAATTTAAATCGATTGGCAAGCGAGATAAATGACGCAAATTTTCCGGCTTGGATAAAGCCTAACGAATGACTTCCAAGTCATGTTTGAATTCCATCATAACCAAGGAACTGTGCAATTTCCCCTGTCTAACAGAAGTAGATATGTTGACATCCACGAGCGGGACTCGATCGCTCTAGACACCTTCCAAGAAAGGCCACATCATTCAGGCGTCGTGTGGGGGCAATTTCTTTTAGACCTCTCTTTCATGTATCTCTCAAAGGCAGTCTTGTCACGTTGCTGAATTTCAGCAACATCGAACTCTGGAGATATCCAGCCATCTGCATCTGTATCGAGATAGCTTCTGGCAAACTCCTGAACATCATGCCAATCCCGGTACTCTTGAAATTCCTGTTCCGTTCTCAGAAGTTCCGCTTTTGTCAAAGATACAGGGCACTCGCCAGTAAGACCCCAACGTACTCCATGACTGGTAAAGTTCTGCCAGACAAGCGCGAAGGCCTATAGTTCCTTCTTCACCAGCTTCCCCACATCGCACAAATATCTCGCGGAACACAGATGGCAGGTTAATGGAGTAGTAGACATCGCGGTTATGAAGGAAATGGCGTAATTCGTAAGATTTAGTAATAGTTGCATCATCCCTTGTAGAAGCTGCATATTTCTTTTTAGCAACATCTAGTTGCTCAAAGTTATCTGGTAACTGCGGTTGAACAGCCCCACAGACATATTCATAACTAGGCTTCAGAAACTCAGGCCAGGTTGCCTGCATGAACAAGGGACCAATGGATATAAACTGCCAGTCAATAATTGAAACAATGTGTGAGAGCTCCTCCTCTGAAACATAAATGTTTCCCAAAAGTAAATCTGTATGCCACAGAATTGGTTTTGAAAGCGAGGTAAGCTTTTTATGACGTAATAGTTCTATGATCCTTGTGGAAGCTTCGAGGTCGGCGATCTCCTCATTAGCACTGCGGCGGCGATAGGGACGATCATTTGTCCTTTGTTCGCAGGAAAGTCGGAATCTCTCTCGTTTCGCGAGGTTAACGCCATAATCGGACAAGGAAGACCCTGGGATACAATTTAGTATTAATTTCTTCGCAGAATGAAACTGGCCAACACTGGCTGCTTACAAGGGCCTTTGCTAAACTCAGGCTTCAGAGTGCCCATATGCGATTGAATACACCACGACCTATCTGCTGAGGGTCCAATACAATAGGATTGACTTGGATCAATGTTCAGACAAAGTGGTCGGCACTCGCCAGTGTCTCCAGCGCTGTCTCGGAGGTAGAGGCTACCGGACACGGGGAAATGAATAAAAGCTAGCTGAGCTTCCAACTTGACAAGATGTCTAATAAGAGCAAGCTTGGCTGTTCCGTTCATGTCTCCCCATTTCTTGTAAAGCTGGACTCCAGGTGCCTTCATTATTATATATTCGCTACCGACATCGTTGGCAGAGTCACAGTTCCACGCTAATTCTCTGGGAACGGGTATCGTGGCATGCTGTTGTACTAGATATGATGTATTAGCCATGGATGCAACCCCGAGGCTTTTGACTGTGGTGACTGGTTTACCATATTTCAGTGTAGCCACCTCCGGGGTGGTTGAATATTTAGGAGGGCCAGCCAGTTTGGACGGTATCTTCGCAACCACCTCTGTTCCGTCCGATTTCTTCATCAGAAGAGCCTTGCAGAAGCCACCTTCCATCTTCTCAATGGCAATAATGGGCGCTTCGCTGTCCCCGGCAACGGCAGCCACACCACAGAGCTGTGAGATATCAAACTTCACATAGCGTTGCTGACATTGATGTTGCTCATTTATCAGAAAATGGCCATTGGTGTATTTGTAGAGTTCATCCTCACTGATGGGATTGCCTACAAGTAAAGGTAAGCTAGAATAAATGATGTAAATCGGATATAGTAATTTGGCCTACAAACCCCGACATGTCATCGCAATGTTCCTCAAAGAACCCGACGGCTTGCGATGAAAGCGAGTGTGGATTGAAGCCATTTCGAGGGCCGAGGTTCTAAGCGATAGTAACATCAATTCGACTCGGGAGAATTTTAGTGCGATCCAAAGGCAATGAGAAATATGACTAAACGAGCGATGAAAGAGAAATAAAAGTCAAAGGTGCGTTGTTTGGTTGCTCTGCTGAAGTATCCCAGGTTTGATATGGCGCTAAGGTTTTTAGCGCGGTCTTTAACGCGAGGAGGGCTCCCCTAAACTTGGAAGCTTCCTCAACTCTATTAACTCTATTTCGACTGTTGTCAACTTCATTTCTACTCTCGCTAGTCGATCTGTTAGATATGTCGGTATAGTCCTGGACCGAGCTATTGGTAAAGCACTTTGAAGATGACCCAACTACAAAAGAAGGGTTTTAGGAGCCTGCAGACGCTAATGTCACAATCATCTTATTTTTCTCAGCTAACGCGTACGTAGTGAGAGAAGGGTACATAGTACCATGTACTCTATACTCAACTACTTTATGTGGCCTAGTAGCATGGACACTACGCTGCAAATTGCTTTCTTGTTTTCTTCTCCGGTAGGGGGAATCGTCATCACGACTACTTGGTCCCAAACATGGTACGGAGCGACATCGTGCTCATTTCATTCTCTGCACCGGATACGGCATAAGGGGGTTACACAGTACGAAAGGACCTACACCCTTATTAAAGGCCTAGACTGCCCGTCTTCAGCTATCTTAGGCAATGGCCATTTTGGATTTTGCAACAGAGCGACGATTTCCCTCTGTTCCAGGACCATCACTGCTCTGCTGGATGTCGACTTCTGCCGGGATGCAGATGCATTTCATGACAAAGGGGGCTGTCATGTTAAGTCGACAAGCGCCTGCATGCATCTACAAATGCGTTAAAAGCTGCTAGCTAAAGCACATTGACATATCGCTCCGAATCCAGATCCATTACCACACCCCTACTTGCTGTCTAACTTTCGCTGTCGCGATATTCTATTCTGCGTTACAAAGAAAACGTGACGGACTGCGCGCGGCCTGTGGCTATATAGCTGTCAAGGGAGAGAATGCCGTATATGGTTGACCGCTTTTCTTGGCAAGGTCTCTTCATCTACACGCGCGGCGTCCGAGTGCTCTTTTATTGTGACAGGGTGCCGTCTACAGGGGTTGCGCTGGCCATTGGGCACGGAGAATGCTCTACCTATAGTGGGGATAATGAGGTATGTTGACGAGGCAGGATATATATGTCGATTAAGGCCCAGCTCGACGGATAATTCTTGCATCCTCTCGACGTCGATTACAAGAAGAAGTGATCGTACGAAAATAACACTTAAAAGCCCTTAGCTTCGAGTTTCAGACGACATCTAAACGCCCAAACTCAAGAAGACACCAACCACGCACAAATAAAGGTATTATCCCACAGCCGAATCGAATCCCTATCCCTCTTCAAAAATGAAATTGAGCTAAGCAGCACATGAGACATATTCAGAAACCCCCGAGCTCCCTTGCAGACCACAGAAAGTCACCATGAAGCTCAGCGTTGTCGTCCTAAGTGTCCTCGCCGCGATTGCCGCTGCAGCGCCGATAAACGAATACGATCAAAGTCTATGCAGCGCGTGTGATAGAGGCGTACAACTCTGCTGCCAGTTCACGTTCTCCTGCGGGAAACATGCGTGTTAAAGGACTCTTTACGGAGATTTTTGAGGTGGATGTCTCGAGGGAAATTTAGCAGATCGGGAGATGTTGAGGGGGTAGTGAGGGCGGAATTGTATGGATCTGTATGACTGAATGGGCTGTCGGAAACTTGGGATTGAGAAGGGGGAAGGCTGTGACCGCTTTGGATAAATGATGAAGTTGTATCTCGTGAGATTGCATATTCTTGGGATATCGATTTTTTTCTGCGCGCTGGAATTAATTGCTTGGGCGGTTTCCATTAATATGAGCCGAGACACTGGATGTTGATGTACTGCAAAGCCTTTGATCGGCGTAGATATCGCACTCTCCATCGAAAAAAGTTAAAGGGGACCGAGAACCCCTGCAAAACAATGTGCTATATATCAACGGTGTATCCGCGTAGAATGACAATGACAAATTAAAGGTGTGTGTAGGTCTACTTGAACCCTGATAGATGCCTCTGATATGCAGCCAACTGAGTCTCACGGACTCGCACTCAACGCCGCTGCTTCCTTTACCCAGCATCTTGGCCGCTTTGGGAGTCCCTGCAGCAGTAAAGTTCACGGAAATTCAACATGCCTTTACCCCTACTGCATATCCACACACCTACTCCTACTTGCCCATAATGTCTTGCCCATACTCATTTTATGTTTGCACCTCACACCCTGCTATTTTTCCTTCACGACGAGGACGCCGTGCTTATCGGAGACCCCCAATATGTTAGGGACTGACTGTCCATGGTCCCATGGTCCTGCCCTACACATGTAGCTATATTAGTCAGCACCAGCATCTTATATGCAGCGGTGGTCTACATTAGTTAGAGAATCAAGCTTCTTACACCTACTTTCCTCACCTTCCAGTGACAGAAGCCCAGCTAACTTCTATTCAATTTAATTTTATTATTATTATTAAAGCTATAGAAAATTAGATATTATATTCTAATAAAGAGAATATAAAGAATTGTTGCTGTAGGGGTATTGCAGACTTGCTGTGGGGTCATGCCATTGGCAGACAGGATAGGAAGTAGACAGCGGCTGTCTTCACTCGGCAAGCGGTGTCTATCTTGTAGGATGAGACAGCTTTCCTCTCGAGCTGCATCATCCATATTGCTAAGTATGCTGCATTGTTGTTGAGTAAAGTGAGAGCGAGTGAGGAAAAGGATGGTGATAATGGGGGTGTGCAAGGTGTAAAGGAATGGTGCTAATGGGGATGTGAGTGAAGTAAACAGAGGATGGTAAGCAAGAAGTGAGAAGTTGAAGATGCAAAGTGAGTTTTGGATAGCTGACAAGTGCTGATCAAGAAAATGTGCTGTAAGATGCCTAAATGGACTGAGGAATTCTGTTCACAAAGTGAACAAGCATCATTGGTTGTAAAGTGGGAATGTTGCAAATAATCATATGGCGTAGGTTTTAGTGGGATGGTGTAGCCAGTACCACAGGAAAGGAAGGATGTAGAGAGTAACAGGACGTAGTCAGTAAAGAACTAGAATGCTGCTCAGCTGCAAACACCCAACCAATTATGCTCTAATAAGAATAGACCATCAGCCACTTTCTTCTAGCAATTTTTCTGTTGCATGGACCGCCCGTACTCTCCTTGTGGTCCTTCATCTGTTCTTTGTATTTGTTTACCAGTCCTCTGGTGTTATAGCTTCTAGCTGCAGGTCTTTTCTAGGAATGAGAGCCCTTGCCGTTTCGGGGGTTATGAAACCGGCACCTATCCGCCGTCTCTGATCACAGACCCTCTTTCTCGTAGAGCGAAGGGGGACCTTATAGAATAGGTCAAGGAAAAATTGATCTTCGCTCGGAAGGTTTGCTATGACACCCTTGAGGTTACCTAGTATGTATCTCAGGTGGCATTCAAAGTATCCGGTAATACAATCATTCAGCCCCCTGACTTCGTAGCGATCGGCAACAATACTAATTATTGCTGGAGGCGACTGAGTTAGCCTTCATGTCAAAATAGTTGAAGCGCCAGAACTCGCTCACCGTTCAGATAGATTAGCTTCTGTGGAAATCTGCAAGGCGTGTTCGGGATAGGTACTGTATTTCTCTTCCATGAATCAGAGCTTAAATCAAGACGCCAGAAAAAAGCACATGAAGAAAATGATGCCTGCTAGTGGTCCATTGCTCGGCATCCTTTGGGCAAAAATCGATAACCTGGCCAACCCGTCGTGCTCTCTTTGGTTGCGCATTTATCGAAAAACGCTTCAAGAGTCTGTGGGAACTCCTGGTAGTCACGCGAAGCTACCAGAATCGATCGGGCATTCTCCAGTTGCTCGTCTGCAATTACGAGATGGACGCTACTCGGAATCAGTGGGAAACCGAGGGTCCTCACTACTAGGTCTCCAACGAGACAGTGTCGCACTCCTGCGGCATCAAGGATTTCCTCGAGGCGCCAGTCCATGCTATACGGCAATTTTGGGTAGGCCATGACGTGGGTTGCGTATCGGGAGAGACAAATTGCTGTGACTGGGCGATGGGTTGAGGCAAAGAATAACGGAGTGGTTGACACGGCTGGGTGACCATTCGGTCACGTTTTGAGCTGGTTACGGTACGAGTCACGTGACCATAGTATCTCAAACGGAGCTCCGAAGCTTTCCCCGAAAATGAACAATTCGACCAAATAATCAACGCAGGGTGGAAGCACAATCAAACCGACCACAACAGGAACAGTTGGTGTTTTGTTGAAGAGTCCACCTTTTTGTCTGGCTCTTTTGGAGCTCAGACGATAAAAACTGTCACTGGAGACCTATGCCTGCCAGCAATCCCCCCCGAACGCCCCGTTGCATTTCGACCGCTCCATCGTGCACCAAGTGTAACATAACACATATATCTACGCCTTGCACGTAAATCTTTTTGTCAATATCTGGGAGACACCCACCAGCAACAACAACAGCAACAAATTTCTACACCGGCCGAGGTGCGGAGGCGGCGGAGGAAAAATGGTGCTCGAATTACACGTCTGGGGACCCGCATTCGGTCTCCCGTCCATCGACCCGCAATGTCTAGCTACAATTGCGTACTTTGCGCTTGCGGTGCCGGCGAAAAGGGCAGGTAGTGGAGGGGATGGGGGGAGGGAGGAGGAGTGGGTGCTTGTTGCGGATAGTGATCCTGGAAAGGTGCCTACCAGTATGCTTTTCTTTTTCTTTTCTTTTCCTTTTGAGGGGATGTCCACAAGGCTCTTGCTATGCTATAATTGGTGGACGGTTTGGATTGACTTGATGTGCCTCTCTAGATGAATTGCCTGCTTTATGGACGGGAACGAGATGGATTAGTCGGTTCAGGAATATAGTGCAATACCTATGCCAGTACTCAGGCAACGAGTGGAACCTAGATCGATGGATGGGGAAGAGAGAAAGAGCTGATTGTATTGCGTGAGTATTGTTTGCTATCACTAGCCACCAGTTGTTCACCCTCACTGTATACACTTAACAATCACTTCTAACCCCACACATCTATCTACCACAGATTCTCGTCCTTTCTCGAGTCACACGGGCAGCCCTTGGTCGATCTCTCCCTCTATGTCTCCAGCGAAAACTATAACTCCGCCACCGCACCGGCATTTGCTTCCCTTCTCCAATGGCCAAATCAATGGATCATCCCTCCGCAACTGCGTGATGCCGCGAAGAAACGGACCGACTATCTGGGACTCTCGTCTCTGGACCTTGATGCGATGGAAGAAGAAGAGAGGCAGAAGTCACGGGACCCGACGAGTGCAGTGGGGCAGATTCCAAAAAGTCTGTTACGGAGGCCTCCGCCCACGGTGAGTGGATTGTTGGGGAAAACAGCACAGCAAAATCGGATTCGATTGGAGGGAACGACGGCAGCGTTCGTCGCGCCTCTCGAGGAATTACTGGGCCGGAAAGGATTTCTCTTGGCAGACGAGATACCATCAAGTTTGGACTGTTTGGCGTTGGGTTATCTATCGTTGGCTGTTGTGCCCGAATTAAAATACTCGTGGCTTCGAGATGCGATCCAATCGCAGTCTGCTCGACTCGCCACATACGTGGATCGACTGCGCAAGCGTTGCTTTGGCGCCGAACGCGTGGACGTGGGCATGGCATTTTGCGAAAACGAACAGCAGCAGCGACAACAGTCGAGTCTTCCTTGGCGAGTACCCGAGCGGATGAGTGCGGGGTCGATGGGATTGCGGGTGCTGGAAGGCGTGGCTGACTCGCTGCCGATTGTCAAAGAGCTTAGGGCCAGCCAGCGGCTTCAACGGAGGGGCGAGGAGACGGCGGCTGGGGAGGAGCAGGAGTTGGTGGCGGCTGTGGCCAAGGCGCAACGGCGAGAAGTTTATACATCAATTGTGACGGTGCTGGCCGGGATTGGCCTGTTTGTGAGTTACCTGTTGCACTCGGGAGTCGTCACGATCGGGGTGCCTGTTGAGCAAGAGGAGGACGAGAACGAGCAGCAGACAGAGGAGGAGCGAGAGGAGGAGTCGCCGTCCGAGCGCCAGAGTCAGACGCAGAGTCATCTGGGTGCAGCAGGCGCTATTTTGGGCATCTGATCGGGCATTTCTTTTCTTCTTCTTTTCATGTGTTATATGCTTCTATTGGCTTGGAATATATCTACCCGCAGTGTTTCACTCTCTGACCTCCCCATCCACCCCCTGCATCTACATATATCACACCACTCTCAATGTCCATCTTGGTGTTTCCTGTTGCACAAACCCAACATTGTTTCTTCCCGCTGCTTCTCTCTTTCCACTGCAGTGCCAACCCAGCACCCAGGTGACGTAAGGTGCCCTGGTCCGCCAATCAGCGCACTGGATCTCTGCTGACTCAGCGGATCTGTTGCACTTTGTTTCCCCCAGGGTCCTCACCACGCTAGTCCGTTTCCAGCTGTCTCCAGGGTCCTCGGCAACGCTGATTGGCTGGAGGACAGTTTCCCGGTGGATATCAACGAATCAAAAATGAAATATGGAAAATTCCCGATCGGGGGGGTAGAGGGGAGTACTACCTCGTGCAAATTGCATGCTGAGTGACCCGCGCATACTCTTCTCGGAACCATCTATTGGGAAGCATCGCTTGCACACACTCGCATCTTCGCCGCCCATTCTTGATCTCGCTCTGTCTCGTGGTCGGCGCATTATCTATCTGCATTGGCCACCTGAAACCTGTGCGCTTTTAACTTCAATCCCGAGCATGCCGGCCACACAGATTCGAAACCCGTGAATCGCACGTTGCGACGTTGGCTTTTTTTCTTTTCCCCAAGGTTCCCAGCATTCGTGGTATGTGCGATATCTATGATTATTATTGTTACAATTCCTTCCTCTTATCCCATGTGCTCATCGCTGCGCTATCGTCATTTCAAACAGTGCAACTCGATAAGCCAAGGAGCAGTCGTTTCTACAATTTGGAAGTCACTAGATTGGTTAGTTGGCTAGCACTGATCTAGTGCTTCCGGAAACGGTTACGGGCAGCAATCCCGAAAAATATCGGTTAACCGCTGTGCAACGCAGACGATACCCGCCCCAGAGTACCTCCTCATATTGATCTAGGGCTCAGGCCTCGAAGGACGGATTCTAGTCCCCTCGCAGACTTCTTCAAACACATTTTTGTCTCTACTTCACCGTGCCGGTTTCCCACTTGATACCGCGTTTCTCTTGTTACAAACAAAATCCTATTGCTTTCTCCTCGTGACTGTCAACTTATCAGCTTTTCTGCGATAAGCTGCGTGCCTATCCCACCGGAAACTCGCCGAAAGCTTGTGTATTGAAGCAAAAGTCATCTACTATTCCTCCCGCGCGAGCATGGATTTCTTGTCCCTGCTCCCTCGTGCAGAGGAGTCGGGGGCTGTTGCTGATGCCTGCCCAACCGGGAACGAGTATGATGGCCGTCTTGGCCTACGCATCTCATCTATTTTTGTTATTATGATCGGTTCCTCGCTTGGCGCTTTATTCCCCGTATGGGCTCGGCCACAAACGTGCTCGTCAGGCTCGCGGTCCCGACCTAATGTCCCCCCCTGGGCATTCTTCATCGCCAAGTACTTCGGCTCAGGGGTTATTGTGGCCACGGCGTTTATCCATCTACTCGCTCCAGCTGAGGAGGCGCTGCGCAACCCCTGTCTCACCGGGCCTATCACTGAGTACCCCTGGGTTGAGGCGATTATGCTTATGACTATTATCATACTATTCTTCATCGAGTTGATGGTGATGCGCTTTGCTCGATTTGGGCAGTCAGAAAAAGGGAAAGATGTCGAACATGACCACCACGCGCATGCGCATGTGCCTGACCAGAAACCCGAACCCACCGCCGCTCTCCCTCTAGAAGAAATCGATCCCTCAGGGTCCCACTTCCCAGGGAAAGACCACTTAGGTCACACGCGCGACCACGCGTCAGACCACAGCTCCACAACCGCAGCCGTAACCCACACCCACACCCACACCCACACACACGACCACCATATTGAAGACTACAGCGCCCAACTGACCTCCATCTTCATTCTCGAGTTTGGCATAATCTTCCACTCCGTCTTCATCGGGCTCACTCTCGCCGTAGCCGGCGAGGAATTCACCACCCTCTACATTGTCCTAGTCTTCCACCAGACATTCGAAGGTCTTGGTCTCGGCGCCCGTCTCGCAGATATTCCCTGGCCATCGTCAAAGCGATTGACCCCTTACCTCCTCGCGCTCGGCTTCGGCTTATCCACCCCCATTGCTATCGCTATAGGTCTAGGCGTGCGCAACACGTACGCGTCCGAGGGCCGTACGGTACTCATTATCAATGGCGTGTTTGACTCGATATCCGCGGGAATTCTAGTCTATACCGCGCTGGTGGAGTTGATGGCACATGAGTTTATGTTTAGTACGACTATGCGCAGGGCACCTGTGCGGACTATGTTGGCAGCTTTTGGACTGCTGTGTCTGGGAGCGACGTTGATGGCGTTGTTGGGAAAATGGGCTTGATTTTGGAAGCGTTGATTTCCTTTTCTTTTTATTCCCATTTTCCCCCTTACTGGAAAAAGTTTTGAGCATTTTTTTAACTTTTTGCAGCGTTTTATTCTATTTCTGCAGCGGGGCTGAGACCCTTTTTTTTATTAACTCTTCAGCCATTTTGCATATTTCGGTATTTCTTTCTTGTTTTTTTTTCGTTGCCCCTTGGATACATGTTTTGTCTGGGTCTGGTGTTTATTCCCTTGAGTGGGGCCCAACTGTCCGCATACTCCGTGTTACGAATTCCTTGAACATATTCATTGTTTTGTCTCATTTTGTTGTTTACTATATTATTGCATGGCAGATGGGATATGAGGGTATAAGACTAAAGAACATAGCAGCACAAAAAGAAAAGAAAGAATTTTTTTATTGATATATCCAATGTTCTGAGGCTCAGCTTTCTTTGCTATATCCACGCGTCTGCACTTCCTGATGGTGTCCTTTTCTCCTTTTTTATTTTCCTTCTTGAAAGGCATCCATTTGCGGAAGGATCACTGCACTAGCCTGCCAACCAGCCACCTGCCTATCCTGCACGATAAGTACGTTAGCAAATGGGGAGTGCCTGCCCGTTTGGCCCTTCGGGCAGGGCAAGATTGGAGGCTACCACCTGAGCACATACCTAGGCAACGCCAGAACAAGGCTTCGGCTATATGACCAGATTAGCAACTGTAATAGTATGCTTGATCTGGAAACAACATCTCTCCACTAATGTTAACATCTCTAGATTGTCAACAGTTCCAATTGCACACGGATGCTTTGATTTAATAAAATGCTCTAGCAGGGGGATTTGTTTCTTAAAATCTATGAGCTACATACATACTCAACAGCCACAGCAGACCAATTTGCACCTATACAAACCCAGCATGTTCTACTTCAGGCAGTGAAGGAAGAGACTAATAGGCTAGAAACTCCTGATATCTGATAATTCTCTACTTGTTCTGTTGTTGTTTCTCTGTTTCTCTTTTCTTTTCTTGATTATGTTATCAACTTGTTATCTTGTTAATTCAGTTCAGTATTTGTTCAGAATAACTGCTTCAACTCAAAAACTGAAATTTATTCACTCATTACTCTCTGTTACTGTTAGACTCATACTGATAGTCACCTTTTCTCTTTGAGATGGAGCGACTTTTACTTTTGTCTCATGGAGACAAGCATCATATCACGTGACAAGAGAGCCCAACTCCGCGTCCCCCTAACATCGTATCTATCAAGTATACCCTGCGCGCATCATAAATGATTACCCCAGTATTCTACTCAATTCCACTTCATGGCCCCCATCCGTCGCTACCTCCGCATCAGCAAACACTCTGTCCTCGAATGCAGAATCTACCTCGACGACCCCGCCGATTCGCGATGGCTGCTTGATAACTCGCGCGGCGACTCCGACCCCGTCTTACAGCGCGTGTTCCACAGTATCCGCCCGCTGGTTCTACCTAAGATCCGCGAGGAGAACGAGCGAGCGCGCGTGAAGAAGAAGAGTAAGCCGGTTAAGGATGTCATTGTAGAAGGTGTGTTAACCTTTTAGAAACTTTTATTCCGCGCGCAAAAGTGCTGGCATGGGGGGCCGCTGGAGACTGAGAGAAAGATGTTTTTTTAGATGATTTTGAAGTATCGATATTCCTACGTGAATCAGGCACACGCCACTCCCTCGTCACGCGTCAGAAGTCGTTCTTCAAGGAGCAAGGGAAAATCATCAGCAATTCCAACAAGTTGACTGGTGCTGACTCGGAAACTCATGTCCTTGTTGAGAGCGATGAAGAGGAGGCTCCGACGGACTTGCTCTCTATCCCAACTGCTGCACCAGAAGGCGAAGATTCGGAAACTACGACACAGTCGCCGCGAAGACGACGAAGACCTCGGCGTGGGAGGTCTGATGCGAACGATACCAGCGAAAATGATCGAGCTACCAAGCGGAAAAGGATAGAGGAAGAACCACGATCACCACAAGAAGCTACACAAGAGGATAAAAAACTAGGCCTCTCCACAAGCTACGACGGATATAGTATATGGGGCTGGATTCTATGTCTTCTCATCACACGCAAGGGCGATAAGACTCGCGGCGCAAAAGCTGCTGCTTCTACTACTACTGGTGCCACCGCAGCGGAGACTACCGCACCCCAGACTCTTATGGAGGAATGGATTTCTACACAGGCGCCACAGGAGTTTGAGGAGGGATGAATAAACTGGGGGACTTGTATCTTCGTCCTTTGACGAAGAGACGAAGAGTGAACTGGTTAATTTTTATGGATTCAGGGTATGCCCCGGAGCGGAAATCGCATTGACCGGTTGATTTCGCTCTTCCCATGGCAAGATAGGGTAGAAGGTTGGGTCCTCCGCCCCGGGGGGTACGGCGGGGGGACGCTACTCTTCATCTCCCAGCCTCTTCGACTACTTGTATTTTGACGACATGGTTTTCTACAGCGTTGCTTAGATCAGGGACATCGGATACAATGCATCTATCCCATGGACTCAAGGAAACTCCCCGCCTCCCCCATTCAAACCTCAGTTTTTTTTTTTTTTCAGGCCAAACTACAGACCGCCTCCATCCAACTTTTAGCCCAGGTCAGGGCAGACGAACTGAGAGAGGGAATTGGAAGTTTTTATCCACTAAGCTCCAATAACCAACGCTCCGCGCGCACACACATGTTGACTATGCAACCAAGAGCATCCACATCCCACCTTAACCCACACGAAAACCAAATCCCATCTAGCAAAATTTGGTAGAACTGATATTCTTTGTCTTCAGCTTTAACGACATCCATATTTGCTTCGGATTGTTGAAGTTTACCACGCAAAAAACACATTAAGGCGGGGTTTTTCAGGCAGATATATGTATAATACATGGCGCCCAACCTGCAGAAACACTTTTCCTTTCTACAAAGTGAATCCTTGGATATTCTGACTCTATTCCCCGGGTTTGGGACGCCGGGGGGGGGGGGGGGGTTGGAAGGGATGCTGTATTTGTTGCAGTTCCACTAAGCTTCATACTTAAAAACTCTGTGGCTGTCTGCCTAGGTCGTGTATGAAAAAGGGCCAAACCTCCCAACTGCTGTGGTGCCTTGGTGTCATTTTGGTGCAGGAAACACACACACCCCCTCCCATTCCCGGCTTCATGTGTAGAGATGAAAGGGCGCAAGAGGGGTCTTCGTTGCAGAGGAAACCCCCCGTCTTCCATTATAGGCTTGGTTCTCTTGGTTTCCCCCTTTCTGGGCGCATTTAGAGTCTAACTTCATTTCTCAAGGCGGACCCCCTGCCTATCTTTGTAATCTGCGGGTATATGATGGCTTTTGATCAAATCCGTTCTCGTTGCCTGCCATGCCTGCCATGCATGTCTTCTATGATGAATATAACAAAGTCCTCTCTCGCTTCTCTGCATCTCCTGCATCACATTGCCCAAAACATATCTCCAAGTGAAAGAAATGCAAAGGAAAACGGGTACTATTACATATAAACACATAAAGTCCAGCCCATACCTCCCTGCCTGTCTACCCGCCCATCTAAGATGACAATAAAAAAAAGAACCCCTCCCTTAAATTTCACTCAACTACTCCCCCTTCTTCCCCCACCGCTGCGTCTCATCGCCATTCCGCCACTCACGCTCCACATATCCAAGGCGCTGCTTAACCTCCGCCACGGTGCCCGGGTCACCCGTGTTCTTGCCTAGGTTATCGCTGATTTTGACGGCGGAGCGGCCGCCAGCGCTAGCGATTTTGATCACGATATTGAGGGGAACGGACTTTTTACCCGTTGAACGCTGCTTGAAGTCATCTAGAAGAAGTTGTCAGGATTAGTATGCGATATATAAAGGGGTTGATGATATGTGGTGAGGCAAACGCACTAGTCAGGAACGTCCCCACGCCAAATGCAGGCCAAAATCCAGCCTTCTCCGCAATTTCCTTGTACTCAAAGCACCGCTCAATATTCAACGAGTCGGAAAATACAATCGTCTTCGTCCCCTCGATGCGATGCTGGTCATAAAAGTCGCGCATCATTTTTACAAAGTGCGCTGGGTCGCCAGAGTCCTGACGCACGCCCTTGAAGACTTCTGCGTAGGTTTTTGTGGACTGGTTGCTGCCGGTGGGTATTGGGGCGGTGATCGGCGCCTCGGTTTCTGCGAGGGTGCCTGTTGGCGTGTCACCCGTGGAGGCCAACATGCAGCTGGATCCTTCGGCGGCTGTTGTGTAGCTGGGGATAGGCTGGCTGAAGGCTTTTAGGAACTCGGGCGTCCCAAATGTATCTGTCAGAGCTACACCCAAGACCTGGAGTAAAAAAATAGATATCAGTACGCGAAATTTGGCATTTTTAGAGTTAATCGCACTCACCCCTTCCCCAAAACACCCTATCCAGTACCGCGAAGCAAGCTCGTTCGCATTTTCATAATCATTCGTGATAGCCGCAATGCCCATGTACCACTCATGCGCCACAGTACCGACGGGGTGTACATCATGCACCATCGCAAAATGCACATTACTTGTTCCGGAAAATATCCCCTTCCAGCCTTCCTGTTTCGACTTCTCCACCGCGCGCATAAGTCCGCGCATCACCAATTCTTGGGTGTGGTAGTCTCGTCTGCGTCGGGTGCCGAATTCCGAAAACGTACATGCCCCTTGCAGCAGCGCGACGCCCTTTTGAAACGCGCTTTCTTCCTGGCCCTCATAGTCCCAGTCGCGATCGCACCATTTGAAATACGCCATGCTGGTGAGCGCCAGCAGCGGGATCTCGTATAGTATCGTCTCCACCCACAGGCCTGTTATCTTTAACTTCACATCGCCAATGTCACTCTCTGACCATGTGTCTTGTACTGGTGTGAAGGAAATTTCAATTTGTTCGGAGGGCTTGAAGCGGAATGTGGATAGGTATCGTAGGTATGCGTTGTTGAGGTATGGGCAGCGTCGTTTGAGGAATTCAAGCTCTTCCGCGGTAAGAGATATGTTTGCGAGTTCTGGTAGTTATCTCCTTTAATTAGCGTCCTGATTCGCATACCCCGAGGTATACCCCGCGCCCACCATGTAGAACGTACCATTGACCTGCTTTGCCAACCAATTATACGCCTGCCTCGTAAACTTCATATCCGGCGTCCGATTCGTAAGGAAATACGTCACATCTAGCAGAAGAAAAATAAATACCATCAGTACCTTTTAAAACAAAGAACCCGCGGGCGGGGAATAACAAGCGGGGGACGCGCAAGAAACAGCAACAATAACAAAAGAAAGAAAAAATGCAAACCTCCTCACCGGCATCAGGGAAATATTTTAGTATCGCGCATTGCATGGTCAATTTGTACAAATCCGTGTCCAGCAGGGAGGATATCCTCTCTTGTTCATCGTGCTGCTGCTGCTGCGGTGGTAGGGGAGGGGCACTGTCAGCCATGATATATGTATGTATGGAGTTTGAGTTCGTGTGAGCGGCTTTTCGGTCAAACGGGGAGAAATTGTATAACAAGTAAGATTGAGAAAAAAAGGGAGAGATGTAATTGTCTATTAAACAAGGAGAAACAGGGAAAGGAAGAGTTTCTTTGAGATCTTTTTGCGGTTATCTGCAGTTGGTCTCCTCCGAACAAGGAAGGCACCCCTCGTTTTCGGAGGATGAGTCAGCGGACAGAAACACAGGGGTTTGCATTGTTTGCACTTGATGCTCTATCACGTGATTTATACCAAGTCCCAAACATATATGGATTTGTAGAGAATAAACGAAGCTGTAAAAACCAAAAGAAAAAGTGTTTATAATAAACTTCACCAGAAGTAAAATAAAAGATATCTAGAATTGGAGTTATTAACTTTCAATTTTCAAAATTAGGGTGAAACAGGCAAAGAATGAAAACACACAGAGTACAGAGTACTACTTGCTGTCTTGCAAACATGACAAAACAAACCCACAGAGAGGTAGAAGAAGGTTTGGAAAGAGTTCTGCAAAATCAATCTAAAGGCTAATTGTCTGGGCTGTTTCTAAGTAGGCAGTACTCTGTACAGTAAGCAAAATAGATGCGCCATAGTGGTGCTATTTAAGATCCAGGAATCTAATAACTGAACATGGAGCAAAGGCCCTTGACATGTTTAATTGATGTGCTGTCAAGGCCAACAACCCTCAACCTTGTCAGTGTGATGCTCTACCCAGACAGCATTCGGCCCTGTCATTCCATATCATATCATGAGCAGAAGCTTGAAAGGGCCTGCAGAATCTCAAGGTTTGTATACAGTGGGCTTTTTTTCTTTTTCATTACATGTCTCCTGGAGAATATTCATAGCTAATTATGCTTGAAAGCCATACATGACAGCTAAAAAAGATATGAAAATAGTCCAACATGCAACAAGGGCAGGAATGGGGAAAAAATGAATAACACATCAAGCAATGCATGATGGCAATATTAATTGTAAACCCTCCCCGCAGATATAGCCAAAAATCAGAGACATATTGATGATACAGAGAAAGAAAACCAAATTTTTTGACAACGCCATGGGTATGATGGAAATGCATGCAACAGACAAGGAACATGGCAAGTAGAGCAAAGATTAAAACATGTAGCTAGCACAGGGTATTATTAGGGCGCGTGCAAAATGGGGCCAAAAAAGCGGAAAAATCAAAAATAGCCTTTCGAGTGCGGAAGGAAAATAAGACACAAGCAAGAGTGACGAGCAGACTGCATAGAAGGGAAAGAAGAGAAAGCATAACCATTAGCAAGCGGGAGAACATGGGATGAACTTTGATCACGGCCGGCGACTTAGAAAAATTGACGTGAGACGTGAGAGCAAATCCACCGCGGGGTGTTGGGATGGTACCCCGCAGTCAGAAAGAGAAAAAAAATCTTCTTTATTTTGGGGTCCATCGAGATGTTGCATTCGGAATGCGAGATCCGCTGACAGGGGATGCATGAGACGGAAGCAAGATCCCGCTTAATTGACAGGCACGCCGCACGGTGAGCATAAACGGCAGGGGTTCCGAAGCAGAAAAAAAGGTGGATGAGGGGTGAGGGAGCGAAAAAGAGAAAACAAGAGCAAGGTAAAAAGGCCCAAAAGAGATGACAACTCCACACGATCTACTCAGTCTTTGCATTGCGCAAGCAACTGTATGCACAGATCAGCCTTGAAGAAGTGTAGTATGTAGTTTTCGCCACTGCAGGTAATTGTAATTGCATGGTCGGCGCGAGAAAAGACACGTTGTACAACGCAGCAAGGTTTTTGGTATGCACGTCGATATTCGAGACTGGTCGACTGCCAGGTACGCTGCAAGTAAACGATGCAGGCCAAGCACGGCAGCGAGCGGGAGAGTGCATGCCGGCATCCGGCATCAGAGGGAGGGCCGCAGTTGCATGCAGGGACCCGCAATTGAATGCCCCAGTAGAATTGGCAGTAACAAGCGATGCGGAGGCACGAAAAATCAATCGAGCAATGGCGACACAGGCGTGACAGGACGGAGAGTCAGGGATTTCTCGCGTCGTCGTTCGGTATGCCTCCTGGTGGGTAGCACAAGGAGTTTCGACGCGAGGGATGGCCGGGGGGGGGATGTCAGATGACTCGGTATCGCTCAGCCTGACATGGGTTCGCATGTTTCTAGTCAGGGGTAATTGCCACTACTGCCACGCCAAGCGAGAGCCTGGCTGCAAAAATCATAACAGCGTATCATAACAGTGTGCATGGTATAGACAAGGAGAAGATTGCAGCATCGTCATAGTGAAGCAAATAACCCCACCCCGCACAGTGAGCAAGTAATAAATTGGGATTGAGGTACTAATTGTTGCAAAGGCTGCCCGGCTCGTAACAGGGCAAAATAGTTACTCGATCAGATATGGAGTTATTGGGAGTGGAAATAGGCGAAACCCGTTACAGGGAATATATTGCTCTCGTCATAGTGTTGTTGTCTCTTCGACGGGGCTCGTGTCATCGGAAGTCATAGCGTGTCTCTCGCAGAAAGAGGTGTTGGTGTAAAAAAGAATCCACAGTCCAAGTGGGAAGGTGGGTGGAAAGTCGTCAAAAAGTTGCGCATTAATAATGAGTAGTAGTTCAAACCGAGCAAGAAGAGCAGAAGGAAAACATCGATCGTCGTTTGAACAGCCAGCTGTTCGACGTCATGAGAGGCTGAAACAGCAAGGGTTCGAGGCGGAAAGCATTGCGGTTGGATCGGCGAGAACAAAGACAGGGATTAGGACAAGATCTAGGAATGAGGGTCTCTTGAGTCCGACGCCGATTGCGTGATCCACGGCTACTTGGGGACTGGTGGCAGAGGGCCCTTGGGAGGCGGACCCGGGCAGGGAGGGAATTGTGATGTGTAGGAAGGCATGGTGGGAGGAGCTGGAGCGATATTTCGCTAGCTGTATGTGCGAGTGTTGATGGCTTGGGGGGAAAGCTCGGGGAGGTAGCAGCGGAGCGTGATCAGGCAATAAATAGCTGGGCTGAATAGGCTGATAGATGTCTTTGGTAGTAGATGAGATGCACTCTGTTCTGTATGTCCTGAGGTATCGATAGAATAAATAGGTGGATGGGTATGAAGAGGTTTAAAAGAAGAAGAACTGGAGGAGAGGGAGAGGGGGGGGAAGTGGATATAAATAATTTGCAGCTCGGACTTGCACAGCTAATAAAAAAGAAGGCAAGGTGGGACAAGACACAAAAAAGTCAATTACAAAATTTGCTGTGCGATTTCTGATATCTTTTTTTTTTATCTCTGCCTGCTTGTTCCCTGTCCTCCCCCCTCCCCCCCATAATCCATTATTTTTCTTTGTGATCTTCAAAATTTAATCTTACTAGGGGGTGTATGCGGGTGGTACAGAAGAATTACAGAAGAAAATTACCTGTCATCGATCCACCATTTGCCCGCCCGGGAAAGACTGGCCAAGCTCCAATCAGTGATGCCGGAATGCTACACAAGGAGAGCCGGCGAACACTCGCAGCCAAAGGTGGCGTCGGCTGCTCAACCCTTTTCCCTGCAGTAGTGTCACCATGAAATTTAACATCTGCAGCACAGTGTGTGCAGGAGGAAATACATCTGCTACTCATTATCAATATTATTAATCCATATTAAATATCTTCACCTGGGCATGATGGGCTGCACACATGACTTCTCCGTGGCTATCATTCAATTATTTCAACCAGCGTAATACTATATTTCAAATTGCAAATTGCAAACTGCTAGTATGTAACCCCCGTACAGCGGACACCGTCAATAATACCCTACGTCATCTCCGTGGTTGAGGCTGAAAGTGGCTTAGTCATGTTTGGAAGTGACGCTAATCCCGAAGTGGAGAGACCAAGCAGGCACTCGTCCATTAGCGTTGTTTCAGAGTCTCAGTCTGTGCTGCTGCGACTTTTGGACCTGTCAGAAATCTCTTTTTGAACCTTCACTCCCTCGATTGCTCGTCACGTTCCGCGTGTCATTTTTTTGCCTAGCCCTAATCAATTGCGCCTTTTCGATTTGTCAAGGATACCGAATGGCATGTATGTCTGCTGAGCCAAGCGAATATCTTAAGCCCTGTTCGTATTTGATGTTGCGCATGGCACGGAGAACCAAAAACGACGGTGGAGTTCAACTCATGAAGGTATCCACCTCATCGATGAGCTCAAGGCTTGGTGCCACAATCATTCCCCATAAAGTGGAGTAAGGGAGGGGAAAAAATCCAAGCAGGCAGCGAACGAAACGGTGTAATAAAGCGAGATCATAGCGATAAGTGTCTTTCGTCCTCGTCGTGAGTCTCCCTTTTTGCAAAAATAATGGCTCATGCCTCTTCGAGGCAATGCAGGGATTAGCAGCAGAAGGGTCGTATCATCCCATCCCAAGAATCCAAGCCCAGTCATCGTTGGCGATGAATACGACCTTTGGCGATTATTGGGATAAAAACGTGGTCGAGTCGGGATTGCTGGGGCAGGGCAGCAGGGGACCTGCGCGCTCCAAACATGACAGGGTCTGACCCAGAGTGCTGGGATCACGCACTCGTCAAAGACAAAACTACTGGACTACTCAAGCCTTGCATCAATATTGTCCTTTCTGCCAATTCATCGCATCGCCACAAGTCTCCACTGAATGAGAGGCTGCAGAGGCTGACAAACAGGAAAATGATGAAGCTCAATTGAATCGGGATTTCGGTATCTTTCGTACTTCTTTTTGGCTAAGTCGACTCATTATTTGCCTACTGCATGATTGGTTTACACATTTTCAACCTGCATTTTCCCCTTTGATGATGAGTGGTTGTACAGCAGTTTTTTAGTCCGCTTTTCCTGCTTCTCGATTCGCCTCCCCCTTTTCCTGCTTGCTGTTTGGCTGCTGCTAGTGACACAAAAAATCCAGAGGTTACCCAATTTCCTTTGCGTCTAGAAACCGACTAGAACATTTCCCGTCGCCCTGACCCACCACGTGTTCCAGCTTGAAACACGCCCCACCGTTCTGTTGAGAATCATGTGGTCCTAACACCGGTGCTGCAAAAGAATTAATATTTTGCTTTCACGACCGCTTCTTGCACAGACAAACAAACCAAAAAAAATCCCGACGCCCAGGAGACTGGGAATTGACAGTTGACGAGCAAGGGACATACATGGGTTTCCTTTCCGGAGCTGACTCTGCGTGGGACCCCTGAAACAAGCGGTCAGCCCCAAGAGCGCATATCGTCACAACATAGCGCTGCTCTAGCTCACGCTGGACCCTGCTCTTATTATTGATATGTTATGATATTCCTCGCCTTTTGGCATCCTTCCTGCAGTCTTGCAGTTGGAAAAGAAGCATTTCTGCAAAGCGCAATGTTTATATCGGTGATTATCAATAACTTGAAAAAGAATCCCTCTTGCTACGACGCTCTCCGCATGACTCGCTCCTGACACTCTTCTGCCGTGGCGATCCGGTAGCGTAAAAATGACAACATCTCTCTGAAATACAAACAGGCCCTTGCCGAGTGGTCAAATTCTTCCGCGAGACCCGTGAGAGTTGCTAAAAAACCACATGCTCAAAAAAAGAAAATCAAGTAGCCCAAGTCACCAAATCTCGACCTCGTCTCCCCTGTTCGTTACCACACGCTTTTCTTTCCGCTCTCTCCTCTCCCTCGCCACTCCGGACTCAGCGAAGGCTTTATCATGCATACATAGTATACATACCTTCTTCACCCCCCTGCCGCGCAACAAAGCCACGCTTCACGCCACCTTCAGCTTACTTACTGGGATCCGAGTCTAATAATGCACGCAATGACCTTCCCTTTTCCCCCCCAAGAATCTCCCTTGCTCCAGCTCTGAGTCAAAGACCCACAACACCAGGCTCCTCTAGAAAGCCTGGTGGGAGTTGTTGCGTGGCTTGAGCTCGTCTGAGAGAGGGCGCTGCGCATGCTACTTTGACAGAGTAAGCTGGCGTGGGCTTTTGTCGGGGACTTTCTCGCAAACTGCTAACTGGAAAGGGCTGTGGCTGATTTTGATGGCTTTGGCCAGCCTGCCTTATTTGGAAGATAGTTATGTTGTGTCTTCTATTCTTTGAGTATTCGCTTGTTTCGGTCAATTTGAGCTGTTATTTATGGGTAGTTTACGCCATCGCTTAGTGGAATCAATCCCTGCGAGAGTCTTTGGCTTATCATATCCCTGCTGCAGAGGCAGAATTTCGCCATGTGTTTCACATGCCTTTGGTTCATATTACTAAGAGTGATTACAGAGGCTGTAGACAAAGTTGGACAGAGTCTGGATGATATTCCTCATGAATCATGAAGTGTTACTAAACTATGTGTGAGAGTGTGTGTGTGTGTGTGTGTGTGTGTGTGTGTGTGTGTGTGTGTGTGAGTGGTACAGGAGTTGCTGAATACATACTCAGCTGGGGGGGGGAAGGGAGTACACAGAAAATCAGGACTCTGTGGAACAGATTTCATGCAATGGCATATGCTCTCTATTTGCAAAATGCAATTCTACTACTTCAGTTGCTGTGCAGCACAAGTAGAGAGAAGGTGCCTATGATACCATGTGCAGAAAATTTACTGGTGGTATATGCAGAATATTAATGTATCCATCACTTAGCTCATCAGTTAGTAATCTCTACTAATTGCTTAGTTCAAGTCTATATATCTTAGATATTTTGCTGCTATTAGACAAATGCAGAATGTAGCATGTAGTATGTTGCTAATGCTTACCTATCTTCTACTTGGGATATAGCTTGCCAGCCAAATACCCCCCTCCCCCCCCTGCCGCTGCGCAGTGAGATCGCTTCCAAAAACAGTAACAAAATGGTGTTTAAATCATCAACTCCCTGGAGGCTGCATGTTTCTTGCCATTGCCTTTTGGGTTAAGAGCTTTTTTTCTTGGTTCATCACTTCTCTTCCTCATTCTATAGTCCAAAAAATAAGGTATAACCATGCTCTGTATCAGGCCCGCTATTGAATTTAATAACCCAAGTCAACAGAGTACAATAATCTTAATCCAGTTATGTCCACATATACTCAACTCTCCCATATCACTTGCATTTCAGCACGCAATAGCCTGATTTGCATGGATGTTTAGCTTGAATTCCGCAGCCTATTTCAAGGATATGGAGATATTCCGTCCAATAAAAGCAAGAAGAAGCCACGTGTGACGTAAGAGGCTAAGCCAGCCCACGTGGAAAAACAAGGCCAATAATTGTACTATCTCGCTCCGTCCTCCGTAAACTCCACCATACTTTCCCGGATGAACGGAAAAGGTGGTGTGGGCTGCATTGGAGACTGGAGTAGGAGGTGGGCAAAGCCACATTGCAGTTTTTTTCTTTTTTTTTTTTTCGTTTATTATTAGAAAACAAGGGCCCTGTATTTAATTAACATCCATCTCAAAAAACCAAGTTCGAAAATTGCAAAGGTTCCTCTCAAGGTTCATTTTTTTTTTTTTTTTTTTTTGTAATACACAACAAGAACGAGGTTTTCCGAATGTGGAAAATGGTGTTTCTTTTTTCTTCTTCTCTTTTCGCAAGCGCCCTCTGAGCGGGGTTTGCAGCACAACTGCTGAGAGAAAGGAGGGAGGGGTGTGTGTGTGGGGAAGCTTCGCTCCAAGATAAATAATGCGTGATGAGGGAAGTTCCCTGTAGATAGTGGGTTACCAGACTGAGATATGCTCGCTTAAGAGTAGCAGCATGCTGGTGTTGCTATCATGCGCCTCCACTCTTTGAACTATGAAACTCTGACCGCCAAAAGAACAGCTCACGCGAAAAAAAAAACCATCTACTTTGCCAGCCTAAATCTTGGCCACCAAACTACTCTCGAACTTATGGTCGCTAACCCCATGTTACATATCTAGTGAAAGATGTGAGACTGACCGAAAGAAAAAAAAACTCCTACGAACAATGTGCACGAAGGGGGCCGCTTTCCTTCGGAGTCGGCTAGAAACAACATCCCTGAGGTCCCCCCTTCCCGCCAAAGCTTTGGTCAGATGACAGCCGATTTTTTATTTATTTTCCAATTTAATTATCTGGAAAATAACCCACCCCGATCGCGTGCTTTCTCTTATCCTCGCGTAGAGGAATCCGAGATATAGATAGGGAGATAAAGTACGGTTATGGCTCTTTACGAAAGGCGAGCTTGCTAGGATTAACTGGGCACAGGAGCCAAGTGCGTGGGAGTTGGAGGTCTGCAGGTCGTGGGTAAAAATACATGCTGCAGACAGCGCTGGAATGTAGAAAGAGGGGAAGGGGGCGGGGCTAATGCAGGGACCAACCTTGACCCCTGAAACCAGCGCATCCTCGCAGGCAGCGTGATTTATGGAGTTCGAATTGTATGTATACATATTTGTGGAAGGCGGCGGGGGCTGCGAGAGTGTCATGTGGTGAGATGGGATGTATGAGGTGGGTTTCTTCATTGTGGATGCTACTCCGTACTGATGTTTGATATTCCCCCTTCCCCTCCGCCCGGCTCGAACTCCTAAGCTTCTATCTAACTCGTCTAAACTTCAATGTCCGTGAAAAGCAGAGAGCTTGCTTGCGATGATCGACACCGCGGGCCGGGGCAACAATTATGCTCGAGAGTTACTGATCTTCGTCATGCAAGAAATGTTTCCAGGGAGGGGGTTGCAGGAGAAAGGCCTAGATCCATCGGCATCAATTCTGCTTAGTGTGTGCTCAAGCCTCTGAAGTAAGAGCGCACTTTCTGCAATCGTCCTCAAACACTCGAGCCCCCCAACCCCGCGCTCAGTCTCCCGTCGCAAAATGCTGGGTTTCTTTTTTGTTATTGTGTATGACTCTACGGCTTGATAATAGATACCGAGAAACCCGCATCCCGTCCTGATCCCAGTCCATGAGATTCTCCGCAACGCCCGTCGGAGCTTGGACCCTTTTTTGCAAAAAAAAAAAAAGATCTGATCCCAGGCAACATGAGAGCGCGTGGTTTCTTACCCCTCACCTCCCTTGCAACGTGGGGCCGTTATCTGATACATGGATGGACGAACATCATGATTTTCTCCGCGAAATGCCCTGCTTCAATGACGCGATACGACTTCGTATCCATCTCATTACTGTATTTATATTATATTATTCATCCTTATTGCGACGCAAATATCGGATGTATTTCTTTTCTAGTCTTTTTGCCATCCCCGCTCGGAAGATAACGGTAACATCTCATCTCCTGAAGACCGGATGATGCGCCACATTCCTCTAGCTGCGGGTTTACCCCTCACGCCCGTTGCCAACATACCGTGCAGCCCAGCACGACGGGCGGGCCGAGCCATGGATGGACTCTCTTATCCGTTTAATTTTACCAACTTTGCTCTTTAATGTTTATACAAGGCTTTTTTACTATTGGAATGTGGCTTGGACTTGGAAGTTAAAAAACTCCCAGCAGGGAGGGCGGCATATAAGTGGGGCGGTTATGTGTATTTACGGATACAGCTATTTTTCTGCTTTGGAACTGGAGAGGGAAATGCTCGAGTCTGCTTTTGGGGACATGACAGTATGATGTACTCTGAAAGTATATTCAGCTTCGTCAGTGGAAATATCACTCTAAGAGAGAAGTGCTGAGAAGCATGCTTCTCAGCAGTTTGTTGTGATTATTGAAGCTCACAGAACCCCGCTCCTCTCCGCAGTGGAAAGGGGTTTCTCACACAACATCTCCATACTATCTCTTTTCAAAGCTATTGTTTCCATCCTTCTGCTCTCTGTTATTTGAGAATTGTACATCCGAGGAATGTTACTCTCTCAAGGCATTCCCCTCTCCCTTGACACCGATCAAACTAACACTACCAACTCATAGACCGAAGAACATCGGTCTGATACCCCCTGATGCAAAAAGAGGGTTCTCGGGTCGGATACAATCTGCCACTTTACACCATATATTTGCTCGTGGATTTTTTTTTGGATTGATTTATTGCCTTTAGCAGCAGCCTGTGTTCCACTAAAGCCTTTGCATCAGCACCTCCTGTCCAATTAGGCGCAGTATTAGCTCCGCTTCTTCAATTAGGCCAGGTTCTGCGAGGAAAGGCTCAGGAAATATGTTATCACAACACAGGTCTAAGACACTGTCTGGTTTGCAGAGCGAATATATAGAGGCACTCTAACTCAATGCTTACAGCAACAAGCTCGATGAGACTATAATTGTCAAAGGTGCCCAGAACCATCCACGGGTTAAAAATGAGCTGGATATTCTCAAGCCCCCCCACTCCCGTCTTGACCGTATCAGGAGGCGACGGGAAGCCATCTCTAAACTTGACCAGAAACCAGGTTTAAAGACACAGCACATACAGCCGTTAATCGGTGAAATCCAAGACCCCACTGAACCGACTATTATTGTCTTAAAACACCTGGACAATGACCTCCTTAGCACATCGAAGAAGATGACTCTGCCACAGAAAGAATTTAAGTATGTCTCAAGATACATTCTTGAAGCATTTCAGGTCCTTCATAAAGATGGCTACATACACACTGGTGGATATTATTTTCTTTTATTTTCAACTCATTTTCTATAGTTCTCACTAAGCCGATTCCATAGATGTTAAACCCAATAATGACTTGGTAAACTACCGAAGCAAGGAGACTTAAAATGGAGTACGTTTCTTAGATGTCCAGCTCGGGGGGATCTTGGTAGTGCATGCCACACAGATTCCAAGTAGGTAACGTCAGGCACCCCTTCGGGCGCGCCCATGTGGCAACCCTCTAGACAACAGCAACTGATATATGGTCGTTTGGAAAAGTGATAAGCGCTGAAATCCATCTGAAACCCATTCGAAATGGGAGAGAGAAATACCGTATGAACTAGATACACTGATCTTTTATAATGTTCGTGGGCCGTACACCTCATCTATGGGGACGACTTTCAATTTATTCGATCCCCAAACGGCCCCCTTACGGTCATGAAGAGTACAAATCTAGAAGTTTTTAAGCAGCAGTTCCGCTATTTTGGTCCGTGACTGGGTAAATACGATTAGATCGCGAGTCCGGAAACTGAGAGAGCAATTTTTTGGATCATGCAAGATATTCCAAAATTGGATACCACGCCTTTTAGCAGGATAACCAAGAATAAACTACTATAACTGGATATACAGGGTTAATGCTGCAGCCATATTGCTGGTGGGCATAAATTCCCACAGCATCCAGTGCGCATGAGTCGGCATTTGACATCGATTCCATATGCTTTGTAAGTATCCCCTCGTCCGTAGGTTTTGCCATAATTAGTGCGGTTTCAATTAGTGTGTATTATACCAAAATCATTGGCTTATATAGGTAATTTATGGTATTCAATAGTAATTGATAATTTATTGAACCTTATTTTTAGCTAGCCTAGTTAGGTAATATGGGATTCCATCCCTCCATAGTATGGAATTCCTCCCAACATCGAGTTTTCAAGCATAGAGCCACTCCCCTACATGCTGAGCAACCTGAGCCTGACCTGCCAGCCTGTTTTGCTTCTCTAGACCCCTTCTTTCTTTTATATTGACACCATACACAAACTAGGCTCTTTGGCAGAGAAATTCGCTTGTGATTGAGAGAGATATTCAGTCTTTCAGATGGTAGATCATGAACTAAGCTTGTAAAAGCAAAGAGTTGTTGATAGAGCTCTTCTCTGAAGCTTATATGCTTGGATAGCTGACTAGCTGAGACCCCATACTGCTTCATATAAAGATATTGAAGCTTGTAAGCATTAACAACTGCTGTATCCAATATCCAATATAATATTGGCAACCAATTGCAATGGGTGGTTCTATGGGTCTCATAGGATTCCCTATATTGATTGGCTAGGTCAATCCCATTCATATTATGATTATAGTCATCTATAAACATAGGAATTGCCAATTTATTGGTTGGAAGATCCCCAAAGACCTTTCTAACCTCAGTTCCATGAGTTGAGGTCTTTCCAGGCTGTTTTCACTCTCGAATAACAAAGATGTCATGAGAATGAATGGTAGTCAATGCTAATACCATATTATTGTCTTGCCAGCCTAGACAGAGGACTTTGTCTTGGGGTATAGCACATAGGGTATTCCATGGAATCTTTTTAGAGGTTGAATGCTCATGTAGCTCAGCTAGTAGGGGGGGATTTGCTTGGGTCTAGTAGTTCCACAAGCTCCAAAGCCCTGCTCACGAAGATGCTTGAATAGAGGAACTGAGGTAAAGTAGTTGTCCATATAAATTGAATAGTATGGAACTTCCTTGCTGATCGATTCCTCAGTAGGTTGAATAGGGGGGTCCGAATTCCCCGCCGAGCTGACCCTAGGATCCCCCATAGAGCCTAGGAGGGGATTTCCCGCGGAAACCCCTGATATCGAATTCGAATTCCCCACTGAGCTGACCCCTGACCCCCTAGGGAGCCGTTCAATCATATTCACCACCATGGATCCAGTCTTGCTTAGAAGGGGATATTTGAACATTTCTTCAATGCTCAATTGATGACTAGACCAGCAGAAAGTCCAAAGATAACCCTGTTCCCCTAAGCCAAAGACCTTATATCCCTGCTTAATAGGCTTATTGGGCATCTTGTATGTATGTAAGCTTCTACCAAAGAAGCAAATCATCATCTCATCCAAAGAAAGATCAGATCCAGGGGTATAGTATTTCTGGCAAGCAATATGAAAGCTAGAGATCAAAGGCTCAAGCTTATACCACTATTCTTTTCCTTTCTGAGCCTGCCGGGGATCAGATATATGAATATATCTCTTGAGCTGCTCAAATCTAGTCAGAGACATATAGAATTGAGGTGTATGAATAGGAGCTTGCTCAATATCATTTCTCCAATAATTATCAACTCTTTGAGAATCATGAACCCCCATATAGATAATTATACCAAAGAAGACCTTGATTTCAGTAGGACTAGTAGATTCCCATTCTCTAGCATGCTTATCTGGCTTCTTTTCCAATTGAACTTGAGCATAGATATTGGTTGAATTGGATATAGTTTGAAAGTCTTTCTCTGAAATATATAGACTGAATAAGGTGTAGGGATCCTTAATATCAATATTAGGAGGTAAATTAAGGATTGGAGCTTGGTATATAGGCCTTATAGAAGATCATTGAATTGATTCTGGAGGTAGTATATCAGCTATAACTTCTTCCAGCATCCACTTGCATTTTTTAGAGGTTTTGGTAGGATCTAATAAATCTAGTTAGTGAAACAGTATATAGATCTCATTAATAGACTAGGAATTTACCAGCAGGTTTCTTGGTAGAAGCTTCTTCCTTTATGGGTTCCATGCTGGGTGGATTCCGTGGGTCTTTGGTAGGGAATTTGGTAGGGAATTTGATAGGGAATTTGGTAGGAAAGCTGAGAATGCGTCCAACCCCTATATGTTTTTGATGTGGTGACTAAACAAGGTTCAGAGTGGGTATGAGTGAGCCAATAGATTTACTATATATTTTATATGGTAAATCTATTGGCCAACTCATTCTATTCCTTGTCAATATTACACGCTAATTGAAACCGCGCTAATTATGGCAAAACCTACGGACGAGGGGATACTTCTCTATGACCAGCTAGGACACTAGCTCTCCAAATGACAGATCTCTGGAGCATGACCTAGTGGCTATTCGTCTTGAAATTGCTCCATGAACTTTCTGCCTATAGGTGTTGATTTTCGAAATCTGCGATTTCGTTTCTGGTGGAGACAAAGAGGCTCGAAGAACATATATTGGACAAAGAATTATATGCAACAGATTCTCCTTCTTTATAATCCGTTTCCGTTCTTCCTGTCTGCATTTGGGAGAATAATACCAGATCAACCAATCATTCCAAACCCCCAAGTTGCAAGGCTGAAACAATCCCCGACTTTTTAGCGCCTTCGGACAACTTCTTGCTGCCTGTTTCAGCGGCACAGCACAACAATAATAACATTTCTCTCCAACATCCAACATCAAGTTCTTACCTGCCATTGAATATCTGTCCTCTCATTATTTTCGATTAGGTGTAATTTTTTGCCTGTGATATTGCTGCCTCCGCATCCAAGAGCGCGAATATCAACCGGCATCAATCTCAGCAACCTGACTTTACTATGATGTCCAGGTCACATTAGTACATACATACTATCATACATACATGCATCCACAATTCGCAAACGTGATGGCTCGAATATTCCTCCTGCCAGGTATATTTCCTCTCCTTTTGATCCTCACGCAAGCCATAACCGCTCAAGGTGCGGTTCGTGGTGTACATGCAAGCGGACCGCTCGAGGATTCAGTGCGTATCTCTCCGCTTGCAAAATGCGCGAGCTGTCCGACGAAGGAGGAGATTACGGCTCCCGGAGTGGGGTTTGCGTTGGAGATGGGATATGGGTATGGGAACCCTTTTTGCATTATATCTATTACAAGCCGCCTTATTTTCATGGGGGGCTCCTTTTTCTGCTTCTGGTGTCTTGTCTTGATAGTCTGGTATCTTCTTATCCTGAGTGTATCCATTCTAACTCTCACCACAGCACGGCGGCTCTAAGACTCCATGACGGCAAGTACCAGACCGTCGCTCGAGTCGAGGGAGATGAAGCCTACACATCTCTACTCCGTAGTCTCGCTATGGGCCCGAAATATCGGGAACCAGACAACGATGCCTCGCCCTGGGAAAAGATGAAATACCTGAAGGAGCGCGCCCAACGGCTGTTGAACAAGGCCATGGGCCGTCCTGCAACTCCGCAATCGGCTGTTCTAGGTGATATGGTTTCAAAACTTAGGTCCAAAACAGAGGCTGCATTGGGCGATGGTCAAAATGTCACTGCAGCAGTTTTGAGTTCACCTGAAAAAATCAGGCTTACATCTGAAGAACTCAATGATGCCCTCGACTATCTGGAAATTAGGAATCTGATGGCTGAGCCGGACGACATCGGAGAGTTGTACGCGGGGTCTGCCGCCTACGCTGGGTTTGGCTTAGGCCTGTGCAAGAATTATACAGATCCAGAGGCCTGCAGGCAAGAAGAAAGAGAGTTCCTGGACGATTGGGTTATCTATCTCGATTTTAGCGACTATAGTCTCAGTGGGACGGTTAAGCGCTTCTTTCTGGGTGTAAGGAATGGCGTTGACTACTACAGCTGGATTGAGCCGGGTTTGGGCCTGGAGAGGCTCAAGGAGATGGAGGAGACGGAATATTGGACGGCTGTCACGGCTCACATTCACCGAATGGTCGAGCGTTTCGGAGAGGTGGTCTCTCGTCTTATGTTTACTGGCCCTTCTGCGGCAGATCCGCGGTTTGAGGAGGCAGTTAAGAACGCGTTTAGGCAGCGTGCGGGTCTCTCTGATGAGTCGCAGATCGTGGATAGAGATGGTGGGAAAGGCCAGGTTCAGGATTTTGTTTTTGCGACCGCTAAAGGAGCAGCAGAGTTTGCGAAGCGCAGACAGGAAGTTAGGTGCGTCGAGGATGAGGAATGTAAGCCCATTCGAAATGCGTGGTTGGAGGAAGGAAAGAGGCAGATGGGGCTAGGGCCGCAAATTGTGCTTCATGCATAAAGATGGATTTCATTTCTTTTCAAAATCTGAATACATTAGTAGTTACTCTGTACCGCATACCTAACTAAAACCTGGTGTATGAAGTCGATCGTGATAATTCCTCAAGCAAGTGGATGCGACTCTTGAATCTATTCCTAGTGTAGGAAAGAACTTTTGAAATGTGGCCCCTAGATCGAGCTCTTCCTCACCCAATTCCTCACCTAATTCCTCCACAAATTCCCCCTAGTCAGGCAGGCTCCTAGATCAAGCTCTTCCTCACCCAATTCCTCCTAGTCAGGCCAGCTCCTAGATCGATCTCAGTACAGGGAATTCTAGGGAATTGAAGGAATTGGGTGAGGAAGAGCTCGATCTAGGAGCTGACCTGACTAGAGGGCATTTGCAGTGGAATAAGCATTAGAATCTCCTATCTAGCTGCCAGCCAATTTACTAGATAAACTGGTTAAATTCTCTAAATATATTAATAAATCCTCTCTCAAGACTTGTACCAGTGTTGCTACTTCCTACATTTGCTATTACTAGTGTATTTCGAACTCACGTGAGTTTTGAGCTTGTAGATATAGTCCACGGTAATCTCTCGCAAATCTACCAGATACAGCTGCTTCGCTCTTCATTCCCCCAGAGGTTTGTGCAGGATGACCACTGCTTTGTGACTTGGGCAAATTCTCAAAGGCAGAGCCGGACACTACACCATCACCAAGCAGCTGGAGGAATGTGTTTGGGTCGCAATGTCAGTATATCTGGCAATGCCGCTGGATAAATCCTATGCTAATGGCATATGCAGAAATCAAAATAAGGAGAAGGTTGTGGCAAAGACCGTTGATCATTTTAGAGTAAGAAATGAGCGAGATATTTTGCTTCGTTTCCAGAACCGGACGCCCTTCATCCGTCCGCTGCTCGATGAGATCGATACTGCCTCTAGCTTTCCAATTCTCGTATTGAGATATCTGGATGATATCTTACATGCATCAAACAGACGGCGCCTTACGCGCCAAGAGGTGCGATATGTTGCCAAAAGAGTTCTAGAAGCGCTTTCAGTATTGCATAGTGATGGTTTCGGTCCACACCGGTCTGCTCAGCTCCTGTGTTCCTACAATGTGCGAAGTTGTCTGATCTCGTCAATTTACAGATATCAAGCCTAGCAATGTGCTAGTCAACTATGGGCAGGCTGGTCTCCGGTTCGAAGATATCCAGTTAACAGACTTTGAAAGCACTGTCCACATGGACTCCCCGTATTCTCGAGATGGTGACTCTATTGGAACGCCTATATTTAGAAGCCCTGAAGCACACCTCCAGATGAAATGGGGTACAACAACTGATATTTAGTCGTGCGGCGCAATGGTAAGTCTCCGTCCTTCATGTATTGTGAAATTACCCAAAGCTAGAAAACTTATGTTTGTTTACCATGTAGCTTATCAGTTTACTCTACGGGGAGAGACTCCATATTTTTGAGCCGGATGTCTCAAGAGACCACGACGAATACGATCTCAAAATTCTTTTGAAGCACCATCGATGCTTTGGGCCATTTTCCGAAATCATATCAAGAGATCGCGGACCAGCAGAGGCTAGCAGTTCTTGCATGGGTAATGCAAACTAGCCCTGCTGAAAGCTTGAAACCTTTTCATCTCACGACCACTCGAGAGAGTTGCCAGGAAGATAAAGAATTTGTGCTCAAGGTTATGAAACTTGATCCGAGGGACAGGCCACTAGTGGCCCAGCAACTCTTGAATGATGAATGGTTTCAAAGTTCCTTTGGTGAAACTTAGCCGAAGCTACTACATCTCATTGGACTCTCCCCAATTATTCTTGATTTTGCGGGTCAACCATTGTAAAATATTTCCTATCTTCGAAGCAAGGTATGTTAGAGCGATGAATAAGGCTCCGCGTCCCCTTTTCCCCAATAATAGTAACTCGGTCAATTGTCAGAGGGATCTGTTTGACGGCAGACTGTAGGATATCGGACTCTTCCCTTTCCCAAAACCCTACATCGCCTCAAGTTTGTGCCGTATTGGGTCCGCGGTCACTCGGAGAATCCTTATTAATGGGGAAGTGAACGCTTTCACCGTTCCCTTTCTCGTCGAAGCAAACGCCAGTGTAGTGGTTACGCGTATCGGTGTGCTTATTCGCTGCTTCCCTGCAACTTTAGGTCAGCGACAGTATTTAAACAGCACGATGTCTGGCTTTTCACGGCTGTACCTTTGACAGATATCCTTGTTCCCGGTGGCACCAAGTCCTCAGACGCTTCGACAGCTTCCACGAAACTAGAACCTTGCAGGATAGCGGTAGGCTAAGGTCTCTGCCATAGAGTGGTTTCCGTGGCTACAGAGATTGAAATTTACTATCCAGTTTTGACTATCTTGCCGACAGGGACCTTTCTGAGGATCTTGTTGAATGCCATGGTGACAGCAAAGCAAATGAGGATATGTACCCTTTGCGGACAATGTACGAGGAGGATTTTTTTATAGTCCCAGAGATTCTATATACGACATGGCCAGCTGCTGAAATCACTCAACTAGTGATTCGAACGGCAATAGATTGGGCGCATTCCGCTCTACCCCGAAAATGAACAACCGCCCAGAAAGAATCGTGGGTCTATCCATGCCATCTACATCCCCCCATCTTTAGGAGGTACCTAGCTAGGTAAACTAAGTGCGTAGCATGGGTAGTAGTTGTTGCCTGCTTTCTATCCTTCCTATCACTCCAAGTGCCGTGGGGGTAGAGAAGTGGTATATAATGATTGGCGAGATTTTGGCGTCGACTTGTATCATAAATTTTAATCCTGGCTGCCTGGAGAGATGATGGGGTTTCTGCGAGGTTGTACTCTGTAGGCCATTTTGCGGATGTCAGGCCTTGCAAAGGCCAAGCACAGTGCCTGGACACACTAATCCAAAGCTGTCCCATATGTAAGACTGCCAAACAATATCAAACTAATTGTTGCTTGGGCTTTGCAAAGACTTTGCTCTGAATTTCAAAAGGCATTGTTCCCAAACTCTCATCAACTCTGTTCTCCAGAGTTCCTTCCCTATTCCAATACAATTCACCTGCTTCGTACAATGGCGGATGCACCTTCTACATCTCATCTTCTCGCCTGTCCCTTTGACATTCTACTACTTATCTATGAGCACCTCGTAGACGACGCCCATGGGCCCTACGAGCTGAGTCTTACATGCAAATCTCTTCATAACATCTCACCCCCATTCTTCTGAAAAATGTCAACTTAGGCTGCCACAATAGGGGCCGCCTGCCCGAACAAGATGATGAGTTCGCCCAGCAAGCTATGCACATCCCAGTCATGAGTATCGACCGAGGAACCTGGTTTCCCGCCAACGTGCTTTTCTTCGACTTATAACCCATCGCCCAGAGTTGGCATTACACGTGCAATCGTTCACCTGGACTTTATTATGGGTGGATTTCAAGGAGAATCGTCTCACGGCTTTCGAAGAGCGTCTAACAGATATCGACTATGAGTTATGGAACGTCTTCAGCCGCCTAACCAATGTGCGTCGACTTGATCTCGCGCCGATCCACCTACTTGGTGAAAAGCACTTTGATTTCATTCGTCAAAACCCGTCTCGTCTCTTCCCCGCTGTGACTGATCTACGTCTGCTTGGGTGGATGCATCGGGGGCTTGTTGATGCCATAGTCGGCTCTCTGGACCCTGCAGGACTTCAGTCACTCAGGCTTGACTATCTACAGGATGAGGGTGCTTTCCCCAATGGTACCCCGATGTCAGAAGATGCTGCGAGACACAATGCACCTAATCGCCGTGGTTCCCCGCCTTATTGCCTAGAATCGATGAGTGACGAGCTTTACGAACTCCAACGCACTGGTAAAGCCTGTATATTTCCAGGCCCCATGTGGACCCCGCTCCGTACGCTTTCGGGGCGCTGCACGTCCCTCAGAAATTTTGAGATCAGGATAGCGCCATTTAGCAAAAGCAACAGTCACTGCAGCTACACTATTTGCATCAATGAACTCACCAGATTTATCTCAGCAGTCGGGCAAACATTGAAATCGCTGATCATTGCCATTGGAGAAAACTCACTCCCTCAGACTTGTACAGTGTCTTTTGGCATAGATATCACTTTTGCAGCCGATATTCTGCGTGTACTGCTTCAAGGCCTTAGCCACAGCGATTTTCCATCTCTGGAAACCTTCAACTTGCAAGGGTTCGGTATTTTTGGGACGGAATACGCGTATCGCTTGCCGGCACGGGTGGTGAAGAAACTTCGTGATCTCAGCGAGGACTGCCCAATCGCTCCTTGGGAGGTAGTCACTTCGAGGACGAGGGACGACTGGCCCCTGGCTTTCGGGGATATAACTACCAACCGGGACCAAGAGACAATGGCGGAGTTTCTCGGGCTGCTTGAAGAAGTTGAGTTTCGCTGCACTTATTGTTGATGGATGACATTTTTGCCCCCTATCCCACTTTTTTATTTTCCCCTGCCATGAGTCAAAGCAGAATCACCACCCAATTTCGAGGTCGCCGCAATGCCAAGGAGGATCAAATTATGCTTTATGCAGAAACAGAGATAAGCCGCGCTTATCAAATTTTAAATGCCAATCTTACTTTCAAGAAGACCGGGCCTGTGGCGCAACGGTAGCGCGTTCGACTCCAGATCGAAAGGTTGTTGGTTCAAATCCTGCCGGGCTCAGATTCTATTTCATTTTTGCCTTCATTTTTACTGTTGAATGGCTTTTTTGGGGACTACGAATATTTTTCCTATTTTTCTCTTTTCCTTTTCCCTTTTTGTTTTGTTTTCTAACCTTTGGGGTTGACACAATGGACCATTATTAACAGTTCGTGGCATTTGCGTACAATTGGATCAGTTTCTTCCCTGCGAAATTTGACAGGGCAGGTGTTCGTATCCTTACAGAAACATACCTACCTACGGTCTACCTGCTTCTGCACGCGATATCGCAGTTATAGACGCAGCGCCGTTGCAGTCCAGGCCAAGAGTACCCATGGAAAACTGAGCATGTTTCCCACTTTTTCTGTCCCCTGCCGAACCTAAATGATTTTCCTACCCCGGATTTCAAATTGAGAGTTGGGCAGTTTATCAGAACGTTGCACTCTTCCCCGCGTGTTGAAGCACTAGAAACCCTAGAAACGGGCATCAATCTCGGTCACACGGTTCCAATGGATTCCGGAAACTCAATCTCACGGCTCGAGGCCGGCCGATGCGAACTTAGCCAAGTACCGTTAGCTGCTGGAAAGTTCATGGCAAGTCCAATCGGTCGAGAATGGAAATTCAAAAGGAAGAAGGTTGCGTGGCTCTCTACGCCATATCCCCGGTAAGCTTTCATATCGAATGTTGGGATGTAACTTGACCGTTTGGCAGAGAGGAAACTGCCCATTTCGTCACTTCGCAAACTAGACATCTACATTCCGTCTACTAAATGTGCGATATCGGGAATGTGATGCTTTTTGCTCTATCTATGAAATGACAGCTTAGCGATCCGGAGAAACCTTCACCGCGATGTGCTATTTAATCATACCCCCCTCCCTCACCCATGGCCCATCCCTCCTGCCTCCCCTCCCTCCCCCCTTAATCCGACCATCTGCAGACCTACAGGTTACTATTACCTTTGAAGCAGTCGAATCTCCTATCTCTAAACCCCCACAAAAACAACTCCATCCAATATGCCTCTATACCATCAAGGGATGAACGTTCGCTACAAGCCTGTTGGCGGTATGCGAGATTCCTTTTCACACCCCCACTCCCTTCTCAACTAGCTATGGGGCCGTGAACTCATGTAATTCTTTTGAAAAATTGCAGGACCGGAGTCTCGCACAGCTGAGAGCATCGGCCTTATCAAATCGGTACTCACATCTACCACCCAGCAGGGTGGTCGTACGATTGCGGCCAGTGAGGAAGACCCCAGATATGAGGTGAGACCCACCCACCTTGATTTTTCACCCTTAACATAGGTCTTAGCATCATAGATTTTGTTTTCGTTTGGTCATTGCATTCTTGGCGTTAATCAAATTCCCATTGCTGGTTTGAGAAGAAACGGGCTAATTCTTTTTTCTTCCCTTTCGTTTGAAGATCCAAAACCAAAACACCGGAAAGAAAACGATGATCAATGAGAGGAATATCCTTGGTGAGGCACCTTCCTCCTCCTAGAGGAGGGGGAGGAGAAGAAGAAGAAGAAGAATAAGAAGGAAAGTTGTGATAAGAAATGGGATAATCTTTGTATAAGTATAATAGAAGAGAGGGATGGATATAGATAGAGGTGAAAATGGCGTTTTTTGGGTTAGACAAAAGGAGAAAAAATAAAAAGAGAAAAAAATTGGGTTTGAGAAGTTTAGAATATAAAATACTGTATAGAGTATCCTGTTGGATTTCCTTGCTCGTTGTACTCCGTATCTTAAGATGAGTTGAGAGCTCCTGTCTTGCAAGTGGCATGATTTGCTTAACCTGGAATTGCCCATAGAGTTGCTGCCGAGGGTCAGTGAAGCGGATAAGCTCAAGAAGAGAGGATATCAGGGGACCTGTAGAAAGCTTCGCTAGGGTGATCTATGAAATAGTAGGCAATTGATGATCATCTCCGAGACTCATAAATAGGGGACAAATTCTGCTGTTCATGGAAGTTCAAAATGATACCAAGCGCACGTGACAGCTTCTCGCTGCTTTAAGTATCATGTCAAGCCACCAAGTTGCTATGTGCACCCAAACAATGCGCATCATCATCAGTACTCCCTCCCAGAAGGGAAAAAAAAAGGATGAATACTCAAAGCTTAATAGATACACCATCCCAATCCATTATCTCTCAGGAACCATCCCCACCACCACCATCCGCGCCCGATATCGCAATCTCCAGCCCTCTCGACACCGGTCCCGACGCCTCATACTTCCACACCCACTACGTCTCACGTATCAACGCAGCCATATCCAGCGGCCACCACTTCATAATCGGGCCAATCCCGAGCGGCGTAGACGCAGACGCACTGACGTACCTCCTCGCATACCCCATCCCGGCCTCGCGCATATCAATATTCGTCACTATTGCCGAGGAGAGGCTCTGGGGCGATAAGTTCAGGAGCCTCGGTGTGAGAGTGGTGATTGAAGGCGCGTTGCCGAGGGAGAGGGATGCGGCGATGACGAGGGAGAGTACGCATGATATCCTCCGCTGGAGGAGGGTGGTGGAGGTGAGAGCGCTTTATGGGCAGAGGTGGAGGGAGGGCGTGGTTACGGGCACGGAGTTGAATTGGAGAAGGAGAAGGGGGTTCGGGGTTGGTGATGTTGTGAGGGAGGAGGAGGTGGATATTTTTAGACTGGAGGATGAGCAGCGGGCGGTGGCGGAGGCGGAGGCTGGGAAGGTGAGGAGGGAAGAAACGAGAACAAAAAGAGGGCGAGGTCGCAGATATTTGACCTGTTGAGTGTGATGGACGTTCGCGCTGTACGAACCGGTTGGAAAGTCGGCGCGAAGACGTTATATATTCATATGCCTGGCGCATCTCACCTCATCCTGCCCCCATGGCACTTTTGATGCCATTCTACGACCCAGAAGGACGGATACAGTGCTAACGAACCTAGGGGTTTGGTATATTAAATTACGCAGTTCCGACTCTCCAGCAAGCAGCATGTAGAGAGAGACTGCCATGGGGATCACTTATCACTCGACCACGATTTCCATCGCCAGGCCTCCTCCCTTTCTTAGAGACTGCGGCCAGATCTAAGCTTCGGCTCACTTGCTGCTCACGCATCTATACATCCCATCAGGCACTGCCTATGCTTACAAAACTGAGGGGTGGAACAATAGTGCAGCGATTGATTGACATATAGGCTATCCAGTTCAGACGCCATACATTTTGCTCTTACCTGAAATGTTGGCTATTAATATGTTGAAATGAGAATGACTTTGACTGAGTTATAGTTTCCTCTTATAAGTGGACTTCAGCAATGAGCGCGAGACTACAGTACACGGTACATACTTACACAATCGTTTGAACGCAAGCCAAGGGGGCGGAGAGGAAATGCCAAGGACCCCCTGACGTCACAGCTATTTTACCTTGCACAGCTCCGCCATAACACCAGCAGGGACTCTATTCTGCGAGAGACAAAAGGCAGCTAAAGAAAGGGTCTTTGGAACCAATGTATTTCAGATGATAATTATACAATTTTTCAACAAGGAACTACCTTGTGGTTCAGTTTCTCCGCCTGGCACAACAAATGGGTCAATTTTCTATTCTGGACTGGGGTGTCGCAACCGTAAGCGGTTGACTTCTCAACCAACAGTTTTTTCCTGCTCTTCAACAGAAGGCCCTAATACGACGCAGGAACAAGGAAGCCGGGCGCATCAAGAGGATCGGTATACATGTCTTCCGCCAGACCAATTCTCGACTCCGACGCCGCAGAACTTAGCCTACTTTGCGGTTTATGATGGGCAGTAAGCAATGCCCCTCCCTCCCCTCTCCCGTCTTTTGAAAATGCGTAGGAGTGCACAGACGATTGACGAGGTTTTCCCCGTGATTGGAGGGAATTCTGCGCTCCAGCGGCGGTATCGATGTCGCCGACCACGCCCGCAAAACCCTCCACAACCGCATCGCAGCGAATCTCAGTCTCGCTAATGGAGAGTATGAGAATGCGATCAGTAATGCGCTGAAGGAGCAAGATCAGCAGTTATACAGGGATTATGCGGCAGGAATGAATGATGCTGCGGAGATCGGGTCGACAGTGGCATTGTGCCTTGTGGATCTTACTGCTCGGGAGCTGATTGTGGCCAATATTGGCGATTCGCATATTGTGTTGGCGGAACCGGAAGGCTCAGGTTATAGGCCGGTGGGTGCGCTGGGAACTGCACGGTGTCTTTCGTGCGCGCACATTGTGACATTCCCGGAACTAACGTCCTACGTCTCAAGAGACGGCTAACGCGATCACATGCGCCGTCCTCGCCAGGGGAAAAGGCACGCATCGAAAAGGCTGGAGGCTATGTTCGGCGTTCAGCGGGAGACAATCGCATCGGTATGCAGAACAGCACCCTCACCGCGCATTCCACCAATTACATGATGAAAAAAGAAGGGAGCATTGACATATTATCTCGACGACAAAAAAAAGGAACGATCAACATGTCCCGCGCCCTTGGCGACCTACAATACAAACAACCCCTCAACGAATCCATCCCCACGCACATCGCCAACGCCGAGACATCCACCGGCTGCTTCACAGCCGCCAAGGCAGATTTCATATCCAACACACCACACATCAATCACTACATACCTCCCACCGACCCCCTTCCTCCTTCCAGCGCCGCAGAGCCATTGTCGAAGAGGAAGAGTGTCCTCATTCTCGCGACGGATGGAGTGGGGAATTTCGTCAATGATGCACCGCTGTGTGAGTTTGTGGCTGAGAAAACGAGTCTAGGAGTAAGGGCGGAGGATGTTGCGAAAGAGATTGTGGGCGATTGTGCGGAGAAGCGGGGGAGTGATAATTGTACGTGTGTCGTGGTGGTTATGGGGGATGTATGAGAGGGAAGAAAGGGAGGAGTGGGGCGGAGTGCGCTGTTTCGAAGGCACGAAGCGGGAGACCCGCATAAAATTCAGCTACGAAAGATAACGATGTGGGCGGTTTCAAGAACCCCTTCCTCCCCCTGGCCCCCGGCGGACTCACAATGTTACATCCTATGCTTGACTTTTAAAAGCCAGTAAGATAACAACGCATTGTGCCCTCTCACTGCTTGCCTATGCGGGATGTATATAGGTAGAACTAAAGATATCGGAGCAACCTAGGTACCTAGGCTAGTTATACTATGACCTCATAGAAATATAGATATACATACAAACAAAACCAACTGAGGCATATACAAATTCCATCACTTCACAAAAGTCCATACTTCTCAAGGAAAATATGTATCCATATCTATAGCTCCTCCTCTCCTCTTTTTTCAGTCTTTTCCAATTTTCGCTTCTATCTAACTATTTACTTTGTGAAGATACTAAAATTAAGCCTTTCCGCCCGCCCCGCCCCGGAGTCTAGCGGGTCAATGAATAGGCAGACTAATACATGCTGGCTTCGAACATCAATCAACCAATCGTACACACATGCAAGCAGCTATATTGGCATTGACAAGAAATCAAGAAAAATAAATAGATATAAAAGATATCCTGTTAATTTTGTGGATCTCTCTCTCTCCCATTGAGTTATGTTTTGCTCGTCACACCACACCCCCCTTCATGAAAAGTCAAAAAAACGTCACATAAACGTCATTTCGCCACAACAAAGAATCATAAAAACATTGTATATAAATCCTGCAAGGGCGGTGCTTAGTTTAAGTAGTTATTACAGTAGAATAAATTTTGCTTCGATCGAATCTTCCTATAATTTCTCTCCTCCCCCCCCTGAAAAACGAGCTCACGGGTATCTCAAAATTCCCTCACTCATTTAAATCCCCCCCCCCCCCCCCCCACCCAATTGAAACTGCGAAGAGAAGAGATAATGTCCGGACAAATCCCCAAGGCGGCCCGCGAAGAGGCAGGAAACAATCCTGCTACAACTGAAGAGCTGATTCGTGAGTAGTAGTTTTTAATTTTGGCTTCTCTCTCGTTTCGTTTGGTCAACCGACTATTTAGTTTCAACCCCCTTCAATTTTCTTTTAATCTTTTATTTTAATACTGAGAAAACATTCGAAAAATGCAGCTGGCCTCCAGGACACATCTGCCCGACAACGCAGCTACGAAGATAAAGTCGAGGAGATATTGGCTAAGCCGTTGGAGATGATTACCAAGGACGATGCAAGGGAATTGCAGGATCTAGAGGTAACACCCACACTTCTCCTCTCCCCCCTCTTTCTCGTTTTAACTTCCCCCTTCCTTTCGTCATCGTTCTTAAAAACTCTCGCAATTGAGCCTCGGTAAAACAAATTAAAGACTGCTGATCACATTTTGACATTTTATCACACAAATCAGAACCGCGCCCTCGGCGCGCCTGTAGGCAGCGATTCTCTCAGCGCAGAAGTGCAGTCCATCGCAGACAGGAATGAGACGATTGCCCGCGCAGAGGAATCGAAAATCCTCGACGAAGACGTCGTTCAGGAGCAGAGCTATTTTGAACCTCAATGAGGGGAGAGAGACTTGCTTGTTTGTGGGGTTGATGATGAATTTTCTATGCAGCGCAAAGTGGAGATAATGCGCGACAATAGGGTGGGATGGGATGGGTATCAGTGGCTTGTCAGCGTCGACATGAAATGGGATGGTTCTGCTTTATATTCGCGAGAACAATTGGTGTTAATCGAAAATGAAAATTAAAAAAAATGTATGGTAAGGATTTTGCGGAAACTTGTGCACGAAGCAAGGAAAGCTCAAGCACCAAGGGGATTTCATTGGGAAATGTGTGTTAAGAAAAATCAATAAAAGCCAGGCGGAACAAATCTCTTCGTGGGGTAGAAGCGGAAAATCTGCCATAATAGGGGGTCACGGAAGGCAGCAGAGAAACGTGATCTTTGTGCTCATATCATCCTCTGGAAATGTTGCAGACTCAAAGCAGGCAACAACCCAACAGTTGGTCAAAATGGACGGACTGCTCAGGGTGGCAGCCTGGTTCCATGGTTGATAAAATGTCTGCGACAAATGCATCCGAGAAAAGGGCGGAGATCCTCCAGGCTCCAAGAAAAGAACCGAACCTATCCATTGAGTCTGAGATAAGTCAATAGACGCAGAGCAGGCGCTTGGTCCAAACACCTTGTGGTCAAGGATCGGATCAGATACTGATGCAGGACTAACAAAAGTCCGCACTAAATAAGCTCTGTAGCATCGTTAAGCGAAACAACGAGGTTGATTCGCTGCTTGGGGGATCAATGGGGAATGCGCTACCACAACGGTCGATGCCACCCCATAGCCTACAGCAGCAACGGTTGGTGGTGGCGAGATGCATGTCAGCAGTGTTGGCGTGTGCCGGATGAAAAATTGTGTGTTGTGGGTGTTGGTTGACCCGCAATTCAAGCGTTTCTAGAAATGTAGATAAAAATAGAAGAAAATAAAATAAAATAAATAAAAAAGCACTTGAGAATGGAGATAGTCCTCGTGCAGATACAGAAAGGGTAGGGTGTGCGACTGCAGGTGACACACCGTTGCGGAGAGTAGCACGGAAGCAGGCAGACAGATATCACAGGATGCGAGCATTCAAGATTCCTATGTGTGTCGCTAGCCCATGCGGATTGCTGCAGGATATTACTAATGGTGCTGAGCCGACTATGCTGGAGGAGTTAGTTCGTCTTGAATGCGTGCTGGTTCGCATTATCGCATATGGAGGGCGGGCTGGGTGATGAATCATGATGCGCGGCTTGAGGCTGAGGTGTTAGGGTGGGCGGAGGAAGAGCGGCAATGTGCCGGATTTATCACGTAACTCTAGAGCATTGTTTGATACGAAACCAATGGCAGTTATTATTTTTGTGCTTCATCTTCAATTGACCAGTTGTAAGTTGTAACAGCTGTGTCTCATCTGGAGGAATCATTTCGATGCTTTCTCGGAGTCTGAGCGCAGTTCTTCAAACTTACCATTCGTGCCCAGATGCTAGAGCCTCGACATTCCAGGGCTGGCTTGGGGGCGGATTAGTGACCACCTGTGCAAGTATCTACTACTAGTGTGGCCACCGCGTCCTAGCGGCGATCAGAGTACTGGGTACTGCTGAAACGCCCACCTCCTTTTCGGACTTTGGCTGCTGTCTGTCTGTGCCGTGTCTCATCTTCTTCTTCTTTCTTTCTTCTCGCTCTCTCTTGCTCTCTTCATCTCGACTTCTTCTCTCCAGCCATCAACTTTCTCCCCTTTCTTCTCTCTCTTCTTCGCCTCTCTCTCATATCCCCTTAGCCACTATTTACGGCGTGTTTTTAATTTTCCATTTTCTCTTTTTCTCCGCTTCTTTTCTCCCCCCTCGAGGCACACCCTCCTTACTTGCCCTTCCCTGCCCACCAGCCAACACTCCCTCCTCCTTTCCCCATTCTAGGTCGCTAAATTTTCTCTACGCGCATCTTATCGGGCTGACTCCTCCGTCTTCAATATCGTGATCGGTCGAGACCCGCTGTATACTTTGCATCACCGCATCAATCTCCAACATCCATTTCTTCTACCCCAGCCGCAACCATGAGTGTAAGTTTCAGCCGCCTCACACGTCTATCGCAATCACTATCCACCTGCCTCACGAAACCCCATCAAGCCCCCATTGCGATGGAATCTCCGCTATCATCCACCTGCATGACTACGAATGCTGACTCGAGGCCAATCTCTATAGAACCAAGGCTACGGCAATTCCCAGGAATACGGCCAGTATAACCCGTACAATGGCGCCCGGTATGGTGATGTCGAGAACCAGGGTCCTTATGGTAAGTAACCAATGCCACACGCACTCCTAGTTACATCTTTTTGTGTCGGTTCATCAGCTAATCGCCTGTAAATTTCAGAGATGACCACGATGCAGGACCAGAACCAAGGCTACGCCCAGCCCGCGAGACAGAACGACATCCTAGACCAATGTCGCGATGTGGACGAGGGTGTCAATGCCGTCGAATCCAACCTCCAACAGATCAATATTCTCTACAGACGTCTGCTCAGCGATGCTGACCCCTCCCGCGAACATGCCTTGCGCGCCGAGGCAGACGAGATGGCCAGCCAGACCAAGAACCTCTATCGCAACTTGATCGAACGCATGAAGGTTATCAAACAGTCGCCTGATGCAGGAAGCCAGCGAAATGCGCCCCAGATCGGAAGAGTGGAAAGGAGGCTCAAGCAGGCCATCACGACCTACCAGAAGGTCCAGACAGATTTCCGCAAGGGTCTCGAGCAGCAGATGGCTAGGCAGTACCGAATCGTGCGCCCGGATGCTACTGATGCCGAAGTGCAGGAAGCCGTGCAGGACACATCCAACCAGCAGATTTTCAGCCAAGCTGTAAGTGCAGTGCCCATATATCTATATGTAGTTGCCTATTTAGCTGCGGATGCTAATTGATGTTCCTTGTTCAGCTTATCCAAAGCGATCGACGAGGAGACGCCCAGAAGGTGTCTCAGATGGTGCGCGCTCGCCACGAGGAGATCCAGAAGATCGAGCGCGACTTTGTGGAGCTTGCGCAAATGTTCCAAGACCTTGACAACCTGGTCGTCCAGCAAGAGGCCCCAGTTGTAAGGATTGATGAGGGTGCTGAAGAGGCAACAACCAATGTCGTGAAGGCCAATGAAGAGATCAAGGGAGCTATTGACAAGGCACGCGCGCGCAACCGGAAGAAGTGGTGGTGCGTGCTCATCTGCCGTAAGTATCGGAAAATTCCCCCGTGTGGTGTTAGTGACGCTAACCATGTTGCGCAGTTCTCATCATCATTGTCATTGCGGTCGTTATCGCGGTCGTTGTCGTCGTTACCAGAAAGTAGTGCTGCTTCGCTCTTCGTCGACCTCTGTATATATGTCTGTTTACGCTTGTTTCCAGCATATGTCTTCTCAAGCTATCGTGGGTTCGGGGTACGCATACCCGAAACATGGATATTAAAAGAGCTGGCTTCAGGATGGCTTTTTGATTCTTTTGTCGGGGACGTGCCGAGAGTCGCAGCCGTCCTTATTGCACCTTGATACCCTCGCCTTGTTGGGTATTACATTTTTGGACTGCCTTACCCCTCTGACCTCGATTTCCCTTTCCCACCCACTTCGCCCTTCATTACCTCTTTGGTCCACCTTTTCCCATGTGAACATAGTTTCCTTGTCTCCAAAATACCACCGCTATACCACCGCCGCTGTCTTTCCGATCCTTTCCCTGTGTCGAAATATTTCCTTTTCTTATCGCTATCACACATACCACCGCCCGTTCCCCCCCTGGCCCTACTTGCTTATATTTTTTTTTCATTTGTTTAGGCGTTTTTTTACTTTTTCTTTCCTCCTTACTTTTCGAAGCATGCGGGTTTTTCTTCTTTTTTCTGAGACAATTACCCTATTTTTTGGTTTTTGGTTTTTGGTTTTCTTCAGTGCGGAAATTTCAGTTTTTCTTTTTTCTTTACCCTGTATTTGCTTCAGGGGGAGAGAGAAATAAACTTGAGGGGAACGGAACTTTTTTTTGCTGCGTTTGATAACCTTACTTTAGTACTATATAATAATTTATGTCTATCTTATAGAGGGAACTCTTCTTTGGTTTACGGGGTGTGTTGATGTGCTTTGTCTATTTTACAACTCTGTCGGGGAAAGGAGCCTTGGGGAAATGGATAGGTAGGGTTTGATATCTGAGCTGGGTATATCAAGTGAGTAAGTAGACCAGGCGATGTCTACGACCGGGCTGTGAGTAGAGTATATCAATCCTTACGTGTAAGGGATAGCTCGAGACGAAGCACGCGATTGTGTATGTAACTCTGCGATCCACCCCACTGATGCAAAAGGGGGAGAAGAAAGGGATAAGGACTCACATACTCTGCTCTATCCTGCGGCTAACTATATGTATTTCATCAATCAAATGGTCTCCAGCAGGTATCTAAATACTGCCACGAAGGAGGTGTTATTCAGGGGAACAGCCCACTGGGCAATAATAAGTAAGCTATGATGTATAAACAGTTATATACAGCCTTCAAAAAACATCCATACAATTCCCTATAAAATATAAAATAAAAGCTCTTCCTCTCTCTCCTCTCGCGCGCGCGGGTATCTAGTCTCTCTCTCTCGCCCTCTCAATCCCCCTTTCATATCCATTTCCCATTTATTTCCCTTACGCTCCCCTTTCCGTCTCCGTCGCCTTCGCCTTCGCCTTCGCCCTCTCCAAATCCCTCCCTTCCTCCTCAACCGTCCTAGTCCTCAACTGCAACGCATGAATCCCTCCCTCACGATCTAATTCATCCTTCAATAAAGCGTATACCATGCGATGGCGCGCGGGTTGCGGCTTTGAGACGAAGGCCGGAGATGTTATTGTCACACTAGATAAGTGGGGGGTTTTGTTAGTCGGGAATGGGGGAATGGAGGGAGAGAAGGGAGGGGGGGAGGGGAGGTTACTGGAAGTGTGTTTCTTTGGAGGTTACGCCTTGCATTGGGGCGTGGTGGCGGTGGAGATGGGAGTCGTTGCGGATGGAGAGGGTGGTGGGGGAGAGGGCGGTGGATATCTGATAAAGTAAATTATTTTAGTTAGTTCAAAAGGTTTAGCTAGCCCGGGGGGATAATGGGATTATCTTGCCTTTTCGCGAATTGTGTCTTCGATTGGCGTTGCGGAGGGGGCTGCGGCGGACATGGTGGATTGAAAACGGGAGAGGGAGGCGGAGACGGAGAGGAGTGATCGATGCTGGGATCGCGGGAGAAATGTGCGGAGCATCTGGAGTAGTGTTTGAGTATTGAGGTCTAACGCTACTGTCGGTGTTTGATTTTATTGAGCTGGTGGATGCTGAATTGTTGGAGATGAATGGAGGATGAATGGAATGCGGAGAGTGCGGAGATGCTTGGGTGTTTCGTTGGACGATTCGGCGCAAAAATATATTCTTTTCTTTTCTTTTCTCCACGACATGACCTCACACACACACTCTCTCTCTCTCTCAATCAATCAATCAATCAATCAACCACTACAACGCAGTACAGCACAGCGTCATGGACGAGCACTTAAATACTTGATCTATTGCGCAGCTCTTATAAATAGTTATGGCTACGCTTCTTCCCATCCACGAACTCCACAGAATCGCAATGTCTGCTTAGTTCGCTATACCAAACACCTTCGCCCATTAACACAATCATGCTCCGCCGCACACTCCTCAATTCCCTTCCCCCACGGCCCACCGTGTGCCAATTCCCCACTACGCCCTATCTCTCGGCACCCCATCTCCAATTCTACCGCTCTATATCCTCAACTTCCTCCGCGCTACCGAATCTCCCCCTCTTCCGCGCCCTGAAGAAGCACGACCCACAATCCACAGCGGTCGTGCATAGCGTATCCGGCCGCGCATTCACATATGGCAGTCTACTCAGCGATGTCCTACGCGCGCGGGAAGGGCTAGCGAAATTCACTGATGGCACACAAAATGTGGTGAAAGGGCGGCCCGTGGCGTTTTTGGCGGAGAACGGGTATGACTACGTAGGTACTGTGCTTGTCTCTGAGCTTATCCATTTTAGTAGTTGAAAGGGGCAAGAAGATCAGGGAGCTAATTAATACATGTGTGTTTTGTGATATATAGTAACCCTCCTCTCTATCCTCTCATCCGACGGCATCGCCCTGCCCCTCTCGCCCGCTTTTCCCGTCGGCGAGCTACGCTATATCCTAGACAATTCGCAGACGACTATCTTGCTCGCGACGGAGAAATATGCGGAGAAAGCACGCAGTGTCATTGAGGAAGGTGTTGCGCAGAGACCAGCTTTGAATATACTGCCCAAGATAGAGGTTGGAGTTAAGGAGAGTGTGCGAGATGATGAAGTTGTCCGGTTTGAAAATGTCATGGATTTACAGGGTGGGATGATGCTGTATACGTCAGGCACTACAAATAGACCTGTATGTCTATACAAAAAACCTAACTCTTCTGCATCTAGATGTGCTGACAATTGCATAGAAAGGCGTTTTACTCCCGCAGTCCGCTCTAACCGCCCAATCCCAATCCCTCGTCTCCGCATGGAACTACACTACCCGAGACAGACTCCTCCACCTTCTCCCACTCCACCACATCCACGGCACTGTCAACGCAATCCTCGCTCCGCTGCACGCGGGCTCGAGTATAGAATTCGTGTACCCCTTCAATCCAACGATGGTATGGAACCGCCTCGCCGCGCCATTCCTCCCACAAGCGCCAGAAAAGTCGAACGAGAAGAAGGAGAAGGAGAAAATCACATTCCTCACCGCCGTGCCAACAATATACCACCGCCTGCTCACCACACACCCCACACTCCGTCCCGAAGCCCAATCCGCCGCCCGCCAAGCAATATCCCCCACAAACCTACGTCTCAACATCTCCGGCTCCGCCGCGCTACCCACGCCGACGAAATCCGCCTGGGCGGCTCTATCCCACGGCAACGTCCTGCTCGAGCGCTACGGCATGACCGAAGTCGGCATGGCGCTCAGCTGCGGCCTATCGTTCGCAGACCGCGTAGACGGTAGCGTCGGCTGGCCGTTGCCAGGCGTCGAGTGTAGATTATTCGACCTTGATACAAACGAGGTCATTTTGCAGGGCGAGGAGATTGACCCCGTCACGGGCCGTGAGAGGGTTGGCGAAATCCAGCTTCGCGGCGCCACGGTGTTTCAAGAGTATTGGCGGAACCCTGACGCTACGCGAAGTGAATTCATAGCTTCTGACACTGAGGAGGGGAGCGCGAGGAAGTGGTTTAAAACCGGCGACGTGGCGGTTCGTAGAGCTGTGGAGGGCGCGGGGACAAGTGTGGAAAAGGGACAGGAATGGTGTCGTGGACCGATGTATTTCATCCAGGGCCGCAAGAGTGTGGATATTATTAAGACGGGCGGGGAGAAGGTTAGTGCGTTGGAGGTTGAAAGGGAGCTGCTCTCTTTGTAAGTCCACCGTATTTCCCCCCTTACTTCTTATTTTCATTTACGTGGTTTTTTCTTTTTGGCTGGTAAGGAGAGGAAAGTCGAAGCTAATGTGATGGTTTATGTGAGAAAAAATAGACCACAGATCTCCGAAGCCGCCGTCCTAGCCCTCCCCTCAGAGCACTGGGGTCAAAAAGTCGCCGCCGTCGTCGTTCTAAACGATTTCCCCTCCTCCTCTGCTGCTGCCCCTCAGACATCGACGACCACACCGCCTGGCAAGCAGAAGAAAGAGAAATGGGGAATCATGGATATGCGCCGCGCGCTCAAAGATCGTCTCGCAGCGTATAAGATCCCTGTGGAAATGCGCGTGCTGGAAGATGGGTTGCCGAGGAATGCGATGGGGAAGGGTAAGTTTCATATCCCCCCCCCCTGATTATCCCTACATCACCCTCTCTCTAACGAATGGTTTGATGTGATGCAGTGAATAAGAAAATGCTTGTGAAGGAGGTTTTTGGGGATATGCTTTGATATGATAACTTGTAACTTTTTTACTTGTTTTACTTCGCTTAGGATGGAGGAAAGGTCATTTACACCTACATATCTGCGTCTGCATCTTGCATTTTCAAAAGGGGAAAAGGGGGAAGACTTGTATATTATTATGCTCTATAGAAACATATACTGTACAATACTCATCATCATTGTAAACATGACCATTTTTTTAAGTGGTATTTATTTGATTTTGTCATCATAACTATATGTGCCCGCGCTCTGGAACAGCAAAGTGATAGGATTGCAAAATTAGTCTTTTTTCCCCCGTACTTTCTGTTTATCGAAACTTTAGCAAGATGAGGGATTTGAGCAGAAAAGCATAAAAAATAATAATATGCAAAACAAACCACATAAAAGAGGAAGAGAGGAAATAATACTATTTAAGAAAAAGTGCAGAACTGCTCAAAACAAACAAACTAGTAAAAAGAAAAAGAAAAGGCATATGAGAGGGAAAGCACCACATACAATAAGTCCTGTAGAAAAGTGATAGAAGGAAAAGAAATCATGAAAAAAAACTAAAATAGTAGTAAGGTACTGGGAATAAACATGGACAGTCTGGCTAAAAAAAAAACAAAAACATCTGCTGCCGTCCTGCCCGCTCGTCCCAGATTCCCCAGAGCAAAAAAACTGTGTATAGCGACTCTGCAAAACCCTTTATTCTCCCCGTTTTATTTTATCCCCCCCAAACGCTCCCATTCAAAGAACCGGATCAGACAGTATACTTGGCCTTCGCCCTCGTACTTCCCGCGCTGGCACTATCTGTATGTCCCGAAAACTCCATCACGTCCGCATCCTTCAAGCGCAGCGTATCCTTGAACCTCTTGCCAATTGCATGCAAAACCTCTCTACCCTTCTCCGCGCTCCGGCCTTCACCTTTCCCATTCGCAGCGGGGATCTGCTTGCCAACAGTCCTAGTCCACAGACCAATACGGTAAAACGCCTTACGCACATTGACGACGACGCCCATGACCTCGTTGTCACCGTCGGCTTCGAGCGTCTCACCGATCGCGGCGAGTTGGGCGTGCAGCCAGAGCTCGTCGATGGGCACGTTGCGCTTGTCGCGGTACTGGTAGGACCACTTGCCTCCGTGCTTATTTTGCTGGTCTTCCCATTCGGGTCGCACGCCCTTTTTGAAGAGGTGGTAGTCGGCTTTTAGGCCGAGTTCGGAGGTCGGTGTGATGTTGTTCTATGGGAGTTAGCTAAGGGGATCTGGGTCGGTGGAAGATGGGAGCGAGGGAACATACATAAATACCCCAAAATTCCTCCACGGAGCTGAACGTGACGACTTCCTTGAGCAGTTCATTCCAATTGTCGCCCTATCGTAGCCAGCGTCAGCAATGTAAAACAAAATAAAAAATCCCTTCCCCCTGTAATGGAATTTATAAGAGAAAAGCAGCAGTGCTTACCTTTCCAGTTGGAGGCTTCGTGAACCAAAGCGTCCACTCATGCATCAGCGGGTGCTTGACGTTGAAATTGTTCGCATCATGAAAGACTGTGACCTGGCCGGAGTCAGAAGTCGCAGTCGTGGTAGTGCCCTCGGGAGCCTCGTTCTCGTTGTTCACGGCCTTTACAGGCGCGACGCCGTTCTCAGTGACCGCAGTCGCCATGGTGTGCGGTTGCGAAAAGGGAAGAAGAAAAAAAGTGAGGGATGGTCGGGCGCGATGTGGAGTTTTAAAGAGCTTCGCGGCGGGTGCAAAGTTGTCGAATCTCTAAAAGTGAGACGCGGTGTAGGAAGAGAAGGAGCCGAAAAGGAAACGTTGGTGTTTGGTGAGTGAGGAGTGAGTGATTGAGGGAGGTTGAAGTCGGGGTTTCCGTCTTCTCGAGATTGGAAATTTCGGCGGGCGGAAGGCTCGAGGGCGAGGGGATCAGAGGTGCTGCAGTGAGCAAGCAAAACTTCGAAGAAACCACAGGGATTAGATGGAAGTGAGCGAGAATCTGCGCCAGGCAGACAGTGAGTTGATATTAGAAGTGTTTTGTGGTTGTTGTTGGTGGGCGAATGTGGTGGATGGCAAAATTGCGATGAAGATTGAAGATGAAGTGAAACTTTTTTTCCTTTTTTGGAGAGAGAGAGAGAGAGTCTGGAACAAAAGAGTGTGCCACGATACTTTCAATGCAAACATCAATCAATATACACCACAGTAGCTGCTTTTTACGCAGAGAAAGATATTTTCGAGATATGGATATGTGAAGATTGATTACAGCTTAGCTATTTTATTTTATTCCTTTTCTTTTCCAATGTGAACTGACATGTATACTAGACCCCCTAACTACTGCATACATAAAACACGCAAGGGTATCAGATTCTGATTCCACTGAGAAAACAATAATATACATGCCCAAAAAGCCTCAACGCCTGAAATCCAAAACATTTCCCAGTCTATGCCACATCTATGAACTATGTATTAAAGACAGAAACAGGTGGCGATCTCAAATGCGCAAGATATATGTAGATGCCTCCATACGCCAGATATAAAAGACAGACCATCCGCCCAAAAGCAAAATGCTCGCCTATGCATGATACATATCACAAAAGCCTCATTTGCCGCTATTGATCAAACTCAACAAGCAGTTCCACCCTAGATCGGTCTGTCAGAAACACTTTCATTACTGGAAACAATCGTATGCTCCCACAACCGCAAGACAAGATGATACACTTACCCAAGCTCACGGTATTAACCACCAACACCCTATGTTCCAACGGCACGAACCTGAAATTCACCGCCTGCACCCACGGCCAAATCATCAGATTGGCCTTGTACCCGGTCCAATAGCTACTCCGTAGCTTCTCTAGCGGATCATTACCCTCCAGAATCGACATGGACGACAAGAACGCAAACATGTGCGTCGGCGCAAAGATGAGCTGGTCAGCGCCTACACGTGCCACCAGCGTCCGCCCCGGCGTGCTCATGACCACGTTGCGCTGTAGGAATTTGTACCATGTTGTTGCGGCAGGGCCAAAGATGGCTGATAACGACAATGTGAGTAAGGGGACTAGGTGTGGATGGAAGAAACCAATAGAACTTACCGCCGCCATAGAGGGCCATGCGTCCGGTGCGAGCATAGTTGTGATTCTCGAGACCGACTTGGTCAACCGCCTGCTGGGCGAGGATGTCTCCAGTGCCGAAAAGGAGCTGCGGGGGAGAAGCTGTGAGCATTCATCCATGTATAGATATTGCTGAGAGAGAGGGAAGCTTACAGCACTGCCAATACTCTGCGTGAGTAATGGCCGCTTAGCTAGTGTAGCCTGATACCTGTGGTGGAATATGGTCAATATATGCGTATGACTTCGTGAAGCTCCTGAGATAGGATTTGATATATAGTTTACATACCACCGCAACATGTTCAGCTTTTTCACGTATGACCAGATTTAAAGAATGGACGCTGAACTGGCTACTTCACAAGAGCGAGAGTAGTAGTAGCAGCAGCAGCAGTCGTACAGAGCAGTGAGCAGTGATAGTTAATGATGCGGCGAATCAATCTCTGCTCGGTGTGCTCGCAGCTTCTTCGGCGATCTGCGCCCGTGGAGATAAGGGCAGATAAGAGCCTTACTGGAGAGAACAACTACCTCCACGGACTATTAATTAATGTCACGCTGTTGTCTCTTTTAGTCTCTCTTTAGGGCTTAGGGCTCAGGGTATTCTGCCAGGGCACCGCCTTACCCCATGACCCTCGCTTAGTGCGGCCCTTAGTCAGCCACACCACCGCCCAAATCCCTCTCTCAATCTGGAAATTTGAAGATCGAAGCACGAAAGAAGTCGACGACGACGACACCAACCCACTCCTCGCCCAACAGTCGCCCTTTTTCTCGTCTCCCACCCCCCCTATATCCCTCGATTTTCCATAATCGCAAATATGGCTGACGCTGCTCCCCGAGGAGGTGCCCGTGGAGGATTCGGTGCGCGCGGTGACCGTGGAGGAGACCGCGGCCGTGGTCGTGGTCGTCGTGGCCGTCGCGGCCCCAAGGAGGAGAAGGAATGGCAGCCCGTCACCAAACTCGGTCGTCTCGTCAAGGCCGGCAAGATCACCAGCATGGAGCAGATCTACCTCCACAGCTTGCCCATCAAGGAATACCAGATTGTCGACTTCTTCTTGCCCAAGCTCAAGGATGAGGTTATGAAGGTACATATGAACTATATTTTCCGGTGATTTGGGGAAAGGGGATTTGGTGCAATTGGGCCAATTGATACTGCAGGAGCTGGGACATGAGGGATTATATTGTTTTGGGACTTTGCGACAAGCTGTGTTGGGGGAAAAAAGCAACTCGGGCGGAAGCATCATCAGCTAACTCGCATGTTTTCAAATCTCTAGATCAAACCCGTGCAGAAGCAGACCCGCGCCGGTCAGCGCACCCGCTTCAAGGCCATCGTCGTCATCGGTGACTCCGAGGGTCACGTTGGTCTCGGCATCAAGACCTCAAAGGAAGTTGCAACCGCCATCCGCGCCGCCATCATCATCGCCAAGCTCAGCGTCCTCCCCGTCCGCAGAGGTTACTGGGGTACCAACCTCGGTGAGCCTCACTCGTTGCCCACCAAGGAGAGCGGCAAGTGCGGTTCCGTCAGCGTTCGGGTATGTTCCTCGCATTTTCTATAAAACTACTACTTTCTGGTGATATGAAAAGAAAGAAAAAAAGGTTAGGTTTGCTAATATGCTGTCTAGTTGATCCCCGCCCCCCGTGGTACCGGTCTCGTCGCCTCCCCCGCTGTCAAGCGTCTCCTCCAGCTCGCCGGTGTGCACGACATCTACACCTCCTCTTCCGGTTCGACCAAGACCCTCGAGAACACCCTCAAGGCCACTTTCGTCGCCGTCGGCAACACATACGGCTTCCTCACCCCCAACTTGTGGAAGGATACCAAGCTCACCCGCTCCCCGCTCGAGGAGTTTGCTGATGTTCTCCGGGAAGGAAAGCGATATTAAGCGGTGTTTTTGATGTCTTTTGTTTTGCCTTGTTTCTTTTTTAATTAAAAATGGTTTGAACTGGTATCCGGATGAAGAAATGCATTTGATGACTTAGCCGGGCACACAAATCTGACCCTTCCTTTTTTTCCCTTCTTCATTCTCATTCGTATGGTTCAGAGGGATGTTGGTGGGTAAAAGCAATCATTGTGCGTGGTCGGCTTTCGAGGGGTGCGCGGAAAGCTTCACTCTCGGGGTCTGTCTTGCCAAGTAAGTCTTTATGAAAGTACGAGGGAGTTGCTGCACTCTTGCAAGCTACTTGTGGTCATTGCGGCGAGTATAGGGATCGTTACAGGAGAGCCAAAAACCTTTCCAGATCGGATACTCACAAGAAAATACTCTGCTCTTTCGCCCATCCCTGAAGAGACGCCCCTACTCTGAAGACTGAGCTTCTTCTTAAGAAAGAGGGAATCATCGATAAGAGATAGATCCACTGGTATATACAGTTCTTGGACTGGTCCCTTATATACAAAAAGCTCAATACTTTCTCCCGAGCCGTAATTGAGAAGGACCAGACTGCCATGTCTAGGCCTGGGTGCATTTTGACCTACGTGGGATCTCACTCACTCACTCACAAAATGAAGCTCTTACACTCCATCCCCCCACAACCCAACTCTCCGGCCTTATCCCCCTGCCCCTGAACGTCTACGCCCACTTCTTCGATACTGCTTCGTGGTTGTTGCCCGTGATTTTAACCCCTTGGGCTTGGGGAGGGGGGTGGAAGTTCGAATTCTAACCCTTCTTTTTGCATAAAAAAACCTCGGACAAGTTTTTCTGCAAACCATCTCGCGCGGAGCTTCAGCCCCGCACGTTAGAATCTTATATCAGTTGAACAAGGCTGGGAGGTGTATGGCTTGAGTAGTAATTGGAACCATCGCGACAGTGTAAGGCAGATTATGGAGTGTCTATTTGCAAGTTCTGGCTATGCTGCTTTTCTGCTCGTTTTTCTCCACGCTTTCCTTCATACCTACCTATACCTCCGAAGTAATTATCGTATGCATTGGCGGTGGTTCTCAACTATACAAACAGGGCGTCCTGAAAAGGGACAGTCACGTGACGTCCACTCTGTCCGCTCCGACCAACTTCACAGATCTCCACCATACATCATCACCGCCCTACAACCATCTAATCCCGTCCCATAATCACCCATCACACACCTCCCCCCTTCTTCCCCTTGGCCTCCACGACCCTCACTTCCCCTTTCCCCACCCGCCTCGCCACCATACAATACTCATTAACTTTCTTCGGCCAACACACCCTAACCTTCTCCACCATAGCCGCCGGCAGCGCAAACCCCGCATCAACACAATAATCCTTAAAATGCACGACTCGTAGGCGGTGCGGGTTGAACCAGAAGAAGAACGGGTCTGCATCGACGACGAAGCCGATTAGGACGAGTTTGACGATCGGGAGGTGGTTGGTGGATGAGGGCGATGTGGGGGAGGTACTAGTAGTACTTGGAGAGGTAGGAGGAAAGGGGTAGGATGGTGGCATGGAGGGTGCGGCGCGCGCTTTGGCCGCTGCAATCGCGTATTTGTCGAGGTATTCGCCTATGCCAATGCGTCGGTCGAGTGTGCCCTGGCCGTTCTCGCCGCTGGATGTAGACAATGCATATGTGTTAGATGTGCGATTGTGTGCATGTAACTTTTTTTCCTTTATCTTCCAGACTTGAGAAGTCTCTCAAGCCCACATTTCCCCTTTTTCTTTTTTTGTTCTTTTTTCAAAAGAAATTGTCAATGGTCCAACTTACTAGTATGACCCCCTCGCCTTCTCTGCCCTTCCGGCTACCCAATCCCCCTTGATGCTAGGCCACGCCTTGCTATACGTGCGCCTAATACACGGCTCGAGCGCCATTTCCAGCAGGAGCTCCTCCAATTCCGGGTTTAGCCAGACAGTCTCCCATATGTAGCGCTGATAAGACTGCGTCATACCCGTGAGTTTTAGGGATTTTAGGTTGCGGAAATTGCACAAGGGACGCAAGGAGTCGAGGGGGAATGTCGTAGTGCCGATATCTGGGACACTTTCGCTGCTGGTGCTGTTGTTTTGATGTTTAAGAGATGGTAGACCCATACCCATACCCATGCTCATGCTCATGCCACCGCTTCTTTGAGTGACGGGCCAAAATAAGTCAAGATACACCTTATCTCTTTTGCTGTTGTCTAACCGTTTCCACTCCGCCACGCTGCCATGGAACTCGAGAATCGGTCTTGTATACCCATCCTTATCATCAAAACTACCATCACCATCTTTATCTTTCTCGCCCTGTTCACCCTCCCGTATCTCACCCCCTTTTTTCTTCCCTTTCCCACTACCGCCTGCGAATGCAGACCTAAGAAATCCGCGCGGCCCTGCGCTCGTACTCCGCTTCCTGCTCGGGCTGCGTGATCCAGACCGCCCGCACGTTGTGCGCAGACCAAAGTCGAAGATCCGGCTCGCCGTGGCGGGCGAGGCTGTGGTTGTGGCTGCTACTCCCCCACTGCTGCTGGCGTTGTTCTCCCTGCTGTTATTGTTGCTGCTGGAGAAGCGGAGACTGAGACACTGCGCGTCGCTAAGGCTGGAACGACGGGGTTTAAAGGGTGGACGTTTCGGGACGGCAGTAGTGGTGTTTTCGAGAGAGTAGAGTGAGGTTGCTGTATCTGGGGGTGTTGGTGAGTGGTGCTGGTGGTGCGAGTTGCGGAAAGGGTTTGTAGGGGCTTCGAGTTCCCAGGGGGAAATGGTGGTTAGTTGCTGATGGTTTGGAAACGCGAGAGAGAGGGGGGGGAGGGGGAGGGAATGTGGGTTTGAGGAGCTTGATTGTTGTTTTGTTGTTTGCTTGCTTACCTGCGGTCTTGTCATGGCTCGATGAATTCTCACTCCCTGCGTACCGTCGCTCCCAGAGGGACGAGGATATCGACCCCGGACGCGGCATTATCGCCCACGCGCGTGCCCGTCTCGTGCTGGAGAGCGTATGAGTGAGCCTTCAGATAGCCCTTTTTGTTTGAATGGCGTAGTTCCTTTTGTTTTTTTCTTCGAGTCTTTCAAGAAAACGATTTATGTGCTTGAATAGCAGGGGGTGGATTTATCAATCGTGAGTTAAGCTCCGTGGGAGATGGAAGGGGGAGGGGTTTGAGAGTTGAAGTTGTGATAAAAAGAAAATAAAGGGGCACAAGAGTGTTGTTGTTGTTGCGAAAGAAAACACAAAGACCAGGCAGCGCGCGTTGAAAGCAAAGCTGGTTGTGGGATGAACGATTTGAGTCAAATGCCCCCCCTCCCCCTTTTTATACAGCAGATACATATGATATATACATCTATCCATGCATGCATGCACGCTGCAGCAGCAGCGTATATGCTACGATATAGGATAACTAAGTCTAATAATGATATGCAATAATAGAGAAGAAGAAAATCCCTTTTGATATCTTCCTAATCATACACATCATATCCATATCCTATATACAAAATCCCTTTTTTGCGGAACCATCTTCCCTACGGGGTGTTTTGACCCAACTTTCTTTTTCGTTCCCTTTTTCCCTTGCTATCAAAATTCGAACCTTTTTGAGATTAAGAGGGTTTTTTTGATTGACTGATTATATACTGGAATATATGCTACAAACTACATAGTAAATAACCCAGAAAACATTATCCAAAGAGCTAATGATGAAGAAAAGAGAACAAACTTTGAGCTCGAACAGTTCCAACGCCACGAAGGCAGCAGTCTCAAAATGGATCAGGGAGAGTTGAGAGGAATTTGCAGAAACTTTTTTGTTTTTCCATCGGTGCAAGCCAGGCCATATGGTATCACTCATGGTGATGCTTGGTTGTTGTGGTGTAGAGAGGATTGATGACGTCATACTTCTGACCGTCTATGCGCCTTCTTCCTCGCCCACACGGATCCCCCCTTCACCCGACGTTCCATGCGCCCAGAAGCCCTCGCTATTCAGGGAGCTGAAGCCAACGTCAGCAATCTCAGTGAAGAATAGAAGAGCTAGCCTGAATGGGGGGAATTTTATACTCACATCGACGACGTAACGTCATGAGAAACGAGCAGCCAGTATCCGAAAACTCCCTGCAGCAAGATGTCCAGGATGGCATATACAATGATCTCCGCATCAATTGACATGCGGCGCGCGTTGGCCGATGCAGCCCAAATACTTAACCAGAAAACCCCGTTAGCTGCTATAATTTCTCGAATCAAGAATGTTCCCCCCAAAAGAAAGGGGTGGGGGCACCACTTACATAGGATAAACCAACAACACCACCAACGAATACCCTGCAAGCGACGAATAAAACGTGCGCACCCGGCTCTCCTTATTCGCCGTGGCCCGACTCCCCTGGAACCCAATCTTATACACGAGCGTGAGATATGAGAGCGCCGCAATCGTGAACCACGCCCACTTCCGCCCGCCATGCGCCGAGCTGCCGCCGTACGAACACATCAATCCGCTAAAGAACATAATCAAATCCGCCACCACGGCGATTAGCAAGCTGGCACCGTTCAAACCCGCGAGGAGGGTGAGGTTGATGAGGATTAGCGGGGTGGTGAGAGCCCAGTTTATGAAGCGCGCCCAGTACACTTCACGCAGGATGGTGGTGTGGGTGTCGGGGACTTTGTGGTGCTTTTCCACGATGTGGATGTGGTTGAAGCCGATGCCGTCACCCGTGGCCATGGCGAAGTAGGCGAGGAAGGAAATTGTTGTGATTAGAGAAGCAAGGACGTGGAAGAGACGTTTTTGCTGGGCGGATGGAATTAGTATCAGGGGTCGCTTGGTTGCATATTTGGTGTAAGGGAAGAGGGGGACATACGACCGGCACCCTGGCTGCGAGGATGTAGAATATCAATGACGAGACGAGCATCAAGATAGCTACGACCCTGTGTCGATGGGACTCGCTGTTAGCAAATGCTCTGCGTCCTTTTAAGGGAGCAACATGGAAATATTACATACCAGAGACACCGATGACCCACGCCGGTGCTCACTTGGTATATCGGCTCGTGGCCTGGTATCACCGTAGGCACGGGCCCGACGGTGGGGGTCGGCTTCTTGAGGAAACTATCGGCTTCGATCATTTTGGCAGGTGCTTTTTAGATGTTTTTTAATGGGGTTTGGGATATGTATGTATTGGCAGCTTATGCAGATGGTAGATGGGCTTTTTTATATACAGAAGTAGATATGCAGTTTAAACCGGCGGGGGGAACGGGGGGGGGAGTGGGAAAGATGATGTAAGTATTATATATATATTCCATGACGACAACAAAGCAAAGGAGGCAAAAATCGTCCCGTTGGAAGTGAAGTGGAAAGGCTGCTGCCTCTGTAAAAGCGATCCCGCCAACACCTGCATTTTCCCTGTAAAGCAAGCTCTGGCGTCATGGGCTGGGAACGGCCAATTAGGATAGTAAGACTGGCAAGCTTTCTGCGATTTAACAAGTCAAGCTTGACTGGCAGTGGAACAGAGTTGGCTATGATCCTTGGAAGAATGGAGTATGTCTCGGTTGGTGCCGGATTGGGGATGGTGACGCCACTGGGCATTTACTTGTATTCCACGGGAAAGGGAAGCGTCCGGTTATAGCTAGGATTTGTGGTGTTTGTTCACTCGAGGAGTATTTTGAGAAGTGTGTGGTCTCTTGTTTGTGTCTGCCTGGCTAGATCGTTGTGTGTCGAAGAGAAATATATATTTATCCATCCATGGGAATCAGAGCCCGCTAATAGTCAAATATATATCAAAATTTTTGCATTCTATATCTATAATACACGGCCAGAAAACGAGACGCAAAAAGAGTTATAATAACTAATAAAAATACATAAAAGAAAATCACCCACTGCTCGACGCCGGCGCATCCGACACCACACCAGTCCCGGCCTGACTCTCGCCCTGCACCACAACATCGCGCACGACATCCTCGCACCGTACGCACAGCTGGTCCTCGCCTTCATGCTGTATGGGAACCTTATACCTCCAGCACCGCTCGCACTTATTCTCCTGCGGCGTATACACCCACGCCACGCCCTTCGTGCCATTCGGCAGCTCAAACTCAGCATTATACGACCATTCCGCGCTCTGGATTTCAACCGGGATGTCACTGCTGTTATTCTCGTAACTGAGAGACACGGACGAGACAACGAAGAGATCCTGTAGCTCGGAGCCAAAGGCCTCGAACATGGGCACCTCCGTGGCCGGGCAGGAGAATGAGAGATGTACGAAGGATTGTAGGGATGAGCCCATTTGCTTGTTCGATCGTGCGGTTTCTTGGAGTGTTTTGACGGTCGAGTTCACTGCCATTAGCAACGGTAGGTTATTTTCGAGAGACTGATTCGCCCATTCAGAGGCCGCGGGTGTCAGGACGCGTTGTAGTGGATGTTCAAAGTAGGACTTTATAGCTTCTGGTGTATGCTCCAACGACTCCTCAACGAGGAGAGGGACTAAGGGTGCTAGTATGCCTTGTAGATGGAAATAGATATGCAGTAACGTAGTTTGTGCCGCAAGTCGGCTCAGACTATCCCCCGACTCTGCGTATAATCTGTCTTTGAGAGATTCAACGTAGAACGCAGAGAATTCGAGATTGGCCCATTTATTGATTGCGGTTACGGCTTTGTGGAATTCGTACGTCCCGTACGCGTCGTGGCAGATGGCCACGAGATTTCGCAGCTGTAAGAGCGCGACTTTATCGATCTTGTGCAGTGAGGTGTAGGGGAGCTGTTTGCTGGGTTGGAAATCCTGCAAAGCGCCGAGGAGGAGTTTGAAGGTTACGCGGAACTTGTGTAGGCTGGAGTTTACGGACTTGAGCACCTGCTGCCCGATGACAATGTCCTTCGTGTAGTCGCTGCCAGCGACCCATAGGCGAAGGGCATCGGCGCCTAGAGCGTCGTAGACGGGCCCCGTAGGTTTCGTTTTCCCTTTAGATTTCTTTAGCTTCAAGGGCGGGAGGAGGGTACCGTTCATGATCTCGTCTGGATTGATGACGTTGCCGATTGATTTGCTCATTTTGCGAGCTTCGTGGTCCAGAGTGAAGCCGTGAGTAATTAGCGTCTTGAAGGGGGCTTCGGGGGAGGGTTTCCCCTGGGCTACTTGGTGCGCGATATATGTCAAGAGACCTGACTGGAACCAGCCTCTGTGTTGGTCGGTTCCTTCGAGGTATACATCAGCAGGAGATCCAGAAGCTTCGGCGGAGCGATCTATCTGCGTCCAGCTAGTTCCGCTATCAAACCAGACATCCATCGTGTCAGTTCCGCGCTTATACCCAGGTCCAGACACGTCCATCAGCGAAGGTAGGATCCACGCAGGGTCATCCTCTGCATCAGTCCACCACGCATCAATGCCGCGCTCGTCAATAACCTTCATGATATGCGACACGCTTTCCTTGGTCAGGGCAGCCTCGCCGGTTTCGCGATGATACAATGCAGGGATTGGAACACCCCACGCCCGTTGTCGGGATATACACCACTCGCTGCGGTTCTTGACGAAGCTCTCCAGCCGCGATTTACCTGTCGACGGGATGAAATGCACATCTTCCAGAGCGCGTATGGATTGTCCGCGGATATCACCGACGTCAGCGAACCATTGTTCCGTTGCGCGGACGATGACGGGGAGCTTTGAGCGCCAATCATAAGGGTATTTATGTTCGTATCTGTGTTTGGCGAGTAACTGTCCCTGGCTTTCGACGTATTTCAAAACCGCCCAATTACCTTCCTCGAGGACAGATTTCCCACTGAGGAGTGAGGGGTTGCTCGGCATCGCTGCGGGAGTGAACATTCCCTCATCGTTAACCGGGGCAAAGGCATCGATTCCGCGGGCCAGACAAACCTCGTAGTCCTCCATACCATGTCCCGGCGCGCAATGGACTAGACCGGAGCCGGAATCCGCAGTGACAAAGTCGGCTACGATGACAGGGTTCGGCGCTGCCGCGTTGTCGAAGAGTGGACGGTACGTAGTTTGTGTCTGGAATGTAGAACCTGAGATAGACGAAACAACCACTTCGAAAGAATCCTTGAACATCTCTTCGAGATATGACACACGTGAACTAGCGACCAGGAGGTTTCCATGCCATTCGGATTTGACAATCGAATATTCGAGTTCCGAGCTGACCGCAATAGCGCGGTTCGCCGGCAGCGTCCATGGCGTCGTAGTCCAAATAACAGCATTAATATCCCCATAACCCCGCAACTCCTCTGGTACCGCCGTAAGTGGGTACTTCACAAACGCCGCCGTCGACTTGTGATTTTCCGTATACTCCAGCTCCGCCTCTGCCAGCGCCGTCCGCGACGAAGGTGACCAATACACGGGCTTGAATCTCCGATAAATAAGTCCTTTCTCCACCATCCGCAAAAATACCTCCAACTGCTTCATCTCAAACCCTTTATCCATCGTCTTGTACGCATTCGCCCAATCGCCCATGACCGCCCACTTGCGGAAACCGGTCATCTGTTCCGACACCGTCCGCGCCGCGAGCTGACGCGCAGCTTTGCGAATAGCAGCCGCAGCACCGACTTTACCCGCTGCCCGGAATTGATCTAATTCCTTTTGCTGCTGTAGGGCTTTTAGCTCGATGGGTAGGCCATGACAGTCCCAGCCGGGGACGAAGTCGACTCTCCTCCCGCGCGCCAATTGCACGCGACATATGATGTCCTTGAGAATTTTGTTCAGCGCGTGGCCGATGTGTAGGTCACCATTGGCATACGGCGGGCCATCGTGTAGGACGAATGGCTGCTTTTCCGGCGCCCGCTGCCGGCGCTGCCAGGCGTATAGGTCATCGCTGCATCGGGTCAGGTATTTGGCTTGGTCGGCTGCGGAGACGCGAGGTGGGAAGGTCGATTTGGGGAGTTTGAGCGTCGATGACCAGGATCGAGCGACGGCGCGCGACAGCTCCGGCATACTACTGTAGTCGCGGCATATCCCTCAACGGTTGCGTCGTGGGTTAAAAGGCTCTGCAGAGGAGAGGGTTGCGGTGAATTGGGTTGTTGGAGCACAGAAAAGATGTGGTAATTTAGGATACGTCATGATACATAAATAGAATACATACACGACTGTATATGAATATAATATTGTAATATATTGTAATATCTACCTTTTTCTGATCCATCTTTATTGATCTGATCACAGACTGGTTGATGCTAGAAAAACAAACTTGAATACAATGCCATTTAATAGTCATGATTTATGTATATGCTAGAAATAATCCCCTCCAGCCCGTACGCCGTGCCTTACCCTAGAACGCCGCAAGTAGGAATATCAAAAAACTGTTAGGCAGCTGACAGCCCCATTCTTCAGCACCTCAAATAGCAACCCAGGAAACCCAAACAGTTCTGTGTTGCCCATTAGCTGGCTGCCATCATCGCCTACACCTGCCCTACCACCCGAACTCTCTTCCCAGCCACCAAGCAGTTCAACACTACTTCCGGGGCTGTCGCCCCACCCGCGATTCAAGACCATTCCTCGTTGATGGGCGGCCTCCTCCGCAGCACTGGCGTATGAACCTCGCCAGAGTTCCTTGAGTGTCTCGGATACTTGCTGATATGGAGTTTCCGATGTTAGAGGCTCTGTAGCGGCGTCATAGATCAATTTCCATCGACAGCGTCGATAGCGATTGAAGGGATAAGACCCCGGAACATTCCCGTGAACGAGTACCTTTGTGACGGTGAGCGGTGAATCAGGTACTGGCGATGGAGATTCATCGGAAGATGTTCCAGGGAACTGGGGCCCTGGTGCGCTTGGTGGGGCAATGAGGGCATCGAAGCCGTGGTGAAAGTAGTTATAAAAGCATTCGGTCGGCAGCGCTGAAGGACTATCCTGAGACGTCGGCGAACCCTCTTCATCTGACTCCTCTGTGGCACTGGATTCAGAGAAGGGGTCAATCTCCGTTGGGTCTGATGCCCTGGTGCGTGATGTGCTTGTTTGGCGTGAGGAGCTGGCCGTGTGGTCTCGATGTATGGAGATACGTCTATCATGTTTTCGGTAGATGGCATCTGGAGGACCTAACTCCGCAACAAGATCTTGGGGTGTTGTCTCTGACAAGTTGATCCAAAACGAGGATCCTGACCTTCGCACGACTTCAATCCTACCTGCGCCGTGGACTTTGACTTCTTCTACGTCATCAGAAACAAAGTCCTTATTCTTGCCAGCTGCGTCTGTCGACTTTGGAGACTGCGGGTCATGCGTAAGCAACGTTGTTCTCGCTTCAGGCCACGAGGGTCCATGAAAGACAGCCATAGAAGTAGCAGACGAGGCAGCGGAAGATGACATCAGCGCAACAAAGTCGCATTGGTCGGACCAGGCTGATTGCAGCAGTGGAAATGAAAATGCAACCCCTGGATAGGATAAAACATAGGTTCCATGTGTTTTATTAGGAGGGGCGGGGATATATTCGCCAGGATACGAAGGGCCAAATAACCGATTGTAGACATGGCGGAATGCAGGTCCCTGCACAGGTTCATCAGGTCTGGTGGGTTTAGCGACTTCGTGGTTTTTATAGACCAGTGGGATCTTGGTGAAATCTAGCACTTCTATGAGTCGTAGTCTTTGATCTGCGCCGTCGAAGCGTAGGCGTAAGCCGTTTCCGGGAAGGTTGACCAGGACAGGCTTGAGAAGGGGGTCTGGAGCGGAGTACGCAACGTCTATGGAGGGGTAAGTTTGGGGATATGCCTTCAGACGTGTCAACACCTCGTGCAAAGACGATCCTAGAGCTGGACTAGAAGTTAGTATGTAGACATGATAAAATACTCGCGGAGAACAAGTAGCATACTTAAGAAACCGATGCCCCTGCCCGGGATGAGCTGGGCGGGGGTACCGTCTGTTGATGTTGACATGGCGGCAAGGAAGTGGTCACCGCATTCAGGGCAGTTTATGAAGACTCAGAAGCAACTGCCAATATACGTAAGAGGTTGAAGCATAGAAACAAAAGACACAGAGAGTCCAGCTCCCATAGTAGTGGAGTATCTGAGATGTTCAGTTGTTGAGTCTAGCAGGAGCACTCGGCGACGATGTGGGCGATGACGCTGACGATACATGTGACCCGTATCACCTGACTGCACTAATAACGCCAAGACCCGGAGCTTGGACCACTGGGCTTTGTTTACGTTTTGCCGTTTTCGTCCAACATCACAATTCGCTCTAGAGACAGCAATACGACATCATCACGCATTTCCAGCATCCATCGCAGCCAAGCCAGCATACCTTGTTTAATGCTGTTGCCTCTATCTATTTAGGTGTTTGTTTCGATGAATTTGTGAAGACGCACATCTAATTGTTACCACTTTTTTTTTGTTGGTGTGGGAATCGACGATAACGATGGCTGGACCGACACGGTCACAAGCCGCGCCCAGCGTGAGACGAGCACTACCGCGCGCAGCTCCCAAGACACGCGTCTCCGCCCTGGCAGGGGCTGCTCGATCAGAGTCTCCCGCCAACTTTGCTAGGCCTTCTGCTGCCAGCGCAGCCCGCTCCCTGAGATCCCCCAGTGTAGTCTCCAATGTCGGTACGAAACGAAAGGAGCGCGAGTTCGATCCGCAGGAAGGCGTTGTTGGGCAGTCAAACATACACGTCGTGGTACGCTGCCGGGGTAGAAATGATAGGGAGGTCAAGGAGAATAGTGGTGTGGTGGTTTCGACGGAGGGAGTCCGGGGCAAGTCGGTGGAGTTATCAATGGGTCCAAACGCGATGGGAAACAAGGAGTACCACTTCGATAAGGTGTTTTCGCCTGCTGCGGACCAGGCGATGATTTACGAGGACGTTGTGATTCCTATTCTGAACGATGTGCGCTTCTCTCCCGCCCCTGCAATGGTTTCCATTGACTGACATAGTTAGATGTTATCGGGTTTTAATTGCACCATCTTCGCATACGGACAAACGGGTACAGGAAAAACGTATACGATGTCCGGAGATATGAACGACGCCCTGGGTCTGCTGTCTGATGCTGCTGGAATTATACCCCGTGTACTTTACTCGCTGTTTAAAAAGCTTGAAGACTTTGAGAGCACTGTAAAATGCTCGTTCATTGAACTCTACAACGAAGACCTGCGAGACTTGTTGTCGTCAGAAGACGGAACGAAACTAAAGCTATACGAAGACAGCGCTAAAAAGGGCTTCACAAGCACCATGGTCCAGGGTATGGGAGAGACATACATCAACTCGGCCTCTGCGGGCATAAAACTTCTACGGCAAGGAAGTCACCGGCGGCAGGTTGCGTCCACAAAGTGCAACGACCTTAGCTCTCGAAGTCATACCGTGTTCACGATTACTGCGTTCATTAAGCGCAAGACAGAGAAAGGTGAAGAGTATGTCAGCAGCGGCAAATTGAACCTTGTCGACCTGGCAGGAAGTGAAAACATCCAGCGCAGTGGGGCGGAGAACAAGAGAGCAACTGAAGCTGGGCTGATCAACAAAAGTTTGCTTACTCTAGGCCGCGTTATCAACGCCTTGGTAGATGCAAGTGGTCACATCCCATACAGGTTTGTTCCCTTCGACCCATCACCCCTGAAAGATCCAACAGTGGGCTAACACATACTAGAGAGTCGAAGCTTACCCGGCTACTTCAGGATTCTCTCGGTGGTCAGACGAAGACGTGCATTATTGCCACAATATCACCTTCTCGAAGCAACATCGAGGAAACGATTTCAACACTCGATTATGCGTTCCGGGCGAAGAATATCCGCAACAAACCGCAGATCAACTCGACGATATCTAAGAAAACACTGCTGCGGGAGTTTACGACCGAGATTGAGAAGCTCAGGAGTGAACTTATTGCTACCCGCTCGAGAAACGGGGTCTACCTTCCCGGTGATGCATATGAGGAGATGACGATCGAAAGCGAGTCACGTCGCATCCTGACTGAGGAGCAAAGAGCGAAAATTGAGACGATGGAAGCCAATCTCAAGAACAAAGTCCAGGAGCTCTTTACCTTAACGAGCAATTTTAAGAATTTGAAAAAGGACAATGACGAGACACGGCAGACTCTAGAGGAGACTGAGGATCTCCTTGAAAAAACCGACCTTGTGCTTAAAAATGCACAGCGAAGCCTAGATGAAGAGGAAATGTTACGCAAAGCCCACGAAACTACGGAGCAAGAACTTCATGGCATTGGGACGGGGTTGATATCAACAGTAGATAAGTCTGTGGCTGATGTCAGTGGGCTGCACGCGAAGCTACGACGGCGTTCAGACCTCCACTCACTCAATCGGGAAATATGGCAGTCGTCCACTGCCCATGCAGTCGATGTGACGAGATTGGTAGACGAGCGTGTGAATCTATTCCAATCCGAACAATCGGAGCTACTGGCCAATCTCTCGTCTAGGATGGAATCCTTCATCGAGGAGGAGAAAGAGCGGATCGAGTCAGGACTGGCTGCTCTAACCCAGTCGAACACATCACTTGGACGGCTAGACACAGAGGCCAGGAGTCTTGTGTCCTCAAACCGTGATGAGATGAACGATGTTCTTGAGGAAATTAAGACGTTGCGAGAAGACGTCAAGGAGAAAGTTGGCGAAGGTTTACAGGGTCTATCCACAGCTGCTGCGCGGATATCAAATGAAGTCATCGATGAACTTGAAAAGTTTCAGGTCGACGTAAGTTGCCTCTTCTTTCTGTCGAAGTGCTTTAGCTAATATGTACAGCTGCGTACTACGTATACGTCCCTCGGGGATGAGCTCAAAGGGCTCTTCCGAATTTTGGCAGAGGATCTCCGGTCACAGAAAGAAGAGGCACAGCGACTCCGAAAGGAGCTGCACGAAGCGAATAAGCAGGCAGTAAAGGCTAGTGAGGACGCGACACTAGATTTGGAAACTGCTATAACGGAAGAGAAAGAGACTGTAAAAGCTGAGCGTACACAATTGATGACTCAAATAAAAGCTCTTCTGGACGAGGCAGGAGAAAAGCAAGCAACCCGCTTTAAGAGGAAGATAGATGGCATACGAGGTGATATGAAGGAGTCTCATACATCCCTTCGGGATGCGGATGTCATATACGGTGAGAGCATGGATACATGGGAGCACCGCGAAGACGACATAGTTGAGAAGGTATCAAAGTCTGAAGAGACTTTGAAACGAAGAATGGAAGAGGATTGGGACGTAAGTCGCCCTTTTGCTGCTGCAGAAGAAATCAAACGCCTTGTATGTGCTGATATGTTATAGGCTTTTGATTCGCAAAATGCGGCGATACAAGAATCGACTAGAGCAGTTCATCGAGAGACAGTTGACATTGTCAACGAACAGATGGATGATATTGCTACGCAAATGCAAGATCTCGACGACTTTGTCACGAGAGCTCGATCTCACAATGACCGCCATCACGACTCCCATATGGAAGCTTTGGATAACCTCACCACTGATGTTCGCAGCACCCATTCAGGAATCCGAGACAATCTCAATGAACTACAATCCCAGGTCGCAGACTTTGAAGAAGATATCTCTTATCAAAACGATGTCCTTAATGAACCCGTGGAGCAACTCACTGCGAATGTCCGGAAACCGCTGGCCGAACTTCAATCCAATATCCAAAGCACAACGATGACAGAGTACGCTGCCACGGGAGAAACGCCCCAGAAGACCGTATACGAGTACACGAGCAAGCTTCCACGGACTGAACCTCATGATAACCTACTTGCCAAATTCCGAGGCGAGAGTGAACCATCAACTGGACCGTTGACGGAATGTGAGCTCAACCCTACTCGCACACCGCGAAAATTACTTTCTCCCACAAAGACTACGGTATATCAAGATGCCGACAATGAGGTAGGGTCCCTGCACAACCCTCCTCCTGCCGTGGATGTTCATGTCAAGCCAACACCGTCCTCGTCGTTGGGACTTAGGGAGGTCGATATAAACGTCGCCGTCAGACCACTCTCGCTCAGTGGTAGTAATAGTAGCAATGCTAGCAACGTCATTGCAAACACGGTATCCACGATTCCAGAATCATCGCCCTTGATTTCGAAGACTGGGATGGCCAAATTCGCTGATACCGATGCACCGGACAACGATGGCCTGGACGCCCAGCCGCCCGCGAAGAAGAGATGCGTTTCTACATCTGCTATTCCCACCGGTGAAAGTAAGTTGCCGCACAAACCGGGCGTAGTGCGCAGGCGTCCGACGGGCCTGGGAATTGGGGTGATTGGTGAAGGGCCGGAGAATGCGCCGATCTCATCGATGCCGGTACCTTCGGCCACGGCGAGGGTGAGGAGGTTGAGGAGTAATAATATGTAAGATGTTGATGGCTTCGGTGAAAGGGAAGGATGGACTTGTGTCTTTTGCGGCGCATCTGGGTTTTTTTTTCCGTTTAGATTGTGTGTTTTATATGGAGTGTTCGTGTTTTTGGGCTTGGATTAATTGGCGTTTTTTCGGGGATAGGATGTAGGCGATGGGAGGTTTGGTATTTTTTTAACTCCCCTACACTGGCTGTTCTTGCTCTTCATTTTCCTTCTTGTCTGTGGCCTTTGGCTGTTCAGGAGCATTTGCCTTTAGAATGCTTGCTAGGTTTTTCTTTTGTATAGGTTTTGTTTGGTTGGGTTTAAATGGCGATCCATTAATGCACTAGTCATGAAAAGTTCAATGCTCTTTTTTTTTTGGAATAGGAGCATGTTTGTTTCTAAGTATCAAACTGTTATAGAGGTTCAATACTACAGCCCAGTCCATGTCACAGATCCCATTCATAAATGTTTATGAAAATAGGCCTCGTAATCAAAATAAAGTAGCTGAAGTCTTACATCCAACTATATGTAGGCGCAAATAAACGCCCAAACACCGTACAGTAGAGGAATCTAAGAGCATGAAAAGTTGGGAAGAGTGTATGTATACTTCCCTCATCACTAGGAAAAAGAAGCTGGACTCAACTCTATGAGAGCATATATGCATGCATATTACTCCCTCTCCCGATCCGCGGGCCCTGTATAATCACTCCCCCTTCTTCTCCTGATCCTGATCCTCATCTTGCTCCTGCTCTTGCTCTACCTCCTGCTGTCCTTCTCTACCCCCAAACGCCTCGCCACCCGCCTCAATCACAGCCCTCAACTCGCCCATCCTTCTCTCAAACCTTCCCAACATATCCTCCAGACTCTCGCGCTGACCGCCCTGCGCACCACCCTTTCCCTTTATCGATGATCCCATCTCACTGCCGTCAGAACCGATAAACCCAGATGTCCCGTCGATCGTGAGCATTAGGGCGCCTTCATTAGCCCCGCTACCGCCTCCGCCGCTATTATTGTTGCTATTGGTACCGGAGGGACTGTTGCCGGAAGAATCGAATGTGGGCGCCGGTGAGAGGTTGGCGGTTAGTACTTGCCAGGAGGGCGAGAGGCTTTGGGCAGATGTTATTGTGAAGGGATGTGATGGGGATGCGGGATGGGTGCCTTGTGCGGTTGGCAACGTGGGGTTTGTAGCGGAGGCGTCGGGGTCAGGGGGAGCGGGTTGTGCGGCGGTGGATTGCAAATCGAGGACTATGTAGCGTTCCTGAACGCCGTGAACTGGAGGCGGGAGAGATGAGAGCTTCTCCGGGCTGCTGCGCTCTGGATCGTCGGAATCTGCTTCGTCATTGGCGCTACGGTGGTTGTGGTGGTGGTGTCGAGGTGGTGGGAGCGCATGATCAGATTCTAGCGCTCGCAGAGCTGCTTCTGTCACGAGGTCTGTGTCATCGTCTGAGAAAATGTAATGGACTGTCGGGTGGTGGTATTCTCCTGAGTTCGCATCCTCGATTAGTGTGAAGAATGGACGGAATGGCGGTGGCGGCTGTTGTTCTTGTTGGTGTTGCTGATCTGCAGGAGAAGATGTCTTCCCCTTTGTAGATGTGCTGTTGTCTATTTGCTCGGAACTCTGATCGCTATGTCCATGGCCTGCGGACACAGATCTAGCCTGCTGTGAACTATTGGCAGCTGGCTGTTGTTCGCGTGGGCTCTCGCGTTGTTGCAATGGGAGCGGAGAGGTTTGGTCACCCAGAGGCTTGGGCGTCGACGTTTTCGAGACAGACATTACGGAAAACCCCGCTGCATACTACATGGTTGTATACATGCTGTGAGTAGGGAGAAAAGGTGAGACAAGCGCGTACGGTCTGTTGGTGTTCAGATTGCGGCACTGCAGCTGCTCTGATGAATGTTGAGCTCTTATCGCTTATCGGGCGACGGCTGAGGATGGCAGGTGTGCCGAATCATGTGATATGAAGCTCTTGGCAAGATCTGGATCCCTATCTTAGTACCCTGACGCAAGGAAGGGCTGATATGTCGCAATTCGAGGAGCAGGGCAAGATAAACTGTGGCAAACATAACCTAGAATCGCTCTTTAGTGGACTAAAAGTGGATATTCCTCTTGCTTGTTTACGTAGAGCGTATATCTGCTTTGCATTTGTTTATGTGTTGAAAACCTATTGTAACACGGTCGACTTCGGCCTCGAGACCTTTCACAGTCGACTCTATTTTGTCCTATGAAAAATGCCAGTAAGATAAACCATAGGGAGGGGCAGTTGTTCGTCTCGTAGTGGCGTATATAGCACCTGCTGGTTGCTGTTTAAGGGCCAAGATGACTGTGCGATCTAGTGATGGTTTGTTCGAGAAAAACATATTCAACCCCGAATACCCTCTTGACATCGAAGTACGAAAAGTGCCTCCCGTCATGCTCCTAGCAACTGAAATATCTTGGGGTCTTCAGGGGGTTTGTCACTCTCTCGTGGAAATGGACGCCGATTCGCCTCTCCCACGACGAGGGACATGCCGTAGCGGTAATAATAATGAAGGCTCACAGCCCCATACTAGCCACACTCGTACATCATTCGTCATTTTGCTTCCATTCAAACTCTATTGCAAGGAATAATGTTAGCTCTGCAAATAAGAACCAAAGGGAAAACGAGTCTCATACTTTGCCGGCACATTGGACACAGTCCCTTAGAAGACTCCTGTTGGATCCAGGTGAGGAGACAATGCTGCAAGGCAAATATAGTTAGTGATGCCACCGTGATGGGCTTGATATGGTATGACACGAGAATCCAAACATCCATACCATATGAAACGAATGGCCACATTTCCCCATCACTACATGCATATATGTTAGCTTGGGCTGTCTGCAACATACTGGATCATGGTTTCTCGTATCCCGATAGGCCGATAAAATAGAATGTGACTTACATAGAGTGCAATCGTCGCCAGGATACTTGCAGGTTGGGCAGGTACCGTCGAACTGGACTCGACAGATACCACAGACATCATCCTCAGGCATATCCCACCGCCACGTTGCCACGGCATTCCATTCCTTGATTGTGACCTTCATGATGATAAGATGGATAGTGTCTAGAGATAGTCGTTCGCGGCACACGTTCTGATGGTCGATGCTCCTCAGGTTTAGCTAGCGACAGACATGCGCGTTGCTTGCTGAACAGGAACGCGCAGCCAAGCGAGTGATATGGGGTCGCTTATCAGTTTCGTAAGAGATTATGCCAGAACGCGCTCTGCCCATCCAAGAAGTTGAGACAATTTGATAAACAGCGTTGAAGCTACCCGAATGCCAAGCCGCTAAAATTTGCTTATCGGTCCGGAGCTGATTATTAATCACGGTGGGTGCACCTTCTCCACACAGGCTATGCCGAATCGGGCAGTTCATATACATCGGACTGGCTTGTGCTCCCTTCGGCTACAGTCGCTCTTCTCTCGCTCCTCACTTCTCCGCCTCCACTCTCCGCATCCTCCATATTCTACTTAAACGACATGTAAGGTCGCTGCCTATTCCACTGAGATCCCCTTCGCACCTACAATGGCCTTTACAGCCCTGCGTCCCATCGCCCTCTCATCACGGATCCAGCTTCCCAGGTGTTCTCGAGCTACCCCTCTCCAAATGAGTTACCAGCATGGCCACCAGCAACGCCGCTCAATTTCCCTTTCCTCCTATGTCGTCACGCCCAAGGAACTAGACAGTGCTCTGAAAAAGAATGTGCGAACCAAGATCTCCACCTCCCCGCGCGTCATCCCCCTCTGCGCCTCCTGGTTCCTACCCAACGACCCGCAAGCTCGCACAGGCATTGAAGTGTTCAAGAAGCGCCGCATCCCCCAGGCACGCTTCTTTGATCTCGATGAGATCAAAGACTTGGATTCCCCATATCCACACATGTTGCCCACGAAGGAAACCTTTGACGAAGCAATGCGATCGCTTGGGATCCGCAAAGATGACGAGATTGTTGTCTACGATTCGGAGGAGTTGGGACTTTTCAGTGCACCGCGTGTGGGATGGACGTTGAAAGTGTTTGGACATTCTAATGTTCATATCCTCAACAATTTCAGGCTCTGGGTCAAGGAAGGCTACCCCACGGAATCTGGAGAGGTGGAACCAGTGGAGAGATCCAACTATGAAGCGAATAGCTTAAACTCGGATATGGTGGTTCATTTTCCGGAGATAAATGGAATTGCTCAAGATCATGGGAAGGAGGGCTCAGACGGGATCCAGATCCTGGATGCTAGACCTCAAGGACGATGGGCTGGTAAGGACAAGGAGCCTCGTCCGGGACTGTCTTCTGGCCACATTCCTGGGTCGCAGAGCTTGGCGTTCTCTGAGCTTCTTGAACCTGAGACCAAAACACTACTCTCAACTGAGGAGCTACGCAAACTGCTAGAAGCCAAGGGCGTGGACCCAACGAAGACTACCATTAGTATGTGCGGTACCGGGGTAACAGCCGCGGTAATCGACCTTGCGTTGGAGGAGACGGGTTATGTGCCTCCGGAAAACAAGCGAATCTATGACGGTAGTTGGACGTATGTACTACTCCTCGCTTCAATACCCTGTCTTATCAAAGTTTAGCGTTTAACTTGGCTGACCGCAATGCAGGGAATGGGCGCAACGAGTTCCCGAAAATAGTGGCCTGATTCGAAAGGAATGAGCGACCTCCACACTAAGGCTCCCCCGACGTGGATATGGAAAACGATTATTATGAGCTTTGATTTGTGTCTTTATTATGTACTTCGATTCGACGACTGCTTTGTATCTTAGCAAGCTGCCTTGCGACGATTAGTATATTGACATCATGTATTTTAGCCATCATTTTTTTCTTCTAGCAGAGCCTTCCATAGTCGTACGAGTAGGTCAACAATGGCATAGCTCTCAAATTTACTAGCTCTTTATCTTGGTAGAGACCAGGCTGATCATCCTATGTATCACCTTACTCTCAGTGATTTCTTTGTTTTCTGTCGTTTTGTGATGACGATGACGATGATGATGCCGAGTCAGCACATACTGCTAGTACTCGCTAGCTCGCTTAGTCAGACAGCCCATCCCCACCCAGCCGATCCAAGGCTTCGACTTCATTTCTGCAACTTCTCTCTCTCTCTCTCTCTAATCCAACCTCGCTGTTCATGTCTTCCGTTTCTTTCCTTGCATTCACCGATCTCTCGCTGTTGGCTGCTTCAACTTCAGCCGGCTCGCTGCTCGCTTCGATTCACAGTTCCATGTGCGCCAGCACTGGCTGCCAGCAAAGCGAAAATGCTTGGGTCTACTGCGTGCTGTGACTACGTTTATTGCGGTGAGTTCAATCAGTGCGCCACATGAGTTCCAGGTACTGCAGCAATCTTCTCCAGCCGTCTACCAATATCGCTTCATATTCTCCTCATATCCGCGTCAGTTGCTTGTATTTGGCTCTATTGCCTTCTGTCAACTAATGCAAATCCTTTTTACAGCTTCAAATACTCTCAGTACCCCATGATATCGAGAAACCCCAGACCCTTTATGATATAACCACCGCCGTTTATTTAACTTCCCACCTTATTTTCCCACACACACACAACATGTCGATCAGTCGCAAGGTTTTCAACTGCGTCGTGGACGATACCGCGCTGACTACTAATATTAGCGAAATCAAGAAATGGATTTCGCAGGGCGCCATCACCCTCATCATACCTCTGTACAGTACGCGCTGCCAGCCTTTTCCCCCACCCCCGGTTGCATATGGCTCTTGCGTCATCGATCTCGTGTTATGCTGTCTGCTAACGTACCCCAGCGCTGGACCGCCTTCAATCTCTGAGGAGATCTGGTTCACAGATTGGTGTCAATGCCCGCGAAGCTATGCGGTTCCTTGACCGCGTCACCTCTGGCAAACATGGTATTCCGGCCGCAAAAATTGCCCTTCAAGGCCCGATGGAACAGTTTGAGGCTTGGGGCGAAGCGGAGAACTTCTTTCTCCCGGAATTCGAGGAGGAGATTGATGACACCGTTCACGATATCGAGCCGGAGGCCCCGAGTGATGGAGTCGCACAAATAATAACCGAGGTCAAGGCTGATGAGCAGGCCAAAGAAAATCAGAGACTTAACGAGATGTCACAGATGCTCCTGAGCAAGCTGAATTTCAAGAAGGATGTAGATGCGATGTCCACGACCTCTGCGCATACCCAGAGCCTCCCCACTTCCGAGGCAGGCAGTTCACCAACCAGCCCCGAGTATGCCGCTGCTAAATTGGCTGTTTCCAAACCCGACACTAATGGCGCCGGAAGACGCGTCAGATCTCATCATCGGTCCGCATCTGGTTCTGCGATTCCCAAGGTCCCCGAGCCAATCAAGCCGCTACTCAATGCTACACTGTGGCGTCTTCACAAGGGCACCGAACCGGGTGCTACTAGCATTAACAGCTGTATTCTGGTGACTAACGATCGTACCACTCAGACCTGGGCTCAGAAGTTTGGCATTGCCGCAAAGAACATCCACCAGCTACGTACAGCCATTATTTACGAAGAGAGAGAGTACAAGAACCATTGCAAGTACCTAGAGAAGAATCAGAACCAGGTCAGCGAACCGAAACCGCTTCTTTCGTACGAGGAGGAAAGTGATGAAGATGAACTTGTATTTGTTCCTCGTGGCCAAGGAAAGTCTCGTGGGGCATCCAGCCGACCCAACCCCAACGCCAACAACAATCGTAAAGTGCCAACCAATGGTGTCGCAAATGGTTCCGTCCTACCCAAGGAGACCGTGGCTGTTGAAGTCCCATCTGTTCCCATCGACCCCGACTCGTTTAGCCGCAACTTCGGTGTCGTTAAGCCCCAAACTCAGCAACCTCAGGAGGTGAATATTCCCACCAGCCCCATCCGCGGACTCAATGGAGCCTCTCCTCGAGCTGGCCATGGACGTCGTGGAGGATCCCGCGGCGGTGGCATGTTTCGAGGAGCTCCCCGAGGTCGTGGTAGACTGTGGGTTCCGTGAGGATCTTTGAGTATCTCTCTCCCATGACCCATGCGCACTTTTGACGTGATGACGGCCATGGGAGGGAGTGGACTTTTACAACATTCTTCACTATTCCGAAATATTCCAGGTAATAGACTGGAGGAACACAGTGGAAATCGAAAATATCGGAAAGGGAATAATCTACCGAGCAATAGTTGCAGTCAGATCTTATGCGAATATACCATGCTTGAATAGCACGCTCCATGGCAGCGCTATATAGCAGTCGATGACAATAGTAGGACTTCAATATCTATTAGGGCGTTCTTCTAGCGTTTTGCCAATTTCCACAGTTGATGGGATGGATGTGAACATGGCTATGTGGTGATGGAAGATACTATGGCTTAACTGGCTGAGAAATCGGGTTGGAAGCTTCATTTGTCAGGAAGAATGGAGATAGTCACTACTAGCAGAGCTTGGGGTTAACCCTTATCAAATGGCAGTCAGTACTTATTGTTGACCTTTTCTCCTACACAACCCCTTTGGCCCAGATGCATGACATGATGACTTTGGAGAGCTGACGAGGAGGTGAGTGTGTTGCAACCAAATATTGGTAAGAAAACATTTCAAATCAAGCTACAGAAGGGTTAAACCCAGTCCTTACCTACCTTGTAGCAGCTATGGTGAACTTTTTACTTTTTAAAAGTTTTGGTGAAGTTTAACTGATAGGCGGGATGACCATGGGACATCAAACCTTTGGACGTGACATTTACCTACCTACCTTATGTTCCCTACCTACACAGGACCGTAGCTGGCGCAGCAACCTCTCTTAGCCTAAAACAACCTCTCTATTGAGTAGAACAACCGTTGAAATACCCAAAGAGAAGTTGTTTTAGGGTAAGAGAGGTTGCCGCACCAGCTACGGTCCTGTGTACTGTAGTTTGAAACCAGGTAGGGCCTATAAGGTACATAATTCCTCTCTGGTGCGTGCTTGCTCATTTAGGCCTCAGGGTTTTCCCCACGAATCCTCTTTCGACGCATCGTGCTCCCACTTTGCAAATCTCATAATCAAAAAAGTCAAAGCCGTGCCTCTCTCAGTTCTACCCCTACTACTTCCGTGACCATGGGCGCTCCGCCCTCGAAACGAAGAGAGCTAGATGCTGCAAAGCCAACATACCCCTATCCGTACGTTCCTCTGGCGAACCAGGATCTTAACCTGGATCCCTAATTACTAACTTGACTCTGGCGATTTTTTCGCATTAAGAGTGCGTATCTAGATCTATTCCATAAACCTGGCAGGCCAAAATTGTCAAATCACTGATATTTACATAGAAACAACATCGAATGAATGGGGTACAGATGCTGCAGAGATAAGAGCGAAATCTGAGACAAGTGTGGATGGACAGAATGAGAGTCTTTTGCGAACATACCACCCTTCTCTCGCTTCGACCCCATTTGTCTGTGTCGTTGAATCACCGTTTGGACCTTCTGTATGGACCGTTACTTCCCCATACATGACGTAGAAGCTGCGGGGAGAGAAATCCACTTGTTCCCCTGTGGCTATGATGACGACGAACATATTACGATCAAACCCCCTTTTTCGGTTTTTGAATGCGAGTCGATGTTTACAGGGGACATAAATCCACGAAAACCCCTGACTGGTCAAGGCCTTGACTCCTTGCGTGAACTATTTCCGAAAACCTATTGGTGCGCGTGTATTCGTCGCTAGGTTTCTAGTTATCATGTTCGAAAACCCGGCTGATCTAAGAGAGACTAAAATGCGCGGAAGACCGGGTGAAATCAGTGGATTATGTGTTTTTGCTTGACATTGCAAATTTCCGTTCAACAAACGATCCCCATTGAAACAGGCTTGGGACTTGCAGATTCTCCTACCGTTGGAAAAGCAGGTTGTTTAGGACTCAAGCTATAGTTACCACGGGGACAAATTGTCCTCCTAACTAGCTGTTTGACCTTCCGCGGATGCTTCGGTTATAGTTGCCACAAGTTGACGTCAACTTCTGCAGTCTGAACTGGGCGAGTCAGTTCGTGAAGCGGCTGCGGTCTTTCCTAGCAGGTAGTCAACGCTGGTGCGTGCTTATCGGCTCTGGGGTCTAAGCGACTTTGTGCGGTTGGCTTGGGTGTGGTCTGTCGATCTCGACCGCTGGTTAAGCTTTTCGTCAGATAGCCAGGGGTAAGCCCTCTCCGAGAAACGTGGGTTCTCTACGTAATCAGGGTGGGTTTCCTTCAACTTGGGGGCCTATGTTCTGGGGGTACGATAGCCTATTCTGGGCTATCTAGTGTCTCGCTTGTGGAATGTGCGGTTTATGTTGAGAAGCTGAGATTGAGGAAGGAATTATAGCCATCCAACTGCGGCCTTGTCCCTCAACTGTCTTCCCTTAAGTATGCATATCTTTTCGAAAGGGTACACTGATATATAATTAATTAATCATTACTATTCGAAAACGGGCTGAAGCTGTCAACAGGATACTAATGTGCCTCTTTATCGCATGACAACAATATCTACTTCTCCCAACGGGCCGACTGTGCTGGAAACCTCGATGTTCTCTCCAGTAGCCACGTTTGCTCACTTACTAGATACTCTCTCTCGTACACTCCCCAACTATCTGCTGGAAGGTTCTTCACCGCAAAATCTACCGCGTTCTCCTTCCCATTCCAAGACCTCAACGTGATAACCATTGCTTTGTCTTCGGTAGCCCACTGTCCGCGCAGACAGTCCACTCCCTACGAGAGATCAAGTCCATCCACCCACGGGCGCTCAGAAAGAACCTTCCGCGTCCAAGGATTCTCCCACATCTTCTTTTGTCCGTCTTCCACGTTAAGTCTGGCGTACCCAATCGCTGCATTTCCGGAGAAAGGGTCTACAATAGTCCATTCGCCAATTTCGTTCGTGACTTGATCCTGGCGCGGATAGTATAGTCCTCCATTCTCCCAGGTTGGGTGGAAGCGAGAATCCGCATACGATAGCAATGCGTCGAGCTCTGTAGTCTTGCCTAGTTCAGAAAGCCATTTGACTACGTACCCAAAGTGGGTTGCGTGTATCTGAACCCTCGTGGCGGTGCACTCAGATATGTCTGCCGGGCACGTTGGATTGTCTCTTTGCTGTTCGCGTCTGCATCTTCCTCAGCGACTAGTCGACGAATCTCAGCGCCTATTGCTGGGTGATGAAGTTCAATGTTGCCGTCGGCGTTCGTGAGGAATCCTTGAGCTTGCTTGTCGTGGCTTGCTCTAACGAAGGCGGAGTTCCATGTGTTCATGAATGCATTTGCCCTTGACATAACTTCGTAATTCTGGGTTGTAGTCCCCTTTGGAATGAATTCTCCGCTAACGAGGTAATATCTACCGGAAACTGGTTACAAACTACAAAAATCAAGTTCGGCTCACAGCAAACCCCTGCCCAATCGCCTCTTTCCATTTCCTTCAAGATCGCGTCCTGCAAGCTCTGGTTGTCGTAGGAGAAAGTCTCCGGGCCCATCCCCCAGAACAGCGGATCCCACTTAAAAGTCAAACAGTTTGGCCGCTCGAATTCATCATCTTCGAAAAGCATGGCATATAAACTAGTCATGAGTAGTAGATGCCTCCGTACATAATATTCTCCCGCACAATCGGGTCGGCCCACGGTTTTCGAAGTTCCTTTAGGTCTGGATCTAGACGGTTTCCAGACTGTGAGGTTAGATACCAATAGCTCCAGACTTCTGGTCGTAGCATTTTTAGAATGAGATTGCGAATCAGAGGCTTGAAAAGACTGCGCATAGCGGGCAGACGATGATAGTGCGCTACACCAGCGCCATAAACCATGGTTGCGAGTTGGTACCGGTATGCATCTAGAAACGCCTGATCTGGATCCTGAGTGCCCATGTGCGGCCAGTCACCTTGTTGACGGCATCCTTGAGAAGTACTGGGATGCATTGCAGAGGAAGCAGTCAAGGCTGGTGCTAATGTTGTAAAAATGCCGGACATGGCCTGCTTGTTCGCGAGAGAGTTTGGGAAATTTTGAAAGATCGAGTTTTAGAGCCGACGAATGTTTTTTATTGCTGGCTGCCATGACCGTTGGTGTTGGGTGTGAAGAATGAGAAAGACGGGTAAGAGGAGGAGGATGAAGCATGAATGTCGCAGGAGCTGAGATACACTTATATAACTTAGAATCCTAGCTTTCAGCGTGAAAAGCATGTAGTCTGGGATGCAAAGCCACCTTGTCACACGTTGCCATCTACTGGCATCAGTCGGGGACATTTGGTCCGTAAAATAGTTGCTGCCTAGCAACCTCAGCAAGGCCCATCAAGCACACATGATTCTTAGGTGTGAGCCATTTTTTCTCTCTTCAATGGGTAGTAGGCCCTATATCCTGGAAGGAGGATTACTCAACATGCTCAGCTCACTGAAGTTTTGGAGGGGGGATATTATCCCCTTTCGCCTGAAGCATAAGCCGCTTGGGCGAAGTGCTGCTGCCTCTGCTTTTCCTGCACTGGTCAAGGATGTGAAGCTTTCATCCTGTTCCTTCCCAAGGTCCTCTGAGAGGAGTAGACGTCGGACCTAGCTCCTCTTGGCATATATTTTGGCGGACTTTGATGGGTGGCTCTAACTAGCAGCTTGGACCACCAAAAATCCCTCGCACAAAAACAAAAAATGTGAGAGATCAAGCTCTTTGCACCAGCTGCAAATCGAATGCACGGCCCATTAATGGCAATGATGATTTTATATAATATAATTGTTCTGTTGCTTTAACAATGAAGCTACAGAAGGGTGCAGTGAGTGTCAGTGACCATTGGGGAAGTCAGAATTGAGATTGAGCGTGAACTAGTATTATCTTAGGCCAATCAAACCTAACTGTATGTAGTTAGACCATACTTCGTGAGGGGCATGTGGGGGCTTCCCCGCCAACAGCAAACAAACAAAACAAACACCCGCAATCAGACAATCAGCTGATCTGTGTGGCACAGCAACAACATCAAACACATCCTGACACAGACAGCTGGACAGCTTCTCCTGCAATTTAAACCTGACCAACCGGCCTGACCACCGAGGGGGGAATTGCCTCTGTTTAGTAACTGTTTCACTCTCGTTGTGGACTCGTCTTTCTCTACGGAGTACATACTCTCCAAAACACCCAGACATTATTAACAATTCTACTATACACCAAAACCCTATTTCACATACATCATTCTCTCTATCTATAAACCGCTGCTTAGCTTACCTTCGTTCCTGACCACGAAATATACTTATACACAGCTCCAGCCAAACCCGTAATCATGGCTGAAACCATCCAGTCCGGCGTTGAGAGATCCCTTGCCTCTCCCCTCGAGCGCCGCAACTCCCTGGAGAAGCATCTCCTCTGTCGTCCGGGCCCACAGGATCTGAAGGAGAGACATATCCTGCTTGCTACCAATGTTGCTCCGTATGCCAAAATACCTCTATGCACTATATTTGGTATTTAGGATGGGAATAGAGCTTGCTGACCATAACGGGAAAAATTACCTGACAGCTCCCTCCAAGCTGCCCAGCAGGAACTAGCCCGCCATAAGGCCGCGGATAGTCTGAAAAAGCATCTTGAAAAGCGTCCCGACCGGGATGAGCTGGTTGTCCGTATGGAACACCCTCCCCCCAAAAGATCCTCGTCATTCTTGACCATCTGCTGTACGACCTACAGTCTAACAAAACGGTACTAAATAGGGAACATCCTCCCCGAATCCACGGCTGCTCCAGCCCTGCAAGCCCACGCGCGAGAGCTCAAGAAACATATGCTGGTTGATAATCTGGTGCATAAGATCGAGAACCGCCCGAAGCCAGAAGAGTTGGTTAAGAACGGTATTTTGGATGAAAAGGAAGATCCAACGAAGGCGTGAATTGGGTTTGTTGTGGCTCCCTGGCTTGCAAAAGAGGGAATTGTGCGACGGAGGAGAGATGCTGGCTTGACTTGTGAGTGAGATTAAGGGGAGGGGGTTTATATTATGTGTTTTGCGGCTTGGGAATGCTTTGATTTTCATTTTGCTTGCGGTAAGGAGGGCGATCTTTTTTCTTGGAAGGGGAGGGGGAATGGATCCTCGATGCGACTGTGTTGGACCTTTTAACGTGCAAACGAACCGCGGATGGTTAACGAAATTGGAACGAGCATGATACGCTGAAGTGTTGAGTTGGCGGAGGAAGTTGAGCTGGACTCGTGATACTCGTGACTCTCTGTTTTGCTCTAAATGCTTACCCCCTAGCTAATTTTATATCCGTCTCAGCTCTTTGCTTTTCTTGGTAAAACATGGTAGGTGCCAATATTTTTAGTAGAACAGCTGAAGAAAGTCAATACCGTAGCATCCATGGGCAAGTAGTGATATCATAACGCCACGCGAAGGAAGATTCCATGCCATACCGCGTATTCATAACCATCTGCTTTTCCATCGCTTCAAAACATGAAGAAAAAAGCCCCATGTGTGTAAAATCCACAAACCGTTTGCTCACAACATGCTCATATCCGTACCCGAAAACATCAGTCAAATCATAAACCCCCACAATTCAATAGCTCTCCACCTCCATCGCCCCTGATAAATCCGGCACCCACCCCCCAGGTCTCTCACTGCCCCTCACAAGCAACCCATATGCCGCCCTCTCCACCTTCTCCACGCTCGCTTGCATAACCTCCATCTTCTTCGGCATGTCCCGTGATAACCCATGACGTCCATGCCTTACATTCAACGACTCAAACAGCGCCCGCAGCTCGCGCAGATCGACGACAATCGTATCCTGTCGCGACGGCTCCTCACCCGTTGTTGCTGTCTTTGTAGTCATAGGCGTGCTGCTGCCTTTCACCATCGCCGTCACCGCAAACCGCATCATCTCTCCCGTCAAATCAAACAGTCCCAGAACGTAATCCGCCTCCGTCACCAGGATGCCCTGTGGCAGCGACGCCACGACCTGTTCAAGAGACATTATCTCCTGCGTTTGGATGTAGTGGTTGAACGTTGCAGCTTCGATGTATTCTTGTATCCCCGGGCTGATTTGCCATTGGTACCGCCACGCGTTTATCCCTGTGAGGTCGGGCAGGATCGAGGTGAAGAGGGAGGTTATCTGGGCGAGGCGATCGGTGGTTTCTTTTGCGATAGATTTTGGGAGGGGAGACTTGAGAGTACGGACTCTGAGGGGATTGTATTCGTTAGATTGAGTGGGGAAGGAAGCTTAAGCATGATATGATGTGGGGAGCAGGGAGCTATGTAGAGGCTTGCCTTTGCAGAGAGAATATTCTGTTTTTGTCAGCGTATGTAGTCAGTAAACATTGGTTCTCTAGGGATAAGAAGTAACGGCATGAAGGTAGAAGAAAAAACGCACATCTTCTTGCTCAACGCGGTGATGTCCCGCGACGCCTTTATGATGCGCTCCCGTCGATCGTGGTGTTCATCCAGCTCATTGCGGAAATCTGTGAACATGGACTGGATCAAGGATGGCTGCTCTTGTTGTTGCTCTGCATTTTCCGCGACCATCTTGTCGGTTGCTGGGCTTGCTGGGCTCTTGCTGACTAGATTGCCTTCCCACGAGCGTTTTGTGCCGGCCATGTGTGTACTGATGGGTTTGTGGAGGAATAGCGAAAGAGGCGGAGGGATGGGATGTTGTTGCGTCAGGGTGGGTGGAGAGAATTTTGGTGGGGATACATATATGGCGCGCATTAGCTCTACCAAGACCAATGGGGATTCTTGGAGGGGAACTTTCTTTCAACTTCACCCCGTTTGTATCCCTCCGTACCACAAGCAATGGATATGATTCCCCATGTCTTCAGACTGATGTTCGGTCGAATTATAGATCCTGAATTTGCAAAAAATGACCAGCCGCTATTGTAGGCCAAAAATCTTCATCTTCTGGATTTTGAAGCTGAAAAACTCTTTATGAGAGTGATGTGGGAGGTCCACAAGGAAATCTACAATAGATGACTTCTTGAAAAATGTCTATCTATTCTAGGAATATGGAAAAGCTATGTCTAGGGTTTCAATGCGATATAAATACAATATTCTCAGCGGAGGGGGGTTATCATACTTCTCATGAGGGATGCCCATATTATGAACATACCGTCCGCTGCTCTGTGACCGACTGAGGAGAGAATATACCTGGATAATGCGAGCAACTGGATATTTTGGCCCCGAGTTCACGTCCTTGATTCCTACCAATACGATATTGATGACGAGGACAACAGGAAACATGGGGAGCACAGGTTCAAGAGCGATAAATGCAGGTCTGGTAGGTCTGTCAAGCTGCTGGATATTGGATAGTTTGACTAAAGCAACCGGTGTCGTGAAAGGTTCACATTTTGAAATTTACTTGGAGGGCCTAACCGTGCTGCGGCCCATCAGGCTTAAAGATTGGGGCAAGTTTTTCATGACTTCTCCTAGGCAGAGCTTTCTCGTGGACTGCAGGCCCTCCTGAGGGCCAAAACTCAAGCTTTTGTTTCAACTCTGGTCATCTCATCATCAACCAAACATCCAGGAACACCAATTTGAACTTTAATAGTACAACAGAACTATGCTGCAGATGCATATAGTTCAGGATTTGAGGGTATATTAGCACTTTACAATGCGCTGTAGCAATGCTATGCTGTAACTGCTCTATAACCCATATTAGAGTGATGGGAAAGAGCTATCTACTGATGACCAGGCTGATACGATGGAAGAGACTGCCACAAACTCATTATCACGGCGATGGATACTCGATTGGCCTTTCCTTAAAAGTTGGCAAACTGAAGCTTCCATGTTCTCTTAGACTTCATCATCCGCTCCGCTCCAAAAATCGGTGTCAGATTCCTGCCTTCTACTGAGGTTAACCTTTCGTGGGCGAATGGTAATTGCCATCATGACCAAACTACCCTCTTGGGTCGATGAACGAATTCCTCAATCGAAGCCCACCTTCAGCTTTTCATATTTATTTTTGTTCAAACGCTCAGGCTCTTCTCTTTATCAAGCAAAATTTGCACCATACACAGTTCACCAGAATAACAACCCGCAGCAAGCTGTAGTGAGATATACCCCAGAGGAAAGAATGACCATGGAGTACAGGAAGAGCCTCACCTTTCCAGCAGAAATATGGCTGATAGTCTTCGAATTTGTTAGTGTTTCCTGTGGGACTAATCTTAGAGAGATGAAGATGAACTGACCAAATCCTCCTTGCAGCTTCGTTGGAATTCGACATCCACCCTCAAGCAACTCAGCCTAACATGTCCTCAATTCCATAGTCTGATATTGCCCTTGCTCTTCTATCAACTTTCCATCCCCCTGTTAGGGACAAGTCCTAGCAAGGGCAAAACGCTTCTGAAGTGTCTCGCTGCTAATGACATAAATCCAGGATTGCTGCGATGCATCAGGATGGTTGAGATATCGGGCATTTTCCAACAATCTCAATCCATGCAGTTATCAAAGCTTCTTGTACGTGTCTTGGAGAAGTTGGAGAGACTGGAGGTCATAAGGTCAGGCCTCAAAAATCAACTCATCAATGACCGTAATCTGACCAGTTAACACAGGTGGGAATGTACCCTTGTTCCGAGCAATATCCTTCTCCATCTCAACCAGCGTCAACGAACTCCTCGTGTCTATATAAAAACTCATGGCACCTTACTTTCTCGGGATTACTCAGACCGTCCAAAGTTCAATTCGCCAAGCATTTGGTCCTTTAGCACAAGCTTGAGTCCTGCGAATTTCTGCCAACACAATGCTGTTAAAAATTTGATATTCTCTAGTCCTTCCCTGCAGACCCTTCGTATAAGGATTCGCTACGGAGTCGAGAGCGGGCTCCCCGTTTTGTTTATCCTAGATCGCAATGATGTGCTTCCGGCAATCAAAACGATGAAGCTCACAAACTGCCGCTTTGAAAGGAATCAAGCAGAGCGTTGGGCGCAATGCCTCCAAGCCGATCATCTTAAAAGCCTTACCCTGGATGGCACCGATCATTTAACCGATCTTCTCATCCACTTGACAGGCCGTGTCCCAAATCTGACGTCGTTGGGCCTTCGAATCCGGCCCGATCGTTATGGGAATTTATCCCGTACCTGCGCTGCTCTTGAAAAGTTCCTACGAGGAATAAATGCGTTGGAAAGCTTCACTGCATTTGACTTTCCCCGATCAATCTTGTCAACGGTAGTGACTCTCCAGGGACCGCATCTTCGGACGCTCAGGTTTAGAAGAACCCGTTTCAATGGCCCTGGGAAATCCGTATTTACTTTCGCGGAGCTCAGAAGTTATGCGTTGAGTCTGCCGAGACTTGAGAGGCTGGGAATTGATTTGTGCGTCTACCAGCCGCCCTGTGTAGGTGATGTTCTACCCTTGACTTGATCTACGCATGCTGACCTTCTTTTCCATAGTACTCCTATGATATCCTTCTTGGGATCGGGCGTTTTCCGGGATTGAAGCATGTAGAGCTCAATGTGCCATTCCTCAGGGGAGAATATGCTGCATATCATGTCAACGCACTCGGGGCCGAAATGGTATTCAGGCACCTCTCATGGGCAAAGATGTGGTATAAGAAATTGCGTCCGCAAGAGGGACCTTGGGCTCGTTTCGAGACATTGGATATCAAGCTTGGCGAGTGGGAGCCGATTCGACCCCCCTTAGCGTCTGGCTCGCCCATACGGCAGCAGATGTACACATGTCGACGTGTGAGTGATTCAAGTGACAAGCCCATGACTGTGCTTGTGACGAGGGGTTATGAACCTGGCGATGATGATAATCGGTACGAGAGGGCATTGGCTTCCGCAGGGCTTCGTGATATGGCAGACGGGCTTTAGTCTCCTTTTTCTTTTTCCTTTTCCAAGGGAGAGCGTCTGTTTTTGTTGGTGATACCCAAGAACTAGGTAGGATGTAGGATGGAGGTCATGTCATTTTTGAGCTAGATTAGGCTGTTTAGAGAAAATGGAATGTGCTATAGGTTCATTTATTTCCCATGCCGGTAGAGTGTTAACAAAATGAACTTTCCGTATGGTGAAGAGAGAGGAAGGAAAGGAACTCCTGGTTGTCTTCTAGATGGTTACATATTTCTACCTGCAGTATTGAACGCAACGCAGTATACTCGACTCTATTCCAACTCGCACAATTCTGCAATGCTATTATCATATACATCCTGGTTATATCCCTCAGTGAGAGAATATAAAACCATGAACGGAGTTCAAACAACGCTCTTTGGTGGTCTCAGAGGGAGAATCAAAAACGAGCCAACCGGAAAGCTGATGAGTTCAGTAGACGATAAAAATTGTGCCCTAGACAAGTCCGAGATTTTCTATAGACTTCACTTGAAGGGCTATTCTTTACTTTGGATACACACGTCCGAAGTGCCTAGCTGCGGGCTGAAATGCTTACTATTTATGATGAAGCCAAAGATGATGATGGTAGAAAACACAATTCATTGCTGCAAAGTAGACGATATGAACAACGTACGTCCCTCCCACTCCCAGTAAAATACAGGGGTATGTTTATACCTCTGGATCCTCCTCATCTGAGTTGCCTTTCCAAATCATGACCGGGTGAGAAGGCGTGCTGGCCACCGTCCGTCTTCTCAAACAAAAATTTCCTCTATATCGCACAACTTCCTGATTAAAAAAAAAAGAAAAGAAAAAAGGAAAGGTTCAAATAACCATGGGTGCATTCTCACAACCAAGAAAAAGAGAATTACCCGGGTTTCTTCCCAGTCAGGCACTTTTTCCAATTATGATTACCAGCAATTTTCTTAGCTGCATTCTTCATGTCATCAATATTGGCGCCCTTATTGCCCTTGCGGCCCCTGCCCGTCGCCTTCTGTGCGATTTTGAAAGCGTTGTCGCCCTTTTTCAACAACTTGCCAAACCGACCACCTATGCGAACAGCGCTGGCGCCAAGGCGAAGAAATGAGGTTACAGCGGATCGAACGAAGTTTAAAATGAGGGATATAAACCAGAAAACGCGCTTCTTATGTTGGTGAGGTTCGTTGTCTCCCTCGGTCCCGCGAGCCATTAAGTCCCTGATCACGGAGATAGTTTCGTTTGATCGTTTCTCAGACATTGCAGAATCGCTCAATGATCGTATGCACATGTGCTTCGCATTATTTGGACAGGCTTCTTGTCTTACTTCGTCTAGTTGGATGGCTAGTGCGATCCATTCAGTGATGTATTCATCCGAATCAATATTCCCAACCGGCTTGGGTAGGTCGGCAGGCCAGTGTACCATCATCGTGTCTGATTCCAGGAACTTTTCGTCAAAGAATGAAGAGACCCAATTCAAGGAATCTCCTATCATCATGATCGGCACGATTGTGAGACATTTGCCCATACGCGCCTTCTTCCTGTTCTTTAGTTCCGTTCGTTTGAAGTCCGCTATCTTCTTTTTCTTCATCTTCTGAAACCGGGCTTCCTTTTTCTTCTTCCGGGCTTCCTTTATCTTCTTTTTCTTCATCTCCTGAAATTGGGCTTCTTTCTTCTTTTGGGCGGCATTGTCGGGAATGCAAATGTTCCTCGACGAATTTGGCTTTTTCCCCTTGGGGCAGGCTTTGCAAGACATGCAATCATCGGAATCAATTTCATTCTTGCCGCATATTTTGCATCCTTTAGGCTTAGGTATACACTTCTTCTTCGTGCCGTCGGGAACTTGACCTTTGGGACAAGCTTTGCAGGATTTGCAATCGGCGGCTTGGATCTCATTCTTGGCACATTTCTTGCATTCCTTTTGTTCAGGAATACACTTCTTTTTTTTAGCATCAGGTTTTTGACCCTTAGGGCAAGCTTTGCAGGATTTGCAATTGTTATTTTGAATTTCGTTCGGAGCGCATTTCTTGCACTGGTTCCTGCAGGTCTTGTCTTTCTTTGGTGCAGCTCGGGGACGAAGTGCGACTCTATCTGGCGCGGGTCGAGGTGCATCAGAGAACAATATGTTGAGCCGGCCAATGGATTCGAGGCAAGACGGAGTAGTCTGGAGGTTGTGATGCAAACATGGCGGGAGGGGCCCATGGTCATCCTCCAATGTGCTTCTGCCATGTACGACGAGGTGGGTTCCGTCTGGGAACCCTCGTAGTTGATTATCCCTCCGCCTCAGCTCTTGCCCACGAGCTTTGAGTCGTTGTTCACAATAGAATATCGCCCCATCTTCTGCGCCGAAGTCGTCTGCCTTGCCTGCCACTCTTCCGGCCATATCCTCCCATGAAGGTGCGGCGATTTTGCGATCAAGTATGTATTGGGCTCCTGGACCACTTGGCATCGAAGAAAGCCACACGCCGTTGCCAGGAACGTAGAGGGCGGCAACGAGATCAATATTGTGGCCGCCATGCTCTTCGACAATACTAAGATAGCCCCATTGGGCAAACTCTTTCAGTTTCGCCTTTATACCTTCTGCATCATGCTTGTTCTCTGGCTCCCAATCCGGATCAAGCTTTCCCGGCACCACCACCCGTCCGCGCCACATGGACATCCACGGTAACATCCGAACTCTCTCTCTATCTGACCTATCTCGCTTGGTAAGGGCATAATCGAAACTCGGCGCACCAGCCACCAACTGGCCCAGTACAAGGATCCACGCAATGCGTAGGAGGAGGTACCCCGCAGAATTCGTAGGCATGACCAATACTCCAGTAGAGGATTGCGATAGCAGAATGTTAGAACAAATTGTCCAACAAGGTGAACTGTGTAACCAGACACATGGGATCGTGGAACCCTAAAACTGAGGCAAGTTGAGGGGCAAGTCTTTATACCATCTATTTTGATATAGATGGGTGAAGATGAGCCTTGTTCAGAAGCCAACATATAGAACTTGGCCCCATGGGACTTGCGCCCACTTGCTGGTCTGTACAAAATTTAGAGCCAACTGCTTGATCCCCGACCTGATCAATCATAGCCAACATTCTCAAGTTATACATCGAAGGGCTGAATATGCCTCAAGTTCTGGTGCGCCTGCTGCTGGCAAAACACCATGAACGCAGCGTTGATCCCAAAAGTAGCAGCGCCTGAAGGGACTAAAGCCAGCAATTCAGGGGGCCTGAAAGATTATGAAATAATTATTCTCCGAAGTTGGTGTTGGTTTGTGAGGTGTGAGGCAATATTTACGATCATATCAAGAGTATGAAACAGAAGGTCGAATCGGAGAGTTTTCGAAGATGGGTGATCAACACAGTGTTGGGAGTTGGTGAGCGATAAAAGCACTTACTACTTTGTAGATCTGTCTGGGAGGTGAAAACCACGGCCCCCACAGTATTTCTTCACACTGCAATTCCCATCGTAGAAGCCAGGGAAACATCTGGCACACATTTTCAGGGCTATGTGCCGCCGTATTTAGCCTTTTTAACTTGAAAAAGGCCCCTATTGTCGGTACCCTGAAAGAATTGACAAAGCATGGAGCCTCTGGGGTGTTTCTTGGCCCAGTCAAACGCAACTGGGATACTCGTAGAAGCAATGACCTGTTGGGGAAATGCTTAGAAAGGAGACCATTGCCTGCCACCCGTACGGTGTGAACTTTTGTCCTTTCTCTTCTGATCATCGGTCCAAGGTATCCTAGCCACGGGGAGAGGGGTGGGGAGGGGGGCAGATCCAGAGAGAGAACAGTCATATACGTATCCTTTCCCGACTTCAAATCTCAAAGGCGGAAGCAGCCTTGACATTTTGAGGTAGATAGACCCAGAAACCGTTGTTATCGCAAGCCTCATAACAGAAGCCATGCCAACAGTTCAACGTCCTAACTTCGGCACCAGCGCAGAACAGACACGGACCCCCAAATCAAGGGTTCTCAGTACCCATGGTCTCAGCTTCAGCATATCCTTGATCGAAACGCATCACTCCCAACCTCAAAAGGTCTTTTTGCGCGATTTTTCTTCACCTTAATGGATTGAAAATCTGGAGGGAGGAGGTCATGGCGTGAACAATAAGTCCCTGTTAGGACGTTTCACTTGAAGCTGGAAAGGTGTCCTTTGCCAACATATTGCAGGGTTCGAAAATTGGCTGAGGTTGATATTGATGCGAGTTAAGTTTCCGGGAGTTGGAGGTTAACGCCACAGCCACAGAGCCTCAGTCGTCGTTCCATTCCCCTACGACTAACAACTACATAGTAAATCCCAAGGAGCTCACGGGTTTACTGGCTGTGTGCTGGCCACCAACAGTAAGCTTTCAACACGAGGCATATACATAAACACGAGTTCCTACGACCCCACTAACCGCATGCTTGGGGGCCAGTGAAAAACCTCCAACCAACACATCTATGTTACGGTTGGAATCTGCTGCTTATCATGGCAAGAGGCGTGCGGTTTTTCCTTTTTTTTTTTTTTTTTTTCCAGTTAGGCAAATTGATCAACTGCATTTTCTCAATATGTAAAATTCTCGGAAGCATTTTTTTCCCCCCTTCCCCTCCTCCCACTATGGTCCATATTCTACTCAGCACATAGGTTTGATTTGCATAGTTTTGTTTCGCGTTATCTGGAATGCTGGTGGGATTTGGGTTTCCTGTCTATGTAGCTTGTGAATATCGACACCATACATGAATGGTTTCTTCACAGGCCAGATCGCCCATTGCATGCTGCACTTTTATGGGACATGCATTTGTTGTCCTATTTGCTCTTGGAGATAGATGCAACGTCCCCTATCATAGTATGATTCCTGTGATGACTGGTGTTGTTTCTCCTTAGTTTATCTCTATTAGATGTGAAATCTGCAGCTCGCATGGTAAGTAAATCTGCTGAAGACAGCACAGACATCGTGGCCTCAATTTATTTGGACAAAACTGTATTCAACATATGGGTTATCAAACCACGATGTTCCCCTGGACATGCCACAATGTTGACAGGATAATTCTGGCATATCAAATAGAAAATATGCTCTTTAAATAACAAACTCATGCCAAAAAGAAAAAAAGAGGTCATCACCATGTCATAAAAAAAACATCAATTCTTCCCAACATCATAATATCGCATTCCGAGAGCGTCAAATAAAAAAAAGAAAAGCTGCCTGACCCAAAAATAAAATATCCAAGTCATAAAGGGGAAAAAGATGCAAAAAATGAAATAAAGATAAATGTTATCCTCACCTAACTTAGATCTTAGGCCGAATGGTCTGACCACCTTCCCACGTTTCACCCGGTTCTAGGGCCTGCCACCCGATCACCGACCCGGCCTCGATACACAGCATATTCTTATACCCATCATCAGGCGCAAAGTCGCCCATCGCTTTCGCCTTCTCGATCCAGGGGTTCCACACCACCACATCATTCAACCCTTCGCGCGAGACGGTTAAGATGGGGCTGTGATTGTCGGCAGCGGAGGCCACGATGATGGGCACGGCAGGGTCGAGAGATTGATAGACGCGGTCGGTTTCTTGCGTGATGGCAATTGCTGGGGAGGATTCGGTAAATGTGGCGCCATCACGGGTCTTGTCGGTGTAGGATTTTGATTCGAGATTGAGAATGCGGATGCCGGTGATGTCCTAGTAATTGAGAGATATGCATTAGATATATATAGGACAAGGGGGGAAATATTGAACGAAACGGGAATAGGAGAGGGGTGGGCATACATCGATTCTGAAATACGTATGCAACAGTGTCTGGAATTCGAATGACTTGTCTCCCTTATTCTGAATCTGGAGAGATGTCTCCAAGCTTCCCTTGCTCAGGGTGACACTGTACACCAGTCCGAAATCATACGGCCAAGCACCCTTGAAGGCATCGCTCAACATGCTCGTCGACAGTCCAAAGTCCAATTTCACGCTGTTATCGCCTTGTCTATCTGATGCCTCCGACGTCGATTTTCCGAGGAGCTCCCAGTAGGAATTGCGTGCGAAGCCATGCTGGGGGAGAGAGGATGTTGCATGGTCCTTGGGAGGAGGGCCAAATACCTAAGGAGAGAATCAAGACAGCACCATAAATGTCAGCTAATTTAAAGTCTATAACTCTCTCCAGTTTCCACCATGCCTATAATCAAGCAACAAAGGCCAAAGGGGACACAGAATAAAGAGATATATGTTATACGAACCGGAAACACCAACGGAATTCCCCCACGAATAGGCTTCGAGCCGTCCAGTACCGCCTTCTCGCTCAAGAACAGTTGCTCTGCACCATTTGCCAGTTTCCACGACACGACCGTGGCTCCGAACAAATTGACAGTGACCGACTCGCCCGAGGCAAGCGAGGCTATGACTTTTTTATCTTCCACGGTCACGGTGGGTTGAGGGAGGGGCGAGGAGACGGGGATGGCGCTTGGTTTCTTTGAGCGCTCCATGGTTTCAGGGGGTCGTATGCTAGAGCTTTTTGGCTCCCAATTGAGGATCAGTAATGGACTGGGTGGGCAGTGGGGATAAAGAGAGAATATCAGATCAGTGAGAGTGAAGGTGGTGGAACTGAAGAAACAGGTTGCTTTGTTGAGGGGGATGGAGGGGAAGAAGAGCATGGCGGGGAGAGTGTCTGCTTAGCGTGGAGTCAAGCTGAAACCCATATCGAACCATGTGTCTGATTCATGCCTGGCACATCTCTGAAACACTGCTACTGGCCCGCGTCAAAGAACTCAAAGAACCCTTATTTTTATGCAGGGATATAGAGGAGTGTCTCTATGTATTTCAATGACTAGTAGCTAATCATGGTTTCCCATTTTGTTCTCTAGATAAGTGGTTAATCACTTCGCATCATTACAGCACATTTTGAATATCTAGCCCAGCACGAGGCCCACATTGCGTCATAGCCTCTACTTGATGTCATTGTAGTACCTGATCGCAAACATCTATAATGCTCTCCAAAGGCCCAAAAGTAATAATCATACAACCGAGTCAAACCTCTCATTCATGCTGTCTAACAAAGACACGGATTTACCATCATATCAAAAATACCCAAGCATCTCTAGCTAGCCACCTTAGCCGCGCCGCCCAATTAATACACAAAAAATAATCGAAGACGACTAGAAAACGAAGAACTATCTATAAGAGCTCAAAGGAAACATGTATGTACAATGCACTCCATATAGATGACTTGATAAACAAACAAACGGGGGTATGAAACAAAACCGGTCATTATTTAACTTCCAATCACCGTTCCGCATCCCCATATCTCCTTGCTGCATCATGAGCTTCGACTCTGATATCGAACATTACATCATCAATCTCGCGAAGAACGGTGCGACCAAAGGCTGCATTCTTGATCGAGGCGAGCACTCCGCGGAGAGAGGAAAGAATGCCTGCTGATGGACTTTCTGGCGTTGATGAGGAGTGTGGTGGGAGATCAGAAACAGGAACATCCTTGGGTGCGGAGTCGCGAGTAGGTGTGTTAGGCGCGTTGGTGGATTCTACCATTTCGGTGAATGTGTCCTTCCCCTCTCTGGGTCGTGGCTTATTTTGCTTTTTCGAATTATTTTGCTTCTGTCGCTTAGTTTCAGCAGGTATTTCTTCTGCTGGCTCTGGCGATGACGGGCCGTTCAGGCGCTGAGATCTTCTCCTCTTCAACCTTCCCGGACTCACTGGTTGTGAATCAATGGTATCGTTAGATGGGATATTGAGGTCGGCAGTAGGTGCGGGCGAAATATTCCTAGAAGGACGTAACCTTGAGCTCTGTCTTCTGGTTGCGGGTGGTCTTGCAGATGCTCCGGACGACGATCTTTCTCCCCGGGAAGTAATTTTCTTGACCGAGACTTGTGATGTCGGTTCGCGATCGGCCGTGGACGAGCTTCTCGAATTGGGCGACACTCTTTTAGCACGGGCCTGGCGTGAAGAATCCCCATCGCCCCTCTTCCGCTTCGATGACCGTGGGGAAGCCGTCCGCTCTGACTGTTGCGAGGTATCCCATACTACTGAAGAGTCGATTGAGAGTTCAAGATCCTGCTCCAACTGCGATGCTATCTGTTGTTCCAAATCATCGCTAAAAGAGTCCGGAACAATATCACCGGCGTCACATTCGCTGAATGGAACTATCATGTCCTGGTCCCAGGATTTGACTGAGTCAGTGTCTGGATGCTCGGTTTGCTTTTCATGGTCTTTCAGTTTATTGACATCAGATGCAGCATGACGAAGCTTGCCCACCATAGCAGCAGAACTTGCGGCTGGTGCGGAGTCATTATTTCTATTCGCGTGTCTCCTGGCGGATTTTGCTCGGGGGGTAACAATTTCCAGCACCTTGTCAGGACTAGTCCTAGCCAATGTTGCCTGGCTGCCGGCCTCTCTGTGCAGGGTCTCGGACCGGGTATCGTGGTTCTCTGTTCCAGTTGTAGGGAGCTGTGCCTTGACAACGTGGGATTTTGAAGCTTGAGCAACGGCTTGCGGCGGGGAGGACGGCGGGTCGTCGTCTGTTAACAATGTCATGTCAAAGGCAGACGGCAGAGACGATGGTGCGATTCCCAGCTGTGCTGCCTGATCTTTCGAGCCTGGAGTGGGGGAAGATCCAGGGAAGGCATCCTCATTCACATCTAGGGTTGGGAGCATTCGAGGAGTTAAAGGAGCGTGATTGAACACATCGTCGGCATTTTCAATCAAGGGGGACTGTGCGTCAGAGTGGCGACTTCTGCGAGATCCCGCCGATCTAATTGTGGGGAAGATGTGGGCAGCTTCAGTCCGCTGTCTGTCCCTTACTTCCCTCTGGTTTTCAGTTAGGACTTGTGTCTCTGGATCGTTATTAGACACCGGAGACGAATCATCAACGGGCACGAATTGGATTTGGGAGTCGTCATGGCGGAGTCGGGCCTTTGGCGTTGTGACACTCTTTCTCAATGGCGTAGTTTTTCGTTGACGGCGATCATATTTAGAAGATATAGGAGTGCTAGCGCGGGAGGGAGGCGAGGACAGTATTCTATCCCGCCTCCTGCTGGGATGCTTTGGTGGAGCCGGGCTAGCAAATGCAGCCATATCTTCCTGCGAGCTCACGAATTCCGGACCGCTGAGATCAACCTATAGAAACAGTTAACAAAGTCCATGTAACTTATATCTATAGCCGTACCTCAGAGGAAGCCCTGGACGGGAAGGTCGGTAGCTGCAGGTCCACAAGTGGTCTCAGCCTGGCTAGAGCATTTATGACAGCATCAGGATAGTCTACAGACTCCTGTGTGCCAAATGACTTGTTCCACATCCGAATAAATTCATTCACTGTTGTTCTGTGGGAGGATTCCAAGCCCGCAGCAATAAGCGGCGCTAGCTTGTGAAGGAGAGATCTGTCGCCATCCACGCAAAGGCGAAGAATGTTTCCAGTGGTACGGACGAGGTCACGGGCCTATCACTGGTAAGAGTTTTGAGTTAAGAAAGGGAACTTATTGGAACTTACAAATGTGCGTAAATCATCAGAAAAGCCAGCCCCAGGGGTAAGTCGACGCTTGCTGTCCTTGACCCATACAGCGAGGCCTTGTTGAAGTTCTTCAAGCATGGTCGGACAGAAGCTCGAAGGGGCTCTGCTCAGCAAACCGGTCACTGATTTGACAAACTTTGCGGCCAGAGCAGCATTCAACTCTGTTAGCCGTTCGTAAGTAGTTCCGAGCGTTGAACTAACAAGGTTGAATAGCTTAGCATTGGAAGGTGCTTGGCCTTCGTGTCTAGATCGCATCAGCTTATCAATGGCTGGGCTAGACGAGCGAATGAATCGTTCCCGATAGCTCGGGAAGACGGCAAGATCTAAGAGAAGTGAGGAGTGAGACAGAACCATATTTGGGTCTTTAGCAAGGAGATCCTCCGCTAGTGGCTCGGTGATAGATGTAAGAACACCCTCCCCTCTTTCAGCTCGAATAACCTCAGCAAGCGAAAGTAGGAGGCTCTCCCACTCCTGCTCAATGGAATGAAACACAGTGCCCGTAAGGAGAATTTTGACCACTTTATTGTAGTCGTGAGGAATGGGATCAGAGTGGTCCTTAACAGTAGTTTCAATCGGGAATGATTTCAGGCATTTCTTTGCCAAATTAGACAAGGTTTGCCAAATATACTTCGATGCTGTGAATGGAATAGCGTCGGAATCAGAAGGTCCGGAGGATGAGTGTGATACGGACTCAGAGAACTGGCGAAGCATTTCCAATTGAGAGTTCCTAGATACTCGTGCATCCACACTCATCTCGATCATTCGGTGCACCAGGCGGGTAAATGCAGGAGTCAATGTAGATGGAGAGGCGGTAGTAACCAAAGTAAGGAGATGGAGAATTGGGGATTTAAGGCTATCGGAGGGAGGTCGGCGATGTGTCGGAGTAGGAGCGACTTGAAACGTCTCCTTGGACGTGCTCGAGAGGGTTTTATCCATGAAGGCGGAGGGACCTAGGGCGGAGAATATCGAATTGACAAGAAACTGATACCTGTCGCAAAATAACTCTTCCGCGTTCTGCCCACGGGCATTCAATGATTGGGGTTTGTTCTTCCACACCGTTCGAAGGAATGTAAGAATACCAGCGACCGCGTGCATGGAATCCACGGACGGGGTAATCTCCTTAGTAGCTGCATCCGACAATGCTTTGCACAGACTTGACCACGCAACCGCAATGGTGGATTCATGCAGTAAAGTATCACGCCAAGCGGCGTTCTTGAATAATGACTCGAACACTGCAAGAATGCTTGGAAGTTTGGATCGCGCCCATTTGCATTCGAATCTGGGCAGATGCGCTGCTAGATCAAACTTGACAGGTTTTGGATTAAACTTGACAGACTTTATCGCCATATTGGGGTCCCAAACCCTTGGCTGCGAATTCCACAATAGGAATGATAGAATCTGGCAGAATTTTGTATTATAGGTGGGATCACTGTTTAGCGCAGACGTGAAGGGGTTGAAGACATAGGCTTTCCAGGCAGTATCGAGGCACTCCCGTGATGAGGTTGGCCGAAAAGAATAGTAGAGAAGATTATAATAACTAAGCCATGTTTGGTTGATCAAGGGCCCCGACTTATCTGACCTTTTCCGCTCGAGCTGTGATTGAATCGGTCGGATGAGCATTGACGTGATGGTATCTTTGTTTTCGCCATCGCTAGTGAACTGGGAAAATACAAACAGGTCCCAGGCCATCAGTGCCTCTATCTTTATTGCAGAGTCGCTGCAATTGAAGCATTTTTGGATAATCAGTAGCCAGTCCTTTCTGTGAGCCCATTGGCTAATAGACCATCGTTTGGCTCTCAAAAGAATGACTATGACGCTCCAGATGCCCGGGACCTGCACACCGTTAGGGGCCTGCACGCCGTTTTCATCGTTGGACATCATGCTCATCAAGCGTTCTCGCAGTTCGTCAATCAGCTTTGAACCGCTATCTAACGAAACATCGAGAGCGCTGCGAATTGCATGAGAAACAGTGGTGTTGGGTCCTAATACACTAGCCGCCTGGAGACCAAATTTCATCGCCGCAGCCCTGACCTCCTTCACATTGTGAAAAAGTGCTGTAATTAGATGGTCCATCCAGAGGTTGGACTGAGAGGTGAATGTTGGCCGCGACTGGAATAGTAGGCGCTCGTAGATTGCAATCCGTTGTGCCACAACTGCCTTCCCTTCTACCCGCTGTGTAATATCTTCGAGTGCCGTTAAGAGTTGGATGACTTTTTGGTTGGTAAGGACCTTCGACGAGAAACACTGTACCGATAAAACTCGCATGTAGTCATTGACAATGGTCTTTGGTACTGATGGGTTTTGAAGGGCACCAATTGTGTGATCAAGGAAGAAAGTTTTCAGGTCGTCTGGCAGCTTCGTGCAGAGATCGGGTTTCCACAAGACGAGAGTCAGGAACTTCAATGCCTGCCGCACGAGCTTCGCTTCCAACGGAGGATAACTTGGTGATATATCGCAAATATCCCGCCGGACAAACTGGCACAGCGTCGCGGTCTTGTTGGCCAATGCATCTTCATCTGGTAACTGGCGGTATGCTGACAAACTCCCTATCAACTGCTTATATGCGTCAGACCTGGAACTTCGGGAGTCCCCCGAGAGCTGCTGCGTTACAGACTCTAGCATGGCGGGAAAGCTCTCTGGGGAGCTGCATCTGGGTTCATCCGAAGTAATCGTGATGGGGGATGAATAGGTGGGTTTGAGGATGGATTTGACGGGTTTGCATTGGTTGGACGGGCGCAAGCTTCTTAAAGGGGTCCTTGTTTTGTTATCTGACGAAGGAAACACGGGAGGTTTTATATAACTCGTCAGAGGGGAGAAATTGACGACCTTCTTAGAGTGAGTGCCGGTGAGAGGGTGCGGGGATAAGTCTGGGGTAGAAGATAATTCGCCCGGCGTTGAATTGGGAACTCTAGGGTCTGCGAGGTGCGATGATGCTAAAATAAAGCTTGAGGATCGTGGAGGCGTAGGAGGACGTCGGGCAAGAGTAGCAAAATTAACTGAGTCGACCATGTTTATGGGGTTAATGGTGGTCAATATTGGTGAAGGGAGGAAGAGCCCTCGAAAGGTTACAAAAAGCAAGGCTGTGTGACAAAATCATACTAAAAGAAAGCCAAAGAAAGAATCAGACGCCACCCATGCAAATCAATACAGAGAAAAAAAACATCAGGATGCTAGGCTAGGATGAAGGATGGCGGTGGTGATCTCCATCTCCGTGCAGTCAATTGTGGAGGTTGATGGCCTCCTGCTGCGGGCTGAGAGACTCGGGAGGGAGCGTGATGTTCTAGCAGCGACACGAAAACGAAACGCGTGTAGAGAAAGTCGCGACGTGTGTGGCTGGTGCAACGCGCTCCTGCTAAATTAATTCTCCACGTGATTTATACCTAATCAACAGCTCCATGGAGTTTGCCTTGTTTGACTTGCCTTTACGAAAAGCTTCCTGCTTTCACTTGGTGCTACTGGGTACTATTTGATATCGAGCATAATGGGAGGAGGACCAGACAAAGTGCTGATATCGTCGATGTTATTTAGCATCGTCTCGCCACACCTCGCCTTGATGAGTATGGTCTACCACACATATCGAGAGTGGACATCCTCCGTACATGTGCCCGTGGTTGTGTCCATATAAACTTGGTTAGAACAGATTGGAAAAACCAGCCGCTCGGTTCTGCGTGGCACTGATAGGGTCATACTCTGTATGGTTTTGAACGCTCAGACAGATGCTGGGAACTGGCACCAATCGACGCCAAAAGCCTGATTCAATCTTCTCCTTTGTTCCCCGCCCTCCCCCCCATAAGTCTAGATTCAGTACATTAGTAGCCTTGTACCTTGCCATTGTCGCCCCATTTTGCGGCGCAGATACAATGCTTTATAAGCCCCTTGCTTCTCACTCGCTTCTCATGCGTCTGCCCTAAATTGAACTATCAGAATCGGGTAGAGTTGCACCGAGGGGACAGTGATTATTGACTATGTTGTAACCCCTTGGTGCCCAGAATGTGAGCTGTAGGCCTGATTCTGCATGATGATGTATGTTTGCTTGCCTCAAAAAGGATCATAAAAAGCGGTCACGCTGCTCCTACGCTGGGCCTAACGGAGAGATAGACGAGCGATATCTGATGATTAACTGATTCTTAGTAATTGCGCGAAAGGCACGGAGATTATTCCGATTAATCTTGAGACAGACTAGTAGTGTGGAGAGATTGCAAGGAGCTTTGAAGCATCAGATGACGTCCTCTGTCGAGCAATGTAGATATGTAGACATGTGCGAAGAAACAAGTATGGTTCGCGGTGCAGGAAACATGTGCATTCCTCTCTCAGATATCCAGTTCATAATAAGGCTGTCGTTCTTTTGCTGAATATTTGAATCGTGCGCACATATTGATGTTTGGGTCTTTGACAATGACACTTGTGCGCCTGAAGGAAGTGGAAGAAGTCTGTCTGTAGCGCAGCCTGAATGCGGAGGATCCTTGGCTTCTTGACTTCGGGAGGACAGGGCTTAGAGCGTCAGGTTGCGCTCCCACTGCTCACTAAGAGGCTCGTATCAGGGACTCCCCAGCGTGTTGGAGATTCTTCACAATTCGATCCATCTCCACTGATGGCCCATGGGTCCTTAGTTCTTGTTTTTAGATCCTAAAACTACTCCCGGCCTGCTAGGGCGTCTTACTCCGCTCTCTTCCTTTTACTTCCTCTTGCTCCGTTTGGCGATGCTCCCTACCACCCCCCATTTCCTCATTCCATATCCTTCAGACTCACCGATATCTCGAGTGCCCAAACCGCTTTTGCCTTTGTCAAATACTGCAGCCTACGATCGTTCAATATGGAAATACGTGAGCTACAGGGAAAAGGTAAACTCTCCAAGCTACCCCGCAGAATGCTCCGTTGCCGAACTCTCTCACCGCTGTTCAGCCCCACCAACTATTCGCTGCTCCCCGCTAACTCTCTGGTTTTGACGCTGCGCAGAAAAGCTCGATGAAGTTACACGGTTGATGAAGCTTTTGGAGAAGGATGTGAAAGCGGAAGATCTCACACCGTCAAGTGCGCTACATCAGATACTACCCCTCCATACGTAGAAGAACTATCCTGACGTATATATCGTGCGGGAGGAATAGACCGGGTCGAAGTCCTCCAGAAGCTCCGGGTTCACGGACGAAAACCAGAAAATGCAGACCCTATATATTCAAAAGATGTACGATATGGTATCTGTGCGTGTAACAACAAGCAGTGGTGCTGATTGCGAAGTATAGGGGATACGGATACTCGCGACATATGGCTTCGAAAACAAGGACTCTTCGGTGTCTCGCGAAGCGCTTCGATGTCTCGCAAACGCCCTTCTCCTTGAAACTAGTACGCGCCAGATATTTGTTGATTTGGGTAATGGAAGTAAAGCAGCGGCAAAATTACGGGTAATAATAGCTCCATTTTGGAAAGGCCTCTTGTGTCCTAACGTTTTGGATAGGAAGACAATTCGGACGATGAGTTCCTTGCCTCACGCCTGCTCTTCTTAACGACGTATGATTCAGATGTCGATTTTGATAAATTGTTTGACAATCACGCACTGGGTGAGAGCATCAACAGTGTACGCATACTTTTCCTCGTCGCCCGTTTGGTAACCTTTCCAAATTTATTCTAACCAATACCGCAGCATATCTATCGACACTCCAAACAATTCTCGAAGGGAAAAAGAAAGAAGCTCACCCAAATCGACGAACTTGCGCTTTCCGAAACCCTCAAACTCATCTTCAATATCACAAACTTCTACCCTCATCGAGCGGAGACGTTTTCCCCTTCGATACCACACATTTTGAAGATTCTGAGCCGTATAGATATCCCGACCCCGCCGCTACAAGCCCCCGTAAACTACCTGATCAATTCCCTGTTGAATCTCGACATCGAAGCCAAGAAGAGCAAACACTTTGGGACCAATCCTCTGTTCCCCAAATTCGATCAGAATTGCAATGTGGATAAATTGATCAATATCCTGGATCAGGCCGTGGCTATGCATAAGCCAGAGCACCTCGAGTCCTTGGCCGCCCCATTACTAACACTGCTACGAAAGATCTACGAGTTTGCGCCCGAGGGACCGCGCAGGTACATGGAGTGGCTGCTTCTTCCAGAAGACGATGATCGCGATCTACCCATTGGGCAATCTAACACATTATCCTCCCGGCTTCTGAGACTGTCCACCTCACCGGTTGCGCCCAAACTGCGAGAAAATATCTCTTCGCTGATGTTCGAGCTCTCAGGCAGTGACGCAACTGACTTTGTAAACAATGTCGGCTACGGGTTTGCAGCGGGATTTCTCATGTCTCATGATCTTCAGGTTCCAGAGACGGCAACGGAGGCATATAGCACAAATGCTAAATCTGGAGGGCCTAGTGTTCCCGTCAACCCTATAACCGGCCAGCGGCTAGACGCTGAGTCACAGGAAACAGCTGTAGAAATGACGGATGAAGAAAAGGAAAGGGAAGCTGAGAGATTATTTGTGCTCTTTGAAAGGTACGCTTATATCACTTTGACATGCATAGCTGATCTATTATCCGTGCTAAGTTCTCTCTTTCTCCCCAGGCTTCGAGCGACGGGTGTAATGACTATGGAAAACCCTGTCAGAACAGCAGTTGAAGAAGGCAGATTTGAAGAACTTGATTAGATATCCCCCTGGCTTTTTTGATTTTTCTTTTTTCTAGTTACCTATCTACCCCGTCAGCCTTTTATCCCCATTATTTTTGACAACAACTATCCATTTTGATCATATTCGTCAAGGTACAAGGGAGGTTTTTGCATTGGCAGGGATAATATGGGTTTATTTGCTTTGGGATTGTTGCGCAGTTTGGATTCCCCCGTACTTTTGATTCAGCTATTTGAGACCTGCTCTCTACACAACGTTTTTGATCCCCCTGTCCTCGCCTGTTGTATAATACATATGTCTTGTAGGCCACCAATATCATACTGTGCACATATTCACTTAATCTCAATAGTGGTTTCTGCCCTTCGGGTTTGCTTCGATCAGATACCAGCGCATTCTCGCGGCTTCAGGGAGCTTCCTGCAGCTTCGATAGCCTCGCGCTGTGGAGGGGCAGGGAGTATGACTAAGCGAGCTAAACCACCAAAAATTCTATCTTTGATCTGCGCGGGGTTATCAGCATCGTCATATTATTTCTGAAAGCTCCCCCGTCGACATCAACACCGCAACGTATTTTCTTTTTCTCCCAACGCACCACGCTCACCAGTAAACAGCGAACTCGCGCCCTATATACTTGTTCCGTGAATTACTCACACGCATACGTCCCGCGACAATGGCGCCTTTTGATCCTGAGAAGGCGGAGAACTTGGAGGATGTATGCTTGAACACCCCACCATTAATGGAATCATTTTGATAAGGATTTTTTATGAACGCATTACTAACAAATATTTGCATTATAGATGGAGAAGCAATTCGCCGTTAAAGGTAAGGAGATCCGTGTATTTCCATCCAGCACAACGTATTCCCCGCGCGCCTTCATGCGCCGCGTCACATACATCCCCCGCCTCAACCAGCGAAGCGCGATTAAAATAATAAAAATAAAAGAAGAAAAGAAGACTAACCCCTCTCTCATTCATCCCCACAGCCGTCCAACAAATGTCCACATACTGGTCCATCCTCGAAAAGATCCGCGGCTCCCAACTCCGCCTCACAAAAATGGACGACGAGATCTACGAGCACTTCAAAGAGACATTTCCCGAATTCGACCCGCACGGGACCATCGATGAAGACCAAATGAAGAGCAAAGAGGGCAAAGAGCGCTGGAGGACTTTTGCAAATAAGTACGACAAGACGATTGAAGATTTTAATTTCGGGACGTTGTTGAGGGCGAATGCGAAGTTTGAGTATGGGGAGAAAGAGACGGTTTTCGGTATGCTCTCAGTTTTTTTTTTTTTCTTTTTAAGGTCTCTTTTTCTTTGGCAGGTTTCTTATACACGGATGAGCTGGATGTCTCTTCAAGGGGCTCTCATTTCCCCCGCCCACTTCTGTCGTGCACCCTTTTACTAATATGGAATCTTCTTCTTCACTTGCAGTTGTGCGCATGCAATTCTACGCCATCGAAATTGCTAGGTGAGTCCTCCCATCTCCACCCCCTCCCTTCCCCTCCTGCGTGACACTATTTCTAACCAAATTCTCGTGGAATATATGCAGAAACCGCCTGGGTTTAAACGACTGGATCTACGAGCAAAACCACCCTGAAGAGAAGAAAGCCGCATCATAATACCCGCCCCCCCCTTTTTTTGTCTCTCTCTCTCTCGTGTTGTTTTGCGTTGTATTATGGATCCGGCTCCATGTCACTATTCCCTTTTTGTCCTTTTCGCATAGGCATATATATCTCTTGCCTCGGGCCTTTTTCGTGTGCCTTATTCTTTCACAGGAGTACCTACGATCTTCTTTTCATCAAGGGGTTTTTTTCTACCCGTTTTGGGTCAATTTAGATTCAAGTTACTTCCTTTATCTTGTTTAAATCCGTTTCGGAAGGAGGGATATCCCAAAACTTCATACTCACATCACCTTCATCTTGGAAGGTTTTAGACGCATAGGATTGCGAATACCAAAGGAAAGAAAGTTCATATTTATTTTTTCTCCTAACTGACTCATGTCCATTACCATTGGCGTATGGGACGGATGGGTAGCAGCTTACACTCAAATCACAGATATATTGGCCTACCAAGGTTGCGATATTTACTTACATTCTTTATTTTTATTTTTTATTTTTTATTTTTTTTGCTTCATCATTCGTGCTACACAATGCATGACATGGTGGGCGTCCGCAACTTACATAGGCCCTCTAAACGTGTAGAAGTTTGGAAGGTCGGTGTTACTTCCCTTTTTTTTTTTTTTTTTTTTTTCGTGGGCGCATCTTGAGTAGATGGGAATGAACTTGCTTTGCTATGAAAAAGGGATTTAGGGGGGAGCCAGGAATATCCATCTAGCTTTTTATTTTGAGATCTAGATTCCAGTTGAAACCAGAAAAGATGTTTTGAGACATATGATCTTCCCATTCTTTTTGCTTTTCATTATATATATGTTTTCAATACCTAGTTCTATGCCATCAGTAACTTATACGCGCCAATGTGAAATATTGAATAGTTAATCAAGCCATACCACACACAAAAGCCAAAATAATATAACATAAAAAAGATGTATAAACAAAAAAGAATATCAGTGCTTATATACACATTATATAATGAAAATTGCACATACCACCTCCATGTATGCGCCAAAAGAAAACCAAAACGAAAGGGGGAACCCCCCGTACATGGCGCGTTTCCTACGCCAACTCATGCCTAACCGGCTCCTGCTTATCCGTTGCCGTCGTAGAATCAAGTTCCATTGGGCCCTTCGCCCGCGAATCCAACTCATACATAACCGACGGCTGGGGCGACGACGAAGCAAGCAGAGCGCCAGAGTCATTCTTGTTGTTGTTGTTGTTGTTGTTGAAAGCATGCTCTGGCGGCGGCGTGTTGAAGGGGTTTTGGCTTTCGCCTTGACCTATGTTGGCGTACCGTTTGCGCCGTCGGAGGCAGATGAATACGATTGCGGCGATGATGGCGAGCCCGAGGACGCCGCCGATGACGGAGCCGGCGATGGTGCCAGCGGTAGCGCCAGTGCGTATAGCGATGGACTCTAGAGACTCTTTGTCCGTGTCGCCTTGGCTGACTTTCGTGGAGCTGTCTGTTGGGTCGAAGAGCGCTTGGACTTCACGGGTGTCCCAGGACTTAGGGTAGCCCGAGCCAAAAGCATACACGTCCTGTACGAGCTTTGACTGCTCGTAGGGTGCAGCGTCTGCGTCATAGGAATCCTTCCAGGATAAATCGCTCACGTCGAACATACCAAGGCCGTTGGGTAGGTTCTCATCTTTAGGAAGATCGTTGGTTTTGCGAGTAACAGGTGCCCCTCCGATCAAGAGCATTTGGCGATTGCCGATGAGTTGGCAGTTGTGGGAAGCGCGTTGGGAAGGGGTAGCGGTCGAACTAGGAACGGCAACCCATTCGAAAGCTGGGAGAGTGAGAATATAGACGCGACCGAGATCTTCATATGTGTCTTCATCGAGATCCTCGTTACGGGTGCCGCCGAAGATTATTCTATTTTTTTTTCATCATACGATTAGTCGTTCGTTCGGCCTGATATAAACTGCGCGGATACTTACATTTCGGAGGTGCCATTGTTGGATGCAACAGCAACGGAGCAGAACGTGCCACGCGGTCGAGGAACATCACCCGTAGCCTTTTGTGTGTACCATTTTTCTGTATGGATGTCGAAAATGGTGATAGTGGACATTGGCATGAGCGACGCCAAATTGCTCCAAGCATTCGATGTCGGCGAGTCACCACCAATGAAAATCAAAACGCCTTCCTCTCCAAACGTCGAGACGTATTTGCCCTCGCCTAGTGCGGCAAAGCCTTCCTGACCGTACGTGCCCTTGTCGGAGCTGGCTGTGCTAATATTCCTCCACATTTCAGTTTGGAAGTCATAGGTTGCCATTCCCCTTATTGCAGGTTGGTTCCCTAGTCCTTCATACCCTTCGATTGTGGAGGTCAGGACGCCGCCTAGGGCATAGAAAGATGTGTTGGACTGGGCTGACAACGCGTAGCCCGGCAAAGTAAATTCGTCAAACGAGGTAGAATCGCCAGCAGTATACATAATCTCCCATTTCGCGGCTCCATCGTCTCCAGGTTTGAAGCCCCACGCTGCAGGGGGTGCACCGAGGTCGAAAGCCCATCCGCCATATGAATACACATAGTCGTTGATTGAATCGTACCATAAACTAGGTCTTCGGGTCTCAGGGTAATCGCGGCCACGAGAGAAGCGTTTCGGTTCCACAGAATCGAGGTCCCATGATGTCGACAGGTCAAAGGCAAGGGTTTCATTCACTATCAAATAGACGCGAAGTTCAGGAGAAGATCTTAAGAATGATGGAGCATGTCGGTCGGCTTTGAACGGTAGTTTGGGAAAGCGAGCGCTTACTCCAGTATTTGTAGCCTTCGTCGTCCGCTTCGTAATACCAGATCTCTCCACCATCAACGTAAAGCCATTTCCCGGCCACGGTAGCTACATATCAGGTCAGAATCTCCATTCACAAGGCGATATTATGGACCAATCTCACCCCCTTGCCAGAACCAGCACATCAAACGGTCGGGAAGCCATGACGCCAGTGCACAAGGCCAGTGACAGAGCACCGCAAAAAGAAGGATCAAGTGCCGCATGGGTGGTTTGTAGTAGTATAATTGACTGTAATGAGTGTATAGAAGAAGAAAAGATATAAAGGAGAGGCGATACTTGTGGGCCCTCGCTACGAGGAATACCACAGCGGCTTGGAAGTCAATCGTGCGCGCATTGGAGACTTGAACCTTGGATGCGCAGGAAATATGAGGAAGCACAGAGCCCATAAAAAACCACGTCCTCAGAATTTAAATGCTCCTGGGGTTGGGGCCAGCCAAGAGACTAAGAATAATAATAATCATTCTCAGCCCGTCTGGACAAAGTTCCATAGCGTCATGATAGACCCTGGCTAAGCAGTAAGAAGCCCCTTAACTCTTACTATAGTAAGTCAAGCGCTGAGCCAGTGACATTTGAGTCTTGACCCATATAAGTAACGGCTACGGGACTCTTAGCCAATACAACAACTGGCTTCCTCGGTCCCAATAATAAAAGAAATAGAACAAGGCACGATTGAACGAGAAAACCTCTTGCGGGTGATTATTACATATTATTGCCTCGGAAGTCGGGATGGATAGACCAGATGCCACTTTGCTAGGGCTGATGAGTGGGTGCAGTGTTGCTGGCACTTTGAAACGGTTGGCGTTAATGCAGCCAGCCCACAAAAGCAAAGAGCATGCGCAGGCAGCGCAGCAAGGGCTTCTTGCATGCAATTACCCCTTGGCCTTGCGTCTCTTTGGCATTTGGTGCCGGCAGTTGAAATGGGAGGCTGAAGTTCGCTAAGGACGGTCCGAACGGACAGGGGTGAGAGGGCCAAGCAGCCCTAGTTACGGCTGGTAGAGATTGTCTATTTCTTCAGCGGATGATCTTAATCCCTGCAGTTGTGTGCCCCTCGTGGGGGCCGTCGTGGCTTGGAGAGGAGAAAATTGTTGCGTCGAGCTTACGATAAGACAGGTCAGCGTTTGAGGTTTCCTGTATAAAAATAGCTTCTTACCATCTGTTGACAGCAAGTTCCAACTTCGACCTCTCTTACCGCGCGGGTTCCATGCTTGTCGCGCCGTCGCTTGATTGAAGAGGAAATTTTGCCAGCGTTCGGTTGAAGTTGATATTCTGTGGTGCTACTTTCCAAGGGCGGAGATGCCTTGTCCAAATTGCAACCGTCTATATATCCGAGCAGGAGCCCGTGAATAGGCTCCCAAAGCAGTATCGTCCCGTCGACGCCAGTCAACCCTCCAACAAAGCATTCTGTTGAGTTTCGCCTTTCTAGTCTTTATTGACCATAAGCCCATCCGTATCAGACCGGGCCTACTTTTCCATTCAAGCCAGCTTCGATCATCTAAGAAAGGACAATGATCATCCTTCAACTTCAGCCAGTATTTCCAACATGTGGGGACTATCATATCTGTCATATTATTTGCCTCTGCAGGATGTGACACTTTTTAAGAGGGACAATACAACACTGTGGGCATTTATAATGATTTAAAGTTAAAAAAACACTTTGAAAATTGACCGCCTAACGCAGTAGATAGCTGTATATACACAGGGTGAATCGGTAAATAAAAGAATATAAACAAATGTAGATCATGAGCATAAGAAAAGAATCGAAAGGAGGTCGGTTTCGTTTCCAGCTGTACTATAGAACGACAACATGCAGCAAAACGCAATAAAACACAGTAACAGTAGACCAATTCCGGAACTCCACGTACTAGATGACATGAAAGGTATCATTGGGAAATAAATCAAACGCGTTATTGCCAGGGAAAACCCACAGCAAAGCACAATTGTTTGAGGGGTTCTATCCCAGCCATCCGAAAGGTCCAGACAAAACAACCCAGTACTAAACTACTGGGCAGGTTGATCAAGACTATCACTATCCTGAGATGCTGAGCGTGTGGTCGGTGCGCTAGGTTGGGCAGTTGCTCTTGCCTCAGGCGGCAGTTCCTCCAGAGGAGGGAGGACATAATTGGCGCTCTTCCATGGCGGCACGCGCAGGATATACATGGTATCCAGCTCCTCCAGAGTTCGGCCAGCACCTTCAATGACGCCAAAGTAAACAGTCAGGCCCGCGAGGAGAAGGCAGCCAGCGAACACATAGCCGTACATGAAGTCAATATCCCCAACAATGAACGGCGTGAAGAATGCGAGCATGAAGTTCCACAGCCAATTGGATGCCGTGGCCATAGCCATCGACTTTGCTCGGTAACGAGAGGGATAGAGTTCGGAGATGATAGCCCACACAATTGGACCCCAGGTGCTGGCAAATCCTAGGATAAACAAACAGGCAAAAACAACCATCACCTTGCCGGGGACAGGTGTTGCTGGGGGGTCGTCTATGTCAAGAGCGAAGTGGCCAACGGAGGCAAATACCAAGAAGCACATGCACATCCATGCCGCTCCAACCAACAGCGACTTGCGACGCCCAAAGTGTTCGATGTTGTATAACCCGAGGAAAGTGGATCCGAAATTGACACCTCCAAGAATCATCTGGGTCACATAGCTGTTATCGATACCGGCGCCACGGAATACAGTCGTTCCATAGTAGAAGAAGTAGTTGGCACCTGTGAGCTGCTGTAGAGCTTGGAGCAGGACCCCAAGAATGAGCCGATATCTCATCCTTGGAGCATACCATATTTCGTACCAAGGTTGGTCCTTCGTAGCCTCGTCTTCTTCATATTTCAGACGAATTTCTTCCAACTCAAGATGGAGTTGTCGGTGGTTTTCCGGGACCCCATAGAATTTCATCATTGTCTCCTTTGCCCGGTCAACCCGTCCATGACGATAATCATATCGAGGACTCTCGGGGAAGAACGCCATACCGAACCCTAGTATCATTACCCAAAGGAAGGTAATGCCAATGGTAATACGCCAAGAACCACTATCATTTCTACCTTCTGTCCCGAAGTTGATGCAGTTGGCGATAAATATACCTAGGGTAATGAAAAGTTGATAACAGCTGTGTGACACAGTCCCGTTAGCCTAAAGTTCAAGGCAACCTTATAATTTTAAATTCACTGACCTAATCATTGCCCCACGAATGTGTCGCGGAGAACTCTCTCCCTGGTATAGCGGAACGAGCAACGAAAGTGCGCCCACACCGAGACCGGCAACCCAACGGCCTACCACGATTTGGTACCATTTGGGAGATTCGGCGGACATCTGGACAATTATGCCCACAGTGAGGACGCAACACCAGCCTGAAATCGACCATTTACGACCCATTCGATCAGCGATTGGTGCTGCGACCAATGCGCCTATTAACGTGCCGACCGAAAGCTAAGAGGAACCGCTGTCAGCAAAGCAACATCACAAAATAGGGATCATGAAAATACTTACCATCGCAACAATAAGGCCAGCGCGAACATTCGAGAAGTGATAACCGCTGCCATCGGGATTCGGCTCGCCAAAACGACGAAGGAAATCATTCATCTCCAACACTCCCGAAATCTGACCAGTGTCATATCCAAAGACAAAGCCACCCATCGAAACAAAAACGCACATAACAAACGAATGCCATGTTAGGCGGCGTATGGGAGTCTCGACAAATCGACCAGGTTCTTTTTCGGCATCTGTCACTGAGATTCGTCTCTCAATCTGCGGGTTTGATTGCACCTTTCCCAACCCGACGAGTTTGGATAACTTCTCCATGATATCAAGCGATGAGAGGATTATGCGAATTCTGTTCCCAGTAGAGGTAGGTTGCAGCGGAGGGAATAGCAGGTATCAAATATGCTTAGAGGGCCCCGTATTTAAAGATCCTCGTCCCCGAAGAAATCGTGTTTGCCCCATAAAATTTTCTACTGGGGTTGACCTGCAAACCGGGAGCCATGACGGCATGCACAAAATCACGCGGCGGGGAGATGGGGAAACCAGGGAAATAAAAGGAACCGTAATCTAGCAGCATGTTTGATTGGGCGGGGACCTCGAGTAAAAATCATAAGGATCCAAAGAACCGCCAGGCTCGTGTGTCAAGTTGTGAACGAGGCGTGGCAAGGGTATTCTCTACCTCCTTCGCACGTCGGCGGAAACATTTGCCTGGTGGTAGAAACTGCCGCCACTCCCCAGAAGGTCACTGACATAATTGGATTCCAACGCCAGGGAAATCTTGAATTGGACGGAAGCCAAACACAAGTCACTGCCGAGTCTCCTCCCTCGGGGTTCCCCGACTGTTATAACCCAACGTCTCCCAATGGGTCAATGACGATGTGGAACTCCACAGTATTTCTGAGCAGATTCCAGGGAATGGGCCGGTATCAGTCAGTATGGTATGCTCGAGAAAGTTATGTATGAATCAAGCAGAGCCGAATTCCGGCTGAACCAGCTCAACGGCTCTCGCTGATGACCTCACCGGAAGCTTCGGCGTGGCGACTTGGTAGGGGACAAGGAGCTCTGTGGAAGTGAGCTCACAGCGTCAGTTTGTTAGCAGCATCCTTTCAGTAATTTTGATGATCCTCGGATTTCCTTTTTGGCATGAAATTGTGAAATTAGAAGCTCTGTTCGACTGTAACTTTGACTTCTTGCGACGTCGATATCAATAGTCCGATGACAGTGGACTCCCAATGATCTCCGCCCCGCCAGAAAGATTTTCCGCCATGGTGGATGCAAACTTGAAACTTGATCCACTGACGTCAACCGGGTACTTTGTATACAGCTCGGCGTGGGTAGGAAAACCCTCGGTGGAGTTAGAAACTTCGGGCCGAAAATAACTCCGTGTGGTTAGAAACTTTTTACAAGCTTTTACCCCATTAAAATACACCCATACCATCTTAGGTATTTCCTTACTCGCACCACTTACATAGTAAAGTATGTACGCCTGTGGTTTATTCTTATACTGGAATCTGGCCCTGACTGAGCTTGATGGTAGAAAATATACATATGAATAGCGAGAAGGTACCAAGTGCAATGCATTTTAATGGGGTCAAAAAAAGCTCATCATGGACCATGGTTAGTAGAGTAGAGTGTTAAAACTTCTTACCACGCCCGGGCACCCCGAAGTTTTTCCCAACCCCTGAGTTTGACTAACCATGTCTCCGTTGAAAACTTCATCTCCCGCCCCTTGAAGGCAACAGACCGCGGAATATTCTCCAAGAACAGCACTGCCGCCTGGGAATTTGTTAACGAAGCCATGGTTGCTAGTTACCAGACCGAAAGGAACCAAAGGGGCCACTCGATCGTCTGCAACGGTGTGATTATGCTGTGGTAAAGCATACCCCCCTTTTTATGGGCCTTCAATCCAAAGAAAATCTCCGTAATAAGGGCCCTGTCGGATTTTTCCACCCTTGGTATGTGAGAGCTTTTCAAGAGACCATGGATTGCACACGGAGGACCTTCTGCAAGTAGGTAGGCCTGTGGCTATGGCCGTCCGATCCGGGCTGTCCTATGCGCCCCGACTGCCTGAGTTCACAATATTGGCATAGCCACTGGCTTTGAATCTAATCCTTAGATTAACTATTGATAATCATTCTCATACTCTTACGTCAATGATGAGCTTCTTTCTTTTTTATGAAAAAAAGTGAATATTACCTTCTTTTCCCTGGCACAATAGCTTGCGAATTACCCCTGGAGCTTCAAGTCCCCAAGGATCATCACCATTATCCACTCTTTTACACCTCACCGAGGCTCATCATTATCTTTTCTAATTTTCGCATTTGTGTGTGTGAGCCCACTTTTTATTCACAATAAATTTTACATCAAGCAGATAGAACCATAGAAGTGGTTCGACCCCACCGTGTTTTGGAGCATCCACAGCGGGACGAGCATTTTGGTGCGCTGATCCCCCTGGTTTCAAATCTCATGGTCCTTGCAGTGGGTTGCGGATCTAGAAAATAAATCCTGCAACGACTCAAGTTAATTTCTTCGTAAAAACAGCCATTAAGAAAAATCATATAAAGCCTCACTTGAGATTCAGCTCACCAGCCCAAACACAAAGATACATAATAGTCATTAGGGTTGCATATGCAAGCATGCCATTTATTGCAACAGTCTAAAACATAGATCAGGGAACGGCCTGTTTGGCATGACAAAGTTCTTCACTCATGTGCACCGCACTGTCGAAGCCTGACTGGCATTAACTTCTGTTTTACATGCCCTAAGACGAGGGGCGGATCAAGGGTTACCAGCGAAACCCCAGGTTGGTGTGAGCAACCCCAGTTTCCAGTACACATTGCTATCCGTCCATCCCGAAGATGACTGATCTTGAAAAGGACGAAATCTGCGGAATGGCGTGGTGTACCACAGAAGTACCGCAACGAAGACAACAAACAGTAGCACATGGAGTATTCCTGCCAATGATTATATCCAGGGGACTAGCCAGAAGGTGTACATGCTCATCAATCCTTCAACAATTTAGCTTCCTGTAGGACCGTCGTGCATGCATGGGATACAAGACAAGCTTCAAGTCAGCTTTGTACCCCAGTAACATGTTATCTGAATGGAAGGGCGTTGTATACATTTAAAAGGAACAATCCGAAAAATAGTGTATAAAAGCTCGGTGGGTAGAGCTTTACTGGAAAGCTTTACACAAACATCTTTTATAGGCGCGGAGGTCTCGAGCATAGTGGGTACCTAGATCTGTATGCAGCCATCGCTCCACGGATGAGGATAAAGCAAGGATCTCATGAATACCAAAGATCGAAGACAAAGGCTCCCGTGGGCGTGGGTAAGGAAACCCTTGACGCGTAGTCTCAAGTGTGCGGCAGGGTTCATATGATCAGTGCTGTTGGACCAACCATTCGTATCCGCAAGCGCAAACCCGGCCCACTGGTGAAGGAGAATGAAAGTTTCTGTGAAATGGAGTTCTCAAGCAAGTAATGTTATGGTATAGTAAAAGCAGTGTCCGTCCCCTGGTCACTGCTGAGTAGACTCGCGCTCCGCTCGTCAAAGGAACTACCGTACTCAGCGGAAGAAGGTCTTCTGCGGACGGCACACCCAATGTGAATGAATATTTTAATGCTTGATCCCACGTAGCATAATCACTCGGTGAGCGAGGCACCTATCCGATCCGAAGACCCAGTCTCAATGATTTCAATGTTGAAGATTGTCGTTGAAAGAATCGACACCATGGCAAATCCTTCGGATATGGGAAGTCGTAGACAAAACGCCTTTTTCCCACCCATGCAGACTTTCAAATTTTGCGATCGCCGCTGCTTTGTCAACGGGCCTGCGGCTATGCACACGCGCATGGGGAAATATGCCTTTATGCAGGGTTTCAAGTTGTACCACAAAAGCACCCTCCGTTCCTTTCGTGCTTAAATCGACGAACGCAAGATTAGACGCAGGAACAAATGGCGATCGCAAAATTTGAAACGATCGTAAGGCCGTACCCGCCTTGCTGCTGCATCGTTGACGAAACCAACATGTAGATGGTCGGGACGAGGAGTTTCAGAGGTCATCCATATTGTTGACAAGTAACGAGTCATAAATTGTATAGCTGACTAACCGCCGATATTGCGGAGTTGCATAAACGATGCATAAACCACCTACGCCTCAAGCATCGACAGTCCAACTCCAGAGCGGATCATCTTCCTGCACGTTGCCATGTTATTTATGTATACCATGCGGTGTTGCGGCGTTGCACATTCGCGTGGGCACAAGCCATGTGTTTTCAATCTTAATTTTCGTTTCTTTGTTTCCAACAGCCCGCGGAGAGCAAACCAACTGTTCGCTTTGGGCTTCCGGCGTGGGTTAGCCTTCAGTCAACCAACTCTCCCCACATCTCCACTGCTATTCAATGTCAAGGGCAATATGAAGAAGCTTTGCCTTTATGTTGATGGGGAACAAGCGCGCTACATCCTTAGCTTGACCAATTTGATTTGTTTATTCTGTCTGTTTTACTTTTGCCTTGCCATTTGCATCCAACATGGAGTCTAGCATTGGGTTCTTTGACAGTGAGGAGGAACACCGTCCAAAGACGTGCTTCAGATGTGAACTGTGCCTCACTAGAACCCCGCCGAGGATGTTCACACTACTCTGTCTCTATTTCATTCATATAGACAGTCTCTTTCTCAACCATGTGCTCTTCTTTCCCCCAATAACTGTACAGAAGAAGCCCCTCCTGTCCAGTGTCTTGCCATGGCTACCAGTGAAGGGACCGAAGTCATCCACATTGAAGTTGCTTCCGTGAAAGAGCCTTGCCAGAAGCCACAATGGAGGTCCCTGTTCCATTTCACGACCCGGAAGCACTTCGTGCCATTGTTTCTCGCGATGTTCTTCACCGTGGCTTCAGGCGTGATGTCACCAATGCTTGCACTCGTCCTTGGGAGGGTGTTCGACGCCTTCACAATATTTGCTTCTCAATCTATCGCGGCCGAGGAGTTGATGAGCAGGATCTCTAACCTGTGTATATATCTTATGGGGCTTGGGGCAATTCTCTGGGCGTTGCAATCGGGCTTTTTCTGTCTTTGGATCGCCTTTGGTGAATTACAGGCCCAGTCTGCCCGGACGAAACTCTTCGCTGGATTGCTGAAAAAAGATATAGAGTGGCTCGAAATGAGGGAAGATGGGGTTACTGCTCTCTTGCCGCGCCTTCAGACGTAAGTACGTCGCGCTCCGTACATACCACGACGCTAACAGACCACCTCGCCAGACAAATTCGCGATCTCCAGCTGGCAACAGCACAACCCTTCGGATACGTATTACAAAACTCATTTGGGTGCGCGGCAGCCCTAGGTCTAGCCTTCTATACCTCGTGGAAGTTGACGCTGGTCTCACTCGCCTCCATTCCGATATGTGCCGTCATCGTTGCATTCCTCTCCAACAAGATACAACCAAACATTCGTGGCCACGATGGCGCGCTATCAAATGCGTCCAAATTGGCAACCAATTCCCTCTCTAGCATTGACGTTGTCAAATGTTTCAATGGGCAAGATTTTGAAGTCAAACAATATGCAGGCGCCGTTCGATCCGCCGCCAGTTGGTATATTAATATGGCCCTTTTTAAGTCATTGGAGATTGGCTGTGTTCAATTGATGATATTCATCATGTTCGTTCAAGGTTTCTGGTACGGAAGCTCGCTAGTTTCCTCTGGTGAATTAACCCCGGGAGAGGTTTTAACCTGTTTTTGGGCGTGTCTTCAAGCTAGCCACGCGATTGAGGTCATTATGCCACAAATAATCGTTCTTGAAAAGGGTAGATCGGCTGGGACTGCTCTGAAAGAGATACTAGAAGACGTGCGTAAACAACCTTCGACGCCTACCGTCAGTGCCATCGCACCGATGTTCTGTGATGGGGATATTCATATCAAAAACGTGAGTGCCATAGATTATCTTTATTTCCTAACTACGATCTAACGCAATAAAGGTAACATTTGCATACCCATCTCGGCCTGATTGTTACGTGTTAAAAGATGCTTCATTCTTTTTCCCTGCTGGAGACACCACGTTTGTTGTCGGGAGGAGTGGCTCCGGGAAGAGCACCCTAAGCAACCTTCTCATGCGATTCTATGCACCTACCACTGGAACGATCTCTATTGATGGAAATCTACTTGAAAACTTGGAGACTGATTGGATCCGGAATAACATCACGCTCGTACAACAGAAAAGTGTGCTATTCAACGAGAGCATCTTCAAAAATATCGCCCTAGGCGCAAGAAATCACGATGCTGTTAAAAAAGAGGAGATTCTGGCCTGTATCGATTTTGCGTCTCTCTATGATACGATCTGCAGTCTTCCTATCGGACTAGACACTGTTGTTGGAGTAGGCGGAAATGGTCTTAGTGGTGGACAGCGCCAAAGGGTGGCAATAGCCAGAGCACGGCTAAGGGATACGCCAATCTTGATCCTTGACGAATGCACGAGCGCCCTAGATTATACGACCCGGACTGCTGTCATGGACGCGATTCGTGCCTGGCGCAAGGGGAAGACAACAATTATCATCACACATGACACATCCCAAATCAATGGGGACGATTTTGTCTACGTCCTCGAGCAAGGCGTTGTGATTCATAAAGGATATAATAAGAAGGGCTTGAAAACCGAAGATGCAAGTCTTTTTATGCCACCCATGTCTCCTACGCGAGATCCTAGCCCAAGAACTCGGATTGCAAAGCACTCAAGGAAATATCTCCATGAGCATCGCCTTACCTTCCCCGCTGCTTCTCCCTTAAGCAGTCGCTATCAGGCCGCTATTTCCGGTTCGCAGCCAAGATCAACGCCCTCTTCGTCAGGACCAGAGGTCGATGCCGGGCTCTTGTCTTCCCCTCTTTCTCCAATGTTTCATCACCGTCTCTCATTTTATGAAATTTCACCTTTCAGGACCATGTTCCAATCACAGGCTCAATCTAGCCCCGCGCACGACCAATTCGAAGCTCCGCGCCGGATGTCATTGCCATCTCTCACCGATATTGAAAAGTCCAACTTAGATGGGGCAATTATCCTGGACGATGGCATGTCTGTTGGCAGATCCATGGTGTCAACACCCACAGAATCCGATTTCGATTTCGAAGCGCAAAAGTCCCGCATGCAGTTGAAAGACCAGCAATATTCGTCGATATTTGCCATTCTTCGCACTGTTGTGCCGTCACTGATGGTACGCGACCGCATCTTACTCATTCTAGGGTTCGTCGCCGCGCTATGCCATGCAGCCGCCACGCCAACTTTCGCATATTGTTTCTCCCAGCTTCTAGGAACCTTTATCATTACCCACAATCAGTCGCAATCAGCACTAACATGGTCTGTTGCCCTTATAGCGGTTTCTATTGTCAACGCTGTGGGTTGCTTCAGCATGCACTATCTGCTAGAACGGTGCGGGCAAGCCTGGGTTGATACGCTAAGATATGAATCCATGAGACGCATTTTGCGCCAACCCAAGGAATGGTTCGATCGAGATGAGAACAGACTTTCTATACTCAACATGTCTCTCGACCGTAATCCGGAAGAGATGCGGAATTTAGTCGGCCGATTCGCCGGATATGTGCTAGTCGCAGCAGTGATCATGATCATGAGCATAACCTGGGGTGTTGTCATGTGCTGGAAACTGGCGCTTGTCGGCTTGTCCTGCGCGCCTGTGCTGTATGGATTCACCAGGGGATTCGAACGAGTGAGCGGGAAATGGGAGAATCGGTGTAATGACGCAGGCGAAGTGATTTCAGGAATATTCTCGGAGACATTCTTGGACATCCGAACTATTCGAGCTCTAACACTGGAGTCATACTTTCACAATAAGCTCCAGAAGGCAAATTCGCAGACGTTGAAACTAGGGTTCAAGAGGGCATGCTATTCGGGATTCTTTTACGGCTTGTCTGATTCATCGATTCTTTTTGTCTATAGTAAGTTTTAGTCCCTCTTGAAATTTTTCCTTGAGACTTACAAATGGGGTGTACAGCTTTGGTGTTTTACTATGGAGCGGTGCTAGCATCCACCCTGACATATTCGACCAAGACGATTTTGACGGTATTCTCGATGCTTCTGTTCGGCATGTCCAACGTTAATGCCGTGTTAACTATGAGTATGAAACACCCTTCAGACACCACCAGGTCAATAAACTAATTGTATCGTCGCTTTAGTTCCTCAAATCAGTTCATCGCGAGACACCGGCAGCAGAGTTCTACGATTCGCCTCGCTGCCAGATGACACCTCTCATGAACACAAGGGAAAGCTACGAATCCAACATCCCGCGCCAATATTATTTAAGGGCGTCAACTTCAGCTACCCGTCCCGACAAGGCAAGGTGGTATTACAAGACTTCACGTTAACAATTCCCGAATACAAATGCACCACGATTGTCGGGCCTTCCGGATCCGGAAAATCAACAATTGCGTCCCTCCTCCTCTCATTATACCCCACCTCCTCAGAGGCAGATTCAGGCACCATATCCCTTTGCGGACAGGATATTCGCACCTTGCATGTCCCCACACTCCGATATCTCATCTCCACCGTTCCACAACAACCCACTCTCTTCCCCACCTCCATCCGCGCAAACATAAGTTACGGCCTCGACGCCTCCTCCCCTCTCAACACGTTCGAAACCATCCAAGCCGCCGCGACAGCCGCGGGGATACATGACTTTATCATCTCGCTCCCAGATGGCTACGAAACGGTCATTGGTGACAATAGCATCGGCCTCTCCGGCGGCCAGGCGCAGCGCCTCGTAATCGCGCGCGCCCTCATCCGTCGCCCACGCATCCTCGTCCTCGACGAAGCGACGTCGAACCTCGACGCGGAGAGCGCAAAGGTTGTTCGTGAAACGGTAATGAGGTTGATGGAGTCGAGTGAGATGAAGACTACGGTGGTGATTATCACGCATGCGAGGGAGATGATGCAGATTTCGGATAAGGTTGTTGTGGTTGATGGGGGAAGGGTGGTGGAGGAAGGGGCGTATGGAGCGCTGATGGGCAAGACTGGAGGGGAGTTGAGGAGGCTGCTGATGGAGGAGGGGGAGGGTTGAGGGATGAGGGATCGGATGGTGTATGCGTGTGTGCTATACATATTGGGATAGATGGCTTTTGATGGATTTTAATTGTTTATAGCGCTAGGTTGGGGGAGTTAATGTGTTTACTGATGTATATACATACACAACATGTGATGATTAATGGGCTGATGGGGATGGGGTGGGAGATCGAATGGTCATCCCTTTTTCTAACAAGGCCTGCCATACAGAGTCTATGATGAGCAACGTTTCCTTATCCATATACCCCTTCTTCCCCTTTGACTTGGATTGATAGTAATTTATCTATTCCATCTGCCATGCATGATGCACTTACTCTATAGCATTGTCACTTCCCGAACAACCCTAGCCCACTGATTCATACAGACTTGCGGAACTTAAATGTTCTCTTAAGGGCTGGGGTGTGTGTGTCCTCGTGGGATGTAGGCACATACATATTGTTTGCTAGGAGCAAGAAAGAAAAAGTATCGTTGACAGCACTCTTAAAAACTTTTCAACCTTTTATGCCTCAAGAGCCAATATATTTTATTTTCACTTTTTCCCCCTCCTTTTTCCCCCCTTTCCCCCTTTTCCCCTTTTCGACTTATTTGACATTCCGATTTACATAGCGTTTGCTAACAGGGCCTCGATCGATCTGCACGATTCGAGATTGGAGAAAGAAGGGGTGCTGGGGATTCTGCAGTAGGAGGGCTGGATTCAATAATTATGTGGGACCGTACTCTGTAGGGCTGAAGGATGATGCTGGATAGCGCCTGCGAGGTTCTAGCAGACTAGCTAGCACCCGCATTGCTTCCTCAGAATTAAGCAGTTGGTTCTCTCTGTCTGCCGAGAGGCGCAGTGTGGGAAAACAAGACTACGAAGAATAACATGATGGGGTCCCCTTATTGTACAGCACCCCAGCAGTTCCAGAGGAGGCGGAAGTGGCCGGAATAACAACATTATGGAGGGGAATTTTCGATCAGACAAATACTTAACACGGATGAGATACGGATATACGGTCATTAATTAGCCTTTTTCGTCTTCGTAAGGCATACACGTAGCCAGCACGGGATTCTCGGGGGGAAAGAAAAGCCCATAGCCCTATTAATAGTCGTATAATTATCGTCGCGGCAACATGGATAGCTATCCCTGCCGAACTTGATACATATTTCGTCCTCGCTACAACATCTTCTCCCCAAGCGCTTGCACGCCCCAGATTAAAATATTTCCCCCCCCCCCCCCAAATGACTTCGAATAAACGCCGTGCTGGGGATTAATATTTTTACGCTTTCTTTCTTTGCCGTTCTATCATTCTATCATTATTTACTCTCGCTATCTCTATTATTAAGTACTTCCTACTTGCGAGAGACAGGCAAGGCGTTGATCATCAGCATCAGCCTGCTCAGCCCCGGAGCGCCTCGTTTGTTGTCTGCACCGACTCGGCATCATCATCATCATCAACAACAACAACCTGCTCTCCCTGCCCCATGCCTTCGACGTGAGCTTCTTCCGTCGTCCTTCTTTCCCCTCGCCCTTTTCCCTCCGTCCACCCTATCATCCAGTCGTTTCCAAGATGATACTTCCTTCGCTTCATGCAAATCATGCCGTCCTGCAGAAACGAGCGGACAAGCCCCGTTCGTTGAACAATGTATGGGCCATTGTGAGTTTTCACCGCTCTTTTTCTTTCTATTCCGGAACTATGCTTCATGTGCATGTCTCATCTAACCATTCTATGCTCTTTTTTTTTTCGCTGCCGTAGCTTGCCGTCGTCATAATCGCGGCTATTATTGCCATAGGTTCAGCATTCATGATCCTCCGCACCCTCCGCATCCGCAACTACGAGCCCAAATACATTCCGACAAAGTACCTCAAACATCTATGGCAACGCTGGACACCCGCAGGATCCTCGTACGGCCCCGTAGGACACGGTTCGGGGGCAAGGCAAGCTGCCCTCGGTGACAGTGCGCCGGGAGACACCTCGTACGCCGGCGCCGGAGCAACAGCAGCGGGCGTTGATCGCAATACCTCCGTCCGCTCCGTAATGACCCTGCCCGCCTACTCCCCACAACCAAAATCCAACGAACAAGTCCTCGGCCGCGAAGGCGAGCGCGCTGGCATGGACATGGTCGTCGAGTTCCCGGAGTCAGTCGACGAAGAAGAATCCCGCCGCGAGGAACAGATGGAATCGCTATATCAAATCCGACTCGCTCGCCGGCGCGAAATCGAAGAGCGAGAAGAGCGGAGGCGTGAGCGTCGTGAGGCCCGTGAGCGTGGCGATTTCGCCAGGCTGGAAGAACTAAGGCGCGAGAGTCGCGTGAGGACGGAGGCGAGGACTACTAACGTGAATGGGAGCGCGGCAAGTTTGACGGCCGCAACGCTGATGGCAGAGCATCAATCGCGCGGCCGCGATAGGAGAGTGTCGAGTGTGAGTTATGCGGAGGTTGGGCATGTGCGGCACGACGGCACGCGGTTACGGGCTGGGTCGCAGGACTCGGACTCGCGGCCGCTGCTGGACGAGTCTGCTACCATGGGAACGAGTGATGGACGAGGCTCGTCGCTCGGGGGCCGCCACCGGCGCGGGTTATCCGCCTCGTCGCTTGTTTCGGAGACGACTTCGATTTCGAGCTTCGATGCACCTCCAGCAGCGGGAGCGTCCTCTAACCCCAACCCCACCACCGCCAACGATCCCAGTCCCAACACCAGTAACGACAACGATACCTCCTCCACTCCCGAAACCGACATAGCAGACTCCACTATCCCCCCTCCCCCACAGTACGAGCAATTAGAATGGGGCGCGGCGCCGCCGTACAACAGCCCCGTGCGCGAGAGCGGAGATGTGCCACGCCTCCCTCCCGTGATGAGCGTGCCGAGTATTGAGATTGTTCCGAGTATTGAGATTGAGATTGCGACGCCTGCGACGAGTACGCCAGTGACGCCAGTGACGCCAGTGAAGCCAGTGTCGGGGCCAGGGCCAGGACCGTCGAGATAAATTTAAACGACTTGGATCGTTTTATTCGAACATGTGTGGCATTTTTCAAATACGCTGCGTCTGGTGGAATCCTCTCTTTCTTGAATTGTATATATACACTACCCTCGCTGTACGTCCGGAGAAGAGTCGATTGGTCGGCAGACACGCACCCGAGCATATAACGATTTTGGGAGAGAAAAGAGCTCGCATCGTTCGTTCGTTCGTCGCTAACGAAACTGTCGTTTTTCCACGATCCTGGATATTTTCTGCTATTACTGTTACTGCTGCCCACCGCCCTTGGAGGACTTTTTCCCGCTGGTATATACCAGGACTCGCGCTCTCGATTCTCACAGGGATGACTACTATTTATCTCACGATTTTCCTTGGTTTCGTTTTCTTTTTCTTGGGGGGATCTGTGTTTGGTTTCGTGTGTAGCGGGAATGGGTTTTATTTATGCTCGACACATTTCCTGTCTTTTTTGTTTCCTTTTTGGGTTCCAACATGTCCTAACGAATTCCCATCGTGTTTTATTTTCTTGATATAGAAGCGTGGTGAGGAGTTCTTTTTACTTTTTTTCCTTACTATTTTATGGCTACGAAGATTTTCTTTTATGCGATAGGAAGAGAGAGGCTATATCTACACCCCCTTTTTCTCTTTTCTTTTGAATATAATCTCTGTTTTTGGAAGGGCGTTTTTCCCTATTTGGAATTTGCTGTTGCAAGAAACGATTTTTGTATACATATACAATTGCGCTGTTTTTGCTCCTTTTTTTTCCGGATATAATTGTGTGCTAAATTGTACACGACTAGCCGATGCATGCTCTCTGGGTCTTTTTGAGGAGCGATATGTATAGATAGAACCATGTTCATTGATTGAAGGGTTTTGAGAGCATTATCTGAATTGTTAGCATGATTGTTATTATTTATTTTTCTATTTATTTTTCTAGCTGTGATATTTACACTTCTTTCTTTTCTTTTTCTTCTCTCTCATAGATGATCTTCACATGATGTCATGCTGTCGCGCGTGGGTTGCGGGCTGACTAAGCACCCGTCCCCGACGCGACTCTCTCTGTGTCTGATCTCCATGTAAACAACCAAAACACCAGAACAAAAAGAAAAAGCAACATTGCCAGGGTTTTGCTGTGTTCACTCCGCTCCTGGACCTCATATGATATCGATAATGATGCATTGCACACTTGCTTCTTCTTGCTTGCTGTCCTTATCTCTCCTCTGAATATCCGTTTGATTTTGGGATCTTTTTGTGTGTTTTGTTTGTTTGGCTAAACCATATCCCTCCCCCGGATCACGAACGAACTTTGATGGACGTGCATTGAAGCCAATATTCTTGATTTTTACTTCAGCAAAACCAATCTCTACCTGCGCCTAATACCTCTCACCCTCGAACCCAAAACAAAGAAAGGTAAATTACACAATGTCGCGCTACCGCTCCCCCAGCAAACGGGAGGACTACGATCCACGACCCATAGACGCCCACCGCCGACACCCACCGCGCCTCCTTCGCAACCTCGACGAGAAAGAAAACCTGCCCCCATGTCCAGTGATTGTGAGACCATCCCATCGTCGCCATCAACAGCAGCAAAGCAGTGGTGTCACGCACGACCATCGACGACGAGTGTTATCCGATCTGCAGCCCATGGATCTCTCTGGCAACTTTTCCGCGACGTGGTCAAGCGATAATAACAACAATAAATTGAACTCGATGGTTATGGACACCGTGCCAAAAGCGACGCGTTTCCGTCAGACGTCTACATCTTTTCCAAAAGCGTTCAACGACGATGTCGGGAGTAACAATAATGGCGGCGATACTCTCACCACCGATACATTTACTACGACGCAAAATATCACGGCTACGCGTAACCAGTCGTTTGTCATACCGGATATTATCAATGTGTCTGAAATTATCTCTGGTGGTTGTGGTGGTGGGTCACCGGCTCCGAAAGCCAATGCTGGCGGTAAAGGACGAGCTTCTACGCGTTTTAGCTCGCCGAATTCTACTTTCCACTCCTTCAACCAAGAAGATGCCCGTCAGTTTGACGATGTTAGTCAAGAAGTGGGCATCGTCAATAATATAAAGGATCTCAGCCAGTTATTTTGTAATATAGATGTGCAGAAGAATGAGGCGCGAAGATCTGCAAAGGCGGCGGCCACCGCCACCACCACCAAAGTCAGGCAAAACAAAACGACAACGACGACGAGCAGGAGGAGGAGTAGTCGAGCTCCTGAAAAACCGATAGAACGTCGGGCTACTGCTACGGCGTGGTCTGACGACGGAAGCGAAGAGACGGAGGACCAGAGTGAGCAGGAAGCTATATTGTTGGAGCAGCTTCAGCAAGAGAATTCGACTCTTCGGATTGGTAATGATACTCTCGAGGCGCGACTACAAGCCGCAGAGCAGGAAAAGGCGGATTTGAAATTTCGATTTGAAGCGGTTCAGCGGGAAAATAAGTCTATTGTTGCTGCTCTGGAAGGCAATATTCAAAGTGCAGCGAATTCCCGCAGGGCTAGTGTGGCTAAGAAGGACAAAGTTCGACATAGGACGACGGAAATTGAGACTGATAAGGAGACACTGCAGACTCGAGCTCAGGACCTGCAGAAGCGTCTCAGGAGTCCCCGCCGCGAAGAACGGGAACATGTGAGGGCGCAGTTTAAGAACGAGAGGACCAGTAAGCCCGTCATTTCCGTGCCAAAAGAACATTGAATGGTTACCTAACCCTTTACTTTTTCTAGAGCTACAAAATGCCTGCGACAGTCTTGAAAACCGCCTAGAAAAGACCCTTAAGCTACTAGAGGCTAGAGACTCCGCGATTGACATCTTGCTCGAGCAACGAAACAACGATGTCGCTCAAATCAGCGACCTCAAGTGCCAAGTGAAGGAGCTAACGAAAGCAAGCGAGAATCGTCGGGAGACCAAAGTCCAACTGAACGAGCAGCGGGATTCTGCAGTCTCACACTTTGGCGACGTTTTGAAGACACTGCGAGCAGAAACCAGGGACCTGAGAAGCGATAACGAATTAGTTCGATTGACAAACGCCCAGCTTGTGGAACAACAGGGCGCAGATGCGTCGCAGATTAGTGTCCTCAAGTCTGAAATTGAGCAATTGAGGGGGGAGAGTCGGCAGGTTCGCGCTGCGAATATTCAGTTAACGGAACGGATCCGGGCGCTGGACAGCGCCCTGTCCGATATACGGGGTCTTTATTCTGAGAAAAAGGAGAAATTGGATACCTTGTCTGACTCCGTACGACTTAATATTGCCTCGTTAAGCAGGCAGGCCAAGGAATCTGCTAGGCTGGCTGCGCTCCTTGAGGAAGCTTTGGCCAAAGCACAATCCCAGTCTCGGTCTGAGTCTCAATCTCGAGGCCCAGATGAGGAAAATATGGATATGGGTCATTTGGGGACTATAGTCGAGGAATTGACTGGTCTCTCGGAAAAGAATACGAAGGACTTTAATGCCATGCGCAGCGATATGGAGGCAAGAATCTTCCGTGAAAAGGCTGGGATGAGGGGACAGGATGAGGAGGGTGTTTAGCAAGGGGGTGCGATCTTGAACACTCCCACTTATTCCTATCTGATGATGACGGTGCTGCTGGACATGCATTACCCTTTTACGATCGACCCCGCGATGGCTTGATGTCCATAGTCGGACGAACTAGTATGACCTTTCGGTGATTAAGACGAACATACTAAAACGCTCATCATTAAGAAGGAGAACCGGTTTCAAGGCAGGAGAGAGACACACTGTTCAGTGGTGGTTTGCCCGTTAGTAACCAATACTTACGCTTGAGTTCTCGCGATCTAGAATGGTTGGGGGGGGGGGGCCCACAACTCTACGCCCCCTTTTCTCAGATCTAGCTAACGATCGAGCTCGCGTCTGTTATTACTTTACGGTACATGTTGTGTGCATCATTGGATTTCTTCCCCTCCTTTCTTCCTTCCTCACAACGCTTCACGATTTCCCGGGGCGGTTTGGCGATGTTGAAATGTTCTGTAGAAGTACTTTCGCTTGAATTCTCGCGGCTGGAATAACCTTTTCTCGGACTAGCTACGATCGAGTTCGCGTTTTTTGTATGTACTTCTACAGTGGTTATATTTGTTGCGGGGGTCCTTTGGAAGTACTCGCGAGTGTTGTGGGTAGTAGCGCGGTGTGTCTTCTAATGGAGCATTCTAGGATGGGCGGTTAAGGGGGGTTTTGGTTTAGTTTATGGTAAACTTTTCTGGCCCCATGATAGTTGGTTGTGTGGGCTTCCTTTTTTTTTTTTTCGGTGTTTTCTTGTATTGTGTGTATCAGGGGTCTTCTGCACGGTGTTTTGTTTTTTTAGAACAAGGTGTTCTGAGAGTGTTGGATGCTCTTTTATTTTTTTAGTCTTTTTATATGGGGAGTTTTAAGCTGGGTGTTGGATAGGTTTTTTGTTTTTTGCAAGCGAAAGTTTTGTTATTTCTTTATCAGGAGGCATAATATTACCATGCGCCAGTCTCGAACTTCTTCCAACCCACTCCATTTCATTCAAATATAGATGAGGGAGTGTATATATATTATGCTCCGAGAAAGAAAATGATAATTTCATAAGAACTGTGTAGTATATAGCAAAGGAATTCAAGAATGCTATAGTTATATGTCAACTCCCCCTTTATTCCCCCAATTCCCCAATGGGGCTCTCCCATGCCCTGGAAGCTCAAAACGCCATCGCTATGAAAATATATGACACAAAAAAGAAGCCCAGAAACGCACCCGTAGTAAAAAGGGAAAGGGAAAAAAAGCCTACCTCCACAACAAGAACAAAAAAACCACCTGTTAAAAAAAAAAGAGGTTAACTAGAAAACATCATCATCATCCGCAGCAGCAGTAGCAGCTACAGGCGTCGACCCCGCAGCACTGGCCGCCATATCCGTCGGCGACGCCCTACTCGCCGCATTCAATGTCGTCGCTGCCGTCTCCCCACCAACCTCTTCATCTATAAAACACCCTAGTCCCGCGAACGCAGAGAGTATCGTGCGCGCGTAGTATTCTTGAAGATCGTAGCCGCCAGCCAGCGCGGTGGAGTCGTCGCGGATGTGATCGAGATATTGAGATGGGTAAGATGGGAGAAGAGTGTAGTAGTCGCGCGACTCGAGGGAGGAGAAAGACATGAAGGGATCATAGGGGGCTTCGGGTTCGGGCGTTGCTATGCGTTTCAGACCCTTTATGAAGGAAGTACCTGTGAGGGCAGCGTTCTTCATCGACGAGCCAGGCGCGTTTGCGAGAGTTGTGGCGTGGGTGCGTTTTGAGTCGGAGAGCAATGAGGCTTGCTTGCGTTTGATGCGCTCTTCCTCACTGCGCCGTGCGGACGATTTCTTCAAAAGGACTTGCTGCTTCTTCGAGGTCTCGCGCGCAACGGCTTGTGCGTCCGCCACATCCCCCGTCGCCAGTCGGGAAATTACATCCTCGCGTCCCTGCGCTATAGCCGCGCGCTCGGACTCGTAGTCTTGTCGTGCGGCCTCGCGACGCAGTCGGATCGCTTCTTGCTCCTGCGTCTGGGATTCGAGGAAGGAAGCGGATTCTTGAGCTTCGAGGACCTTGTTGGCGCGGATCGAGGTGGCGTTTTGGGTAGCGTAGGATCGCAGCTGGGCTTCTGTCGCAGGGACGTTGGTGCCGGAGAGTAAGGAGGAGATTATGTCTTCCCGCTGCTCGAGAAAGTTGTCGAAGTCGAGTTTTGTGGCGAATTCTTCTTCGCGTCGGTTTAGACTAGATTTTATGAGATTAGCGAGTTGCTGAATGACGATGGGCGCGCAGCAAGGGCTGGGGAAAGGGAAGGGAGGGGATTACATCTGCATGACCCGCTTCCTGATATCAACCTCTTTTTCGACATTGATGTCTTCAAACGTTTGTTTCCGGAACCGATGCTTGCGCAGCGTGCGATGGCAACCGGCCACGGGACACGGAGCAGGACCAGCGGAGAATATCCTGTCCACGCATGACTCGCACATCTTATGGTAGCATTCGGGGTTGATCAGGAAGCGCATGTCCGGGTTTAGGTAGCGCGAGGATTTGCAGACGGGGCATACTTCTGTTTATAGTGTTAGCAGGAGATTATTCTTCTTCATGAGCAACAAGGTGAGCAGCGGGATGGGCATTTGCGGGCTTATTGGGGGCGTGTAATTACTGGTGGTGGTAGAGATAGAGAGGTTGGAGAGGTAGATGTGGAGGGGCTCACCGTCTTCTTCTCCGGGGCGATGGTGGCGGGTGCCGTTTGGTTGGGGGGACATGGTTACGGCTATGAGTAGAAGGGTATACGGAGAAGATGAGAAGTGAGGCGTCGACAAGTATCACAGTTTCTTCATGTGGCTATTATTGTCTGTTGATGTGAAGATGAAGATGAAGATGAAGCTGTTGGCACTTGAAGCTCCCCATGCTGACCAATCGGCACACCTGCCTGCTTGGGAGCTCCAAAAAAGAAATTCCTTGTCTGTTTTCTTTCCCTCACTCTCTTCAGCAAGCGACATCATCATCAACAGGTGGACTGTCTTCTATTCCTTCTTCTTCACTTTAAATAGTATGGAAGACATTATGGCCCGTCCAAAAGACGCTCTGGAATCCCTTGAACGCCAGCGTCTGAAGCTGGAGGAGAACATCTCCCAGCTCCAACAGCAGCTGTATCGCTGGCGACTCTGGGACGCAGAATACGATGCTCTCAAGGATGAAATCACCTCACTCGGGGAAGGCAGCACTCGTGAAGACGTCCTCCGCACAGGTAGAGAATTCGGCGGCTCTCTCGTGACCGAAGACGAGGTCAAAGTCCTTCTAGGGGACAACCAGGGTGTCATACGATCGCGCGAGCAAATCGTAGCCAACATCGCTAGGCGAATAGACTACGTGCGACAGAATATTTTCACGCTGGAGAAACAACTGGCGGCTGCAGAGGATAAACTTAATGTTATACTGGTCATTGAGCAGCCGAGCAATATTAATGAAGAAGGGCTCCCGATTACAGATATTGTCGAGGAGCTGGATGATGAAGGGCATGTTATAAACAGTTCTACGAGGACGGCGGGGCAGGCGGCGCCGGAGTTGTTGGACGTTTTGAAGAAGGCTGGCGTGGATGTTCCGGAGAGGGGTGATGGGGATAAAGGGCTACATGCTGGAAAGAAAGATATGGGGGCTCTGCAGATGGCGCCTGAGGATGGAATGGACATCGACAAGCCATCTCCTAGTGAAGGGCTGCCGGAATCTACTGGTAGTACTAGCGGGGTCTCGCAAATAATGCCTCCCACCGACGATGCCATTGCTACGAGCTCCGTCACAGACTCGTCTGTCAGCCAAGCTTCGAACGTTACTACGCGAGGCTCACCGCCCGTCATCACTAGCGATGAAGACACTGAAGACGACAGCACCATGATGACAGAAATCGACGAGTCCCCCGAAGACGCCGCACTAAGAAGAGAAATCCTCCAATATGGCCTGGAAGAAGTTGGTGCTGTCGTGGCAGAACTAGAAATGGACGAATCCGGAAGTGAATTTTCAATTAGCGATGAAGAGTATTTGATGACTGATGATGAGGAAGAAGATGAATACGGACGGACTACGCGACGGGTTCTTGATGAGGAGTATCACAAACAAATGCGCGAGCTAGAGCAGAACCTTAATGCCAAGGTCCTGAGGAATATCGGACCTGACCCGAGCAAACTGCCAGATGAAGTTCAGCGGGAATTGGAAGGATCGAAGGCTGTCTTGGAAATAGCTGAGCCTGAGGTCGTTGTTAGTGACAAGGTTGATGAGAAACCTGCAAAGAAGAAGAAGAAAGTGGCGTTCGCGGATGAGCTTGATATTGCGCCGGATCGAGCTACCAAAGCCGCTTCTTCTGACGTAGAAGCAAAGCCGGAACGCAAAGTCGAAACGCCTACTGTCCCAGCCATCCAGGAAGCGATCGTTGAACGATCTCAAGCGAAGAAGGAAGAGGCGCAAGACACCACACAGCCAGCTCCACCCAAGAAAGTCTCGCGATTCAGGAGCGCAAGAAAATCAGCGGAACCCGGCGGCAACACGTTGCAATCCTTCCCATCTTTCCCGAACGAGCATAAACCACACCCATCTACCCAGGCCCCATCATCTATCCCCCTATTCCCCGCGAAACCTAGCACTCCCAAACCCTTCTCCCAACCCATCATCGACCTCACAGACCCCTCTCACTCCTCATCTCAACAATCCACCTCGAGTCGACAGCCACAAGCTCCCCCAACCCCGCTTTCAGGCACCCTCATCGAGCGCACCCCACCATCTCCAACAACCAACACCATCCCCTTACCCCCTTTACCCTCCGACGTCGACGAAGAACTGCATAGCCGTGAAATCGCAAGCGAATTCTACCAACTGCGCAATCGCAAGATTCAGCAAGAAGGCGGATTTTTACGCGATGATGGTGAGGAGATGGAGGCGGTTGTGCCGTTGGATGAGGATGGGCAGGAGATGCCGAGGGTTAGTAGGTTTAAGGCTGCGAGGGCGAGGAGGGGTGTTTGATGTGATGTGATGTAAGTTGATTCGGGTTGTGATGTTTATGTCTTTGCTGATGCATTTAGTTGGGGTTCTTTTCGTTTTCCTGCATATAGTGGTGCGCTTTGGACGGGTTTGATATGCATAGGAGAGGTATTGAATAAAACGATTCGCAATGAGCATACATGCGTACATACAATCTCGTCTCCCAATTCCATCCCGTTTCTACCCCTTCCAACGCCCCTATCCATCATCCCCTCCCCGAACCCAAACTCTCTCCCCCCTTCCAACCACGGAACTTTCAGGAACCATTATCATCTCCATTTTCCTCTCCCAGAGGGGGGAATGGGAATGATACACAGGTTCGCAAAAAAAAACCACCAGATCAGAACTTTCTCGCTCGCTCCTCCTTCGTGGGGACAGCTTGTTGTCTCTCACTCTGATCCGGTTCTAAAAAGAAAGCAATTAATTCCAAGATTAAAATTATTACCAAAGCGGGATATCTGGCTGCTTTTAGCTCTGTTTCCCCCCGCCGTTCGACTTCTTCTTCTTCTTTTTTTAATGCGGGAAACTGTGTTAGGAAAGGATAGGGGGTTGGTGGGGGGGGGGCTTTTTGTGGGATTGCGGTTTCTTTTCACCTGCTACATTTTTTTTATCATAATAATAAGGGTGGGGATGTGATAATATAATGAATGGTCTCTTAAGTTAGTTTTAATTACGCCTATCTTTTTTTTTCTCCCCTAAATATAAAAAATAGCAAGGTGTCATGTAGCTGATAGATTGCAGGGAGCGAAAAGAGGTGCTCCGAGATAGATACATGACATTGATTCAGAGAAGAGAGAGACGAGCCGAAACAGTGCTTAAGACATATGAAGCCCGTCATAAAAAAGAAGCATTTATCATAAGATACAAAAGATAATCATAAAAGTCATCGCTAGAATAAGCATACATGAAAATCATATGGGGAGTGTGTGCACTCCAAACAATTGGCCATATAAGGCCTCATATCACATCCTCTACCCTCATCATCACCTTCATCCATCATGTTCCCTCACTACCACACTCAAAGCCGACCCCCCTATCCGCCCCCCCCCAACTTAACCCACACTAGCACACAACATCCCCCTCCTAACCGCCCACCCCAACACTCCAAAATGCACAAGCACCGAAGCGCCTCGAATCCACCAAATCCTCGCGTTCCCATTATTCAGCACTGCGAAATCTACCGTCGCTAGAACCAGCAAGGGGTAGAATATCGAGGGGTTCACCGCGGCTGGCGTGCACGGTTGCGTGACAGAGAGGATTTTGAGGATTAGTAAGATGAAGGATAGGGCTTTGAGGGTTGTGGGTCGTCGGAGGAAGGGGCGCGGGGGGAAGGGGTGGTTGTGGTGGGTTGGTGGTGGTAGGAGGAGAGGACGCGTGGTGTGGTTGGAACCATTGGTATAGGGTTGTAAGTTTGGTTGTACGTGGTGGTGGTGGATGTGCGGTGGTGTATGCCGGTTTGCGGCAAGAGAAGAAGATCGCACCATAAGGTCTTGCTCCGTAGGAGATTCCGACGCGGAGTCGGACATGTAACTCGTATCCGGCGCGCCTTCGGTGCCGCCGTAGCTTTTCCGCTGCTGTTGATGCACGACGGGAACCATGCCGGTGCCAAAACCGGACTTTGCTTTCACTACCTTTACTGCTTTGCTCGGGCTGCGTGGCCCGCGAGACGTGGCTGTTGTGGGGGGTGTTTGCGAGGGACTATCGACGGGGATGACTCGCGAGGAGCCCGCGCGGCCATTACCATCCGACGAGCCAGTGGTTCCATTACCTCTATGGAAAAACCGATGGTTATTATTCAAGCCCACGCCCGCCTGGATCCCGCTGAGCACTTCATCCGCCGTCGGCCGCTCGCCTGGGTCCACAGATAATAACCTCTTGAGAAACATGTATAATTTCTCCGGCAACTCTGGTCTTAAGCGCCTCGCATCGTCGAAGCCCGTCCACTGGCTGATTTCAGCACGCAGTTGGTCGAGGTCTTCGCGCTCTTCATTGACGACGTCAGCATTGCGGTAGGGGAGTTGCGCGAAGCAGAGGAAATAGAGAATCATGCCGAGCGAGAAGACGTCGGATTTGAATGTGAAGTTGCCGTAGGGTCCGCCAGGGGAGACGCGGCGGAGGACTTCGGGTGCGCAGTAGGAGACCGTGCCTGTTGCGCCGGTCGATGTGCGAACCGCATGTTCGGATTGGACTTCGCCAAAGTCGCTGACTAGGACTCTCAGCTCACCGCCCACCTCGTGGAGGAGACAATTGTTCGGCTTGAGATCGCGATGAATGTAACCGTTGGCGTGTAAAAAACGTATACCAGACGTGATATCCTTGAAAAACGAATAAATGTCATCGAGCTGGAGTTTTCGAAGCCCTCTCGTCGTCGGAAGCTCTGGCTGGCCCTTTGACCTCCGTCGTAGCCGATCTTTTAACTGTTGCTTGGTGTCTATGATAGGAATGTCACCACATATATACTTTTGCAAGTCTCCTGCATTGCAATATTGCTGTAATATAAACGCACAAGGTACGCTGGGACCAAAGGTGCTGAGTTTCACATCTTCAAGCCACACATGCCGGTAGGAGACGAGATTCTGATGCGATAGATGCTGCAGCAATTGCACCTCAATCAGCACCTTCTTCAGCCATTCGTGATCGTCGCCCACGGGCACCCGCTTGCACGCATACTGGCCCAACGACACACCATCCAGAACATGCTGAACGAGCAGCACAACCCCCTTCCCGCCCCTCCCCAGCTCCCTCTCCTCCACAAAAAACCGCTTGAAGTAATTCGGGCTCAATGCCGCAGAGGATATCCCAGGCGTAGTAGGGTGTGGTGGTGGTGGTGTTTCATCTAGGTATCCCGCGCTCGACGCACCGTTATCAGCCTGCGCTTGCTGGACGAGACGGCGTCGCGGGGAAGGAGGGCCCGAGGGCAGAGGTGTGCTTGGTAGGCTCGCCTCCAGCATGCGGAAGTAATCCGGATTGACGAATCCTTGTTGGACGCCGGGGGTGGAGGAGCGCCCTCCGGCGTCTCGTCCGGGCTCTGGTGTTGCATCTCGGAGTGGGCGGTGGCAGTAGGGACAGTCTGCGAGTTTTACATCTCCCTCTTGTTTGTTATCGTGGAGGACGAGTTGGCGGGAGGCATGGTCGAAGACAACAATTGAGTCGTTATGACGTCTAGCGAGAGAGTGAATTGTAAGCGGGTTTGTCTCATGCTAGAATCCCCGCACAAAAACACTTGCATTCAAGGAAAGGGGAAAGAATGTTTTCTTACAGGACAACGTCTCTGGACGACGAAGAATAGGGCACAATTGACATACTCCGCTGGTCACGTTCTGTCATTCTGGAGTGTGCGAGACAGCGAGCTTTGAAGCCAACAGCAGCAACGGAGGAGGCGGAGCATTTTTTTATTAGCAAAGACGGCAAAAAAAGAAGCTATCAAACCCCGATCTGGGCCTTTTGCTCTCTTGTTCTCTTAAGCCCGCATGCATAAACGGAGGTGCCGTGGTTGATACCTACTCGACGCTTGCGGAAAGCCCTACATTGACTACATTTCTTATGCGGCATCAACACTTCATTTGAGGCCATTCGCCGCGCACGTGACTGGGAAGCTTGGAATACGTGTGAGAATGTATGCTGTGCTACAGCGACGGTGGCTCAGTCAGTAGACAAAATAATTATCATTGTTCGAAATTACTTTACGAAATGAGTATGAGAAAAATATCATAAAATAGTTTCTGTGTTGTTGCACTTTTGCATTGGTTCGGGTATCATAGAGAGCTAATAATACTACTAAGCTTATGCAACTAGATCAGTAGTGCAACATCTTGGGCACTGAGAAAGTAGTTGAATTCGGCTGGCAGGCCATTGGCGGAGAGCACAAAGTTTTATTCATAGGCCCAGTTCATTGCATAGGCCGTATGACAAAGATGGACTTATTTCATGCCGACAATTGCTGTAATCAACGTTAGGGGCCAGTTCTTTCACAACCCGCCCTGTGACTGCCGGAAGTTTTTGGCATGGCGGGATTGCAAGCCCTGAAGTCAATTGCCTGTCAGAGTGTTGTATCAGCCAATTAGCCATCTGCTTCTCTGAACCGCAGTGTCGAGCGGTGGACAGGAATATGGTGGCAGATATCATCGTCATCTGGATTCTGCAAGGTCAGGGCCCCGTCATCTCGTTTCACTTAACATTGCGTCAAGTGGACCAGGGGTATTTTTCAACCAGTTGGAGCTTCTGTGCCCTTAGCCTCATCAGCGTTAGGCTCGGAGTCTTCGTCACTCTCATCAAGGCCATCCAACTCCCCGTCAGCAACTTCAGATTCTTCATCATCTTCGTCAGCAGCATCCCCTTCTTCAGATACTACCTCCGATGCCTCAGTTTCCGTGTCACCTCTCTTTCTCTTGCGTGGCATTTCGCCTAGACGGCCATCCCGACCTTCGATCGTGTCCTTCCCCTCGCCCTCGGTCTCAGTAAATGGAGGTGGAGTGAACCAAGGGATTTTCCCACGCAGGAAGTCGTTAATAACCATCTTGGCCACGCCGTCAAGGTCAGGTTCTGCGCCCTTGAGTAATCTGCCACCTTTACGCGCCAGTATGCTGAGGAAATCGATGGAATCTGTGTAGTTCTTGATCTCATAGGTCCGCTCGATGTGGCGCGGCTGCACCCGTTTGAGAACGGCGGGGATGTATTGCTCTGGATTCTCAACGTTCTCTACACGAACGACACCACGAAGAAGAATATCCTCCTCCGTGTCATGGCTATTCGGTGGGACCACACCGGGGCAATCGATGAGGTAGATTCTCTTCATCAGTGTGATGTACTGCCACACTTTAGTTTCTCCTGGAATAGGAGCAACTGTGCACACCTTCTTCTTGCGAAGGGTGTTGATGATAGACGATTTGCCTGTGTTTGGATAACCAATGAACCCAACGGAGACCTGTTTGCGATCCGAGTGAAGGGAAGAGAATTGGCGGAGTAGCTGAATCAACGAGCCTTTACCGAAAGAGTTCGTGATGGATGCGTGGAAGGCGAGTGTGGGATATTCCTTCGATAATGCTCTAACCCAAGCGGCCTAGTGGCATGTTAGCTCACATGGTCAAAATAAAATATCAAAAAGAAGCAATTCTATAGCAAGGAAAAAAGAGAGATGTTTGAAATGTAACTAAGAGGACTGCTATGATGCCACCAAAATAAAAAGGCGGAAGCAGAGCTCAACTCAATACAAAACAGACTAGCCCTATACGACAAAGTCTTCAAAACGAAAGCAACGTCAAACCCTGATCTCAGAAAGAGATCGAGGTTGCGGGTAAGAATCAATCTACCAAAGCTGTAACAGACAAACTTCCATTGAAAAAAAATAGTGACACGAGGGCACAGGAAGGAGTCTTGACTTAGCGATGGCGCACGGGGTGACGACGATAATGATGATGCATGGATGGTGTAGAAGAAGTAAGAGCTAGTACTTACAGCAACGCCTGTCGGCACTAAATCACACTTGTTCAGGACAAAGATCAAGTGCTTGTGTGGTGCTTCTTCGCGGATATACTTCTCGATACTCCTGCATCGCGTTCCTTCTGGATCCCGCGCATCGAGCACATGAATAACCACGTCTGAAGAGTCGATGACCTTGTAAAGTTCGTTCCAAATTCGTTTACTCTGGCCCTTGGAGAAGATAGCCTCCCTGGCGCTGGCAATTTGGCCATCCTCTGCAGTAACCTCGCCTGATTTGCCGCTGAGCAGCTTGGCCTGTTCTAGCCGATCAAGGTAGGTGTCGTGCATCTTCTCCGACTCCCCAGCGAGATCTTCTAGCGTGCCAACGCTAAGCTTAACTCTCTTTCTCTGAGCCTTAGGACCAAAAGTGTCACTAAACGGCGCCGCCTCGACAGCAATCTTGGCTTTGTGCTGTTTCAGTCCATTCGTGTTTGAGCCATCTCGAATCAAACTCATGGGCAGCTTATTCGTCTTCAGCAACACCTGGTACGGATCTGACGCTCGCTCAGCCACAGCCTCGCGAAACGAACTCAGCGCTTCCTGCGAGATAACTCGTGTGTTTCCAAACCATTTTCTGTTCGGTTCTATGCGAGCACTTGGGGTCTGCCTGGACTGGTATGCGGCAGCTTTGGTGATTTGGCCATCTGCGTTTCGCTGGGCCTTGCCGCCCTTGAACATATTAAGGGTCTTGACCTTTTTGGCATCGCTATATAAAACGTGTTAGACCGACGCCCTTATACTGCACTTTTGAAGATGGGAATGTAGCTCACCGATAGAAATTTTCGCCCTTGACCTTGACGTTGGCCATTCCATCTCCAGTCTTGCCCTGCCGCTCCTTGCGGGCGGCTTCTTTCTTGGCTGTACCCATTGTGCAGAGGTGTTAATAAGAAAATACCTCTCCTTTAGGATTGGTAGAAAGATGTGACGGGTGGGGTGAAAAAAGGAAGAATGAAGACAGAAGAGGAAAACGAGTCGAGCAGAAATAAATTTTCCGTTTGTTGGTGGCCTGCCAAGACACAGAGTGCACGTGCACGGACCAGCCATTCGAGAAAATCGCTTCTCCTCCCAAAACTTCCATCTCAACCCCCAGCCCAATCCCTCAGCACAAGCAGCAATTGACTACTTGCTACAGCGAGGTGAGGTATTAGCCACGTATCTCACTTCGCCAGTTTCCGAAAACTTACCGGCGCCCAATTGCCTAGTATGGCGTCTCTACTCCGCGAAACCACAGCCAGGGCGTCGATATCCGTATGCCGGTCGTGCCAGACAGCCACCACCTCAAGGACACCACAATTCCGCTCTTTTGCATCATCACCCAGTCTGTTCGTGGGTCCCGAGTCCCCCCGATTCATCGATGTGCCCGAATCCCTACAACCAGAGGCACCACGGAAGCGGATTGTGAAGGGTATCCTACCAGTGCCGCGCGATCTCTTCCCAACCCGTCGCCCAGATAAGCCAGGCAAAGACTATCTCCTCGCAGCGACGCCCGAACCCACAACCAAGCGCTCCTCCGTGCCTCCCGACCACCCACACTACAGATATCTCGAATGGAAGCGCACAATGGCACACATCCGACGCCAGAACCTGCGTGCCGGTCTGCGAGAACTCCACCACCGCGAGCAAGAGACGCAGCGCAGAATCAAGGCCAAGAGCGGCTTCAAGCTCAACCAGCGCGACCGGATTCTCAGCCAGGGCCAGCGCGAAGACGAGCGATTGACAGCCCAGTCGGTCATTGAGAACATGAAGCCGTCGAATTCGGCGGTGCTGCCGGATCCCGATCGTGAGGCCCGCGTGGATCGATCGCGCGCGAATGTGGAGGCTAAGCAGGCGATGGAGAAGGAGGAGCGGGTGGATGCGCTGCACACGCTGTACATGAATGCGCGGAACTTTATAGTTACTGAGGAGCAGTTGGCGGAGGAGATTGAGCGCGTGTTCCCCGAGGGCGAGAACTTGGATTGGACTAACGATGAGGAGGCGGGTGAGAATATTTGGAACCTGGGTGCGCCGCCTACCGTGGCTTCCCTTGTCAGGAAGGGCCCTGGAGACGACTTGGCACTCTGGACTACGGAGCAGAAGAGAGTCAAGAAGCTGGCTGAGGAGCTTACCGGTGGAGCTATCTAGTCTGGTCTCCCCTGCAGCATCGGCTTAGAATTGGGGCAGGAGCAAGAAGTTGCACAAAACTCCTCACCTCTCTGGCTGGAATATCTCTTTTGTACACTACATTTCCCCCCCTCGCCTTTTTTGTGGGGGAAAGGCTCAATTTCTCTCCGATTGCAACGTTACCTGTCAACTCTGAAGTTGTTTTCCCCCCGTCATGTATATTACCGTCCTGTTATTCCCGGATCTCAAGTCATTTTCCTTTTTTTCCTCCTTTGGTCACTGTTTAGATAAAGTATTTTTTCTCTCAATAGAGCGGTTTTTTCTTTCCTATTGATAAATTTGTACACATCGAACAAAATAGATCCTCACATTTCCCTACTTTTCTCTTGAAGAACAAAATAAGGGGATTCCATTCCCGTGTCATTGCGGCAAGACCCCAACGTCCGCGGAGCTGCTCTCATTCACCCCAGGCACGAGAGTACACGGTAAGAGCCTTTCCAAACACACCTTCACCAATAAACAACCATGCATCTGTCCGCATAATGATACCTTGACAGACATGTGCTTCATTCACCTTTTCGCCGGTCTCACAAACGAGAAAATCCAGGAATCTTAAAGCAACGAGAAGAATCGGAAGTATGCAAGAACCACTCCCCTTTTTACACAGTCTCCTGATGAATCGCGTGATCTACATAACCCATAGACTTTATGAATATTTGTGCGCTCTCCAGAACTCGCCGCTTGCTGTCGCCGATAGTGTCTCGACCCCAGAAGGCGCCGTGGGTGTCATCGAAATCAAGCTTCGAAACCGCTTTCCAGATGCTGTGGACTTCGTCTGGTGGGAGGGGGATCTGTGCAGGTTGAGGGGGTGTAAGAAGGTCGATGCTTATTTGAGAGTTGCAAAGAACAGGGTTTCAAGGAGCTGGTCGGGATAGCGGGGAAAAAGCGGAAAGGGGGAGAAGGGACATATAGTCTCACCATATTCGGGTACGACCACATAAACGTGAACGACACTGTCCCTGGCGGCCGGTCAACGTGGTACACACCGCTAGGTACGACAGTAATGCTGTCCGCGATCAAAAGCTTTTTCGTTTCTTTCCATAGTAGAACAGAGCTTCCGGGGAAGTGGCCTCCAACTTTCACAATTTTCACGTCGCCTAAATCCAATTCCGGTCCCTTCCAGAATACGTGGCGCGGGGAAGCTTTTTCGATAGGTGTCTTGATGGTATTGATAGACTGTGTGCCTTCCGCCACCCTCATCAGCCAGATCTTGTCTTCTTCAGAAATGTAGACTGGGCAATTAAACGCCTTTGCCCAATGAATGGAAGTCGAGAAGTAATGTGGATGGGAAATGACAATGGCGCGAATCCCGCCTAAGTTCTGAATTCGTCGCACAGTCTCGTCATCAATGAACGTGATGCAATCCCAGAGTATGTTGCCTTTAGATGTACAGCAGAGAATAGCCCGTTGGCCAATGGCTACTTGTGGCACGGTAAAGATGCTAATCATGCCAGAGTGGTTCTTATCCATGTGGAACTCGTTCTTGTACTTCTTGGACTCTTGCATCTCGCGTAATGTTGTCCACCATTGTCTGGCATAAGTGATTTTTTGTTAGTATGAATATTGTCATCGCATATAGGTGTCACAGAGGAAATGGGAACACACCCTCCAGGAGCCACATATTGGCGTGGATCATCGCATATCTTGCACGACTTGACTGCTCTGGTGTTATATTGCACACCACAGGCCCCACATATCATGAGATCCATGGCTAAACAGAAGTCAACAAGAGCGAGTTTACGATACGGCGTAAAAGCGCACAAGCGTTTAGCCTTGAGCGGCTTTTGTTGGGATAAGAGCTAGAAACAGCTGCTGATACCTTCAACAGTTTTGAGGAGGCCTGTTAGTAGTCGAGCTGGGATGAGGGGAAATAGTGGCGCTTAACATTAAATGCTGGTTGGAGTAACTGGGCTTCACCGCTGTAGGGTAAGACTGTTCAACGTCCTGCTCGCGAAACTGCAAGAAGCCGCCCAGGGAAGGAACATCAGGCGTCTTAGGCTGACAGGCACAGCTGCTATGCTCCTCTGCTCGTACACAAGGGATCCAGAGCAAGTTGATTGAAGTCAGTGGATACGGTCTCTTTACCCCACTCGGAGCTGTACTCTAACTTGAACTCAAAGGAATGGCGCAAGCAAAAAATCAAAAGCGCTTCAAGGTATGAGGAGAAAGCTCAAGTTTCGTCCAGTCCATTTGGATACGGCAATTATAGATCTTCAGATTCCATCCAGAGTAAAGTGTCGTTCAAGTTGGCAGGAGAAGATATGCAGAAAAGCAAGGGTGCTGCTGAAGGGGAAGGAAGCGGCATGCCGTCCTTGGCATGGAGGAATGCATCGATGACGGCGACATACATACATCACCTCGCTTCTCGACATGATATGCACTTAAGATCCTCTTTTGAACATTTTCACAGTTCGATTTATAGTTTTAGATTGTTGCAAAAGGCCGGTGATTACCCGCAGGGTTTCATCTGCTATGTCTGTACTCTTTATAGACATTGTTCAATGCAATTGAAATGCATTGATCCCTCAGTTTCTACTGACTCTAACGCCATGACCCGGGTGTTGTGTTTTGAGGAGGTGTCTGAACTTGCTTGGATCTCTTGCTGCTTCTTATGCTTAAATGGGAGTTGATAACTTATTTGCTACGGAGCTGCCCGTCGGTTTCATGGTTCAACTGGATATGAGATTGTTTTGGAGCTGCCCTCTCTCTCTCTGATCGTACGATGAAACTCGGCCGCCAGAAGTGCTCGGCGACAAAAGAGTAATACGCTGCAATGGAACCAGTCCTTCTAACTCTAACAAGTTCCTGCACACAAGGTAGCAGATACTGCCTTAGTTTATCTGTCCTTGCTGCAGCACGCCAAAGCACGGGCCGTGGCATTGTTTGCGGTGTAGAAGCTCTGTCAAGGAAGAAGTGTGGAATGTGTCATGACATGTTCCACCCGCGCGACGGCTGCTGTATTCTGCCTGCGTCTGGTCGTCACCTGCTAGAGTTAATGCGAGTTCAATTAGGATACTTTCTGGGAGCATCATGCCGTCGCTTCACTTAGCAGCTGCTGCAGCAATTATTGCACGTTGGAAGGTTCCGGATCTCCGGCATACCGGCGACTTGAGGTAACAAACGTCGCCTGCTTCGTATATAAGGAGGGGAGGTTTCCCCTATGTTGTTAGATTTTGAGAGAGCCAAGCTTCGAGAGACCAGCTGCCTTAAATCTAAGAAGCAAAAAACCAGAGGTGCTTATCTCCTATTGACTGCCCTGACCCGTCATCCCTACGTGTACTGTACCCCTACCACTTTAGCAACATGAAGACACTTGCTCTCACTTCGATCCTTGCGCTCTGCGCCAGCGCCCTCCCGAGCTCAGGTTCCCAGGGCAATTTCGCCCGCGCAATCGAGGTCCTCGACCCTTCCAACACAACCTGCTCCGCGACTCTGAAGACAGGAAGTTTCGAATTCCCGCACCTAATCATCCCCATAAATTCCGCCACCCCCAGTGTGGCGCCAGGGACCTCTTACAACGGCCAAGTCTCCTCTACTGTGTCCTCGCTCTTCAACTTCGATATTCCCTATGGTGACAATAATCGCACGTGCAACCTTATATTCATTTTCCCGAGCGAGGAGCAGCGCCCGTCGAGCTGGTACACGTACAGCGGCGAGGGGGAGGTTAGCTTCAGCCTGCTCAAGGAGCCTGCGTCGATGACGACGACGTTTGCCAATGCTCCCGACGTGGATGTTGAGTTTGGTCAAGCCAAGCTTGCGCCGGGGCATGTCTATCTTGTCCACAAGTTTGAATGTCCAGGTGGGCAGAGACTTGGGGTCCGCATGGCCGGCGTCGGGGATGTAGAGTTGAATTATTTCCAGGACTATACGTCTCCGCCGTAAGTTTTGTTCTTTTGTCTTTTTGGGCTCTTTCTTGCTTTGCTGTTGTGTTTGATAGCTGTATGTTAGCGCTGATTCTGACGTGAGAGTGATAGATTTGGCCTGTATATCACGAAATGCTAAGGGGGGTGGAGGGTTGGGTTGGTTAGGACCTGGGGTTTTCTTGGGGTGGTGTCCAGGGAGAGGGAATCTGCAGGCAACGCCAACCCATGCCCTTCTACTTTTCCTGCATTCATAGAAGTGGATATGATATGGTGCAATTGGTAGTAATGTTCCTTTGGAACCATTGATGTTGGAATTTTAGGTTAGTTAGATAGAGAGAATAAGCTGGAATGGAAGTGGTGATTTTGTCCATTGTTTGAACACCTCATGGCTCCAAGCTAGCACTGTAATATCTCATCATAAGCTCATCTGAGGAATTTGACAGACACTTGACGTATGGTAGAGAATTGAATGTAATAGGACCCTTTTAGCTAGGCCAGACAGAGAGATCCTAATCTGGGACGAAAGAAAAACAGCGATCTGGGCTCGTCACCTCCTCGGGCTTCCTGCTGTGTTTTTCAAACAGGCTCGTTTGCAGATAAAACAGCTGTTTTGCCTCTGGATGGGAGAAAATGGAGTGATTCTATCTCTGGGTCGTTCTGTAGTAAGTAAGCGCTGCGCCATTCTCGGGGGCCAAGTGACAAGTGACAAGTGACAAGTTACAGCTGATGGTGGCTGGAGGGAGCCAAGACGGGGCTGACGCGTACAGAAAGACTGCTGGCTGCTGAGTCATCGCTCGGGCAACCTGAAACACACAGCAAACACACTGGGCGCTTAAAGGAGAACAGAAGAGAGAGAGAGAGAGAGAGGAGAGAGGAGAGGGTGAGTGATAGCAATTCCCAGAGATAGTAGGTAGATTTTAGACTCCAGGAACAGTACTATGTAATTCTGGGCAGAGAATATGTTTCCATGGTTAGCAGAGGATTATTAAGGTTTTTATAGCAATCTGGATCTCACTGCTTCGTGTTGGAGTCATGGAGGCTTGGAGAACTGGAGAACTGGAGACAAAGAGTAAATATAGAACAGCAAGAGCAGCAGCAGCCACACGGTCGCCAGGGGACCCGGGAGTCTTACTGCTGCCGCTGCTGCTACTGCTGCTGGTTCTTCACTCTGGAGTACTGTGATTTGCCCAATCCTCCGCCGGCCGATCCTCTACTTTGCGCTGTGCTGCTTGGCTTCACCCGCCCGCCTAGCGCTGACCCTCTCTTCAGCCCTGCACTCCCCTTCCTCTTCCTTCGCCCAATCTGTCTGCAGAAAAGTCTCAAGTCTATCTTGGGACCAACGCTGCTGGTGCTTGGTGCTGCTGCTGCTGCTGTGTTGTTTTCTTTGACACCTGAGACCTGCAGTGTTTGTTTCTTTTCTTTCATTCTTCTCTCTCTCTTCCCCCCTTGTCCTACTGCTTGCTTGCTTTCTTTCTTTCTTTCTTTCTTTCTTTCTTTCGCTTTCTTTCTCTCTTCCTCCCTTCTCTCCCCGTATGCGCAACTTTCCTTTTTAGCCACACAGCATGGAAACCACCAACCGGCCGATCAGAGTCAGAATCGTCATATCGTGAGTTGAGCAAGATTGCAAAGAAACTTCAGGAAACCAATTTGCTAACTATCGCCTGCTAGATACGTTCTCGACTATGTCATCCTTGCGTATGTTTTCGCGATACCTTTTAGACCGCCTATTTCCCATTCCCCTTTTGGTCCCTACCCAGACAACCAAGCAAGCATGCGACCTGTTTCTCAATTAGGATTGACACCTACTAACACCACGCCCACGTTCCCAACCCTCGCAGTGCCCTCGTCGCCGGCTTCTTCATTCTCGATAAAGTAGAACCCTTCCACCAGAAATTCTCCCTGCGAAACTACACCCTCCAGTACCCTTACGCCGAACACGAAATCATCCCTATCCCCCTCGCCCTCGCCCTCTCCGGCGGCATCCCCCTAGCCGTCATCGGAATCTATACCGTCATCATTGATGGCATCTTCTCGCACCACAAACCTCAGTCGTCGAGCGGGCGGAAAAACATAAAAACCATCTTCGGCCCGTATAAGTTGAAAGATCGGCTGTGGGAGTTGAACTGCGGCATTCTGGGTCTTTTCCTAGCGCAGGCCGCTGCCTTTGTGATTACCGCCGCCCTGAAGAATGCGTGTGGAAAACCCCGGCCGGATCTGATCTCGAGATGTCTGCCGCCTCGTGACGCCGAGGATGCATTTATGTTTGGTCTGTCGGATCACTCGATTTGCACACAGAAGGACAATGACTTGTTGAAGGATGGATTTAGGTCGTTTCCCTCTGGTATGTTGGTTCTTTTTCACGAAACTCTACTGTAGGGATTATGCTAACGGAATACATGTTCAGGACATTCTAGCTGTAAGGCGCACTTTCCTACGCAGCCTGTTCGCGTTCCTCTATAGATATCCCATGCTAACGCACTCTCTTTTCCAGCTTCATTCGCTGGTCTCTTCTACCTCTCCCTCTACCTCGCTGGAAAGCTTCACCTCATGGACAACCGGGGCGAAGTGTGGAAAACCTGGATCGTGATGATACCCACCCTAGGCGCCGCCCTGATCGCGACAACCCGCATCATGGACGCCCGGCACCATCCTTTCGACGTAATATCCGGCTCCATGCTCGGCATCTTGTGCGCCTACATATCCTACCGGCAATACTTCCCACCGATCTCCGAATCCTGGCGCAAAGGCCGTGCCTATCCCATCCGCACCTGGGGCCAAGGCGCCAATCCTCCTCCCCCTGCCCATCCTGTGCGCACAAACACCGACCAGTCCCAACTCAGCGAGTATGCCGACGGTGTCGCTCAACCGCTCGACCCAGAATACCAGGGCATGACGAGCGCGCGCATGCAAGCCCACCGGCCCAAACACGCAGGCTCATCCTCGCCCACCAGCCCGCCCCACAACCCCTTTGAATCAACACAGTACTCGCGCCGGCGACCCGACGTCGAGGGCTCAAGTTCCAGCGGCGAGTCCGGCAGCGCGTTCGAAATGCAGTCTAGCAGAGGCCGCAGTGAATCACGCACACACCTCGATCCAAGGTATCATGGCGACATGGGATATCGACCAGCGCTGCCGCAACAAGCACGGCCGCCGTCGGGAAGTCCGCCGCTTGGAGATAGGCCGGTGTCAGTTGCTGATCCGTTACGGCGTTGATTGGGGTTTTTGTCTGGTTTTATTTTATTTTTCGGGGTTAATTTTGTGTCTATTTGGGAATCGCAATTCTTCTTTTTGTATAAAATGAGAGAAACCCGATTTGACTTTTCTTTTCTCGAGGAAATGAGTCAAAACTCTCATAGATTTAGATATGGTTATGATATGCCCTGGGGTTGCTCATGTGTTCTGTTTGCCGTTGGTTTTCTTTTCTTTTCTGCCTGCTTATGGAGCAAACATACATATTTGTTTACAGATACCAAACTTGTTCATTACGCTTTTTTTCATTCTTTCTTTTTTCATTCTTTCTACTATGTTTTCGATTAACTACTAGCTTTCCTCGTTTTTTCTTCTTTCTTTTGTTATGGAAACTAGCCTATGCAAATTTCTTTTCCCTTTTTATCTCGCTTTTTTCAGGTGTATATACTTTTATGCTTCTCTTTCCTCTGCGCTTTAGGGCTGGCATGATTTCGTTTTCTCTTTTAATGGCTTGTTTCTGTCTTCTTTCTTCTTTTTACCCCCCACATAGAGTGTGGGTGCATTCATGCTACTGTTATTTTTGTCAAGAAATTGGGACATGTTCTGCCTTTCTTTTTCCCCTTTTTTTTCCATTTCTACAAAGTACAAGTATCCATGAGCGTAATTTTTGTTCTTTAAAGAACCTACAATTTCATATTCCATGAATTGCTTCTAAGCCTTTTTTATGGGGAGGGGGGTTTTCCGTCCCTTCTTTTCTACATCCACACCCACCCTTTCACTCCGTGTTTATTCGCCTATATAGAAGTTACTGCTTTTCCCAGCAGGCTCCAGGGGGGGGACATTTGTCTCTAATTGACTAGATGAGAGTTTATGTATGAACATTGTATATCTGCTAAATGGCTTTGTTGCTTTCCTGGGCTGTAAAACGCCCCACGCCCAACCTCCCCGCTATGTACATGTACTGTACATACTTGATATATAAGATATATAAGCGCATTTTCCCCCGATCGATAATGCCTGCGTGTGCGGCTGATAGTATAGTACTAATATGCGAAAATATACAGTGTTAGATGTAACATTAAATCCTAAAAGCTCAAAAGGGAGGGCTAGCTAGTTGTGCTCTCTCCCAGCCAGCCCTATTTCATTTCTTGCGTAATTTTTTTTTTTAATCTCCTGTTGCTTGTTAACCTGGATCCGAGGCTGAAATCTTATGAACATTGCGTCCGTGGGTTACTATGGGGTTGGCCGGAACCCTTTTCCAGAACCCAAAAATTAAAATCCAGATGGCTGGTAAGGCACAAAACCCACTCTCACACTATTTCCAGAAAACACACGTCCATACGCCGACTTCTGCGCTGCAAAATCCACCACGTTTCCCACCCGGTCTGCAACCCACTGCAGTCTGCGAGTAATCAATAATATCTTTATTCCCGCACAGACATCAGCTGGGCCACTATGCATCCTTGTTCATGTTCATATGTTCGAAGTTGGTGGGTGATGACATGCATCTAGAACCCTTATCGATAACAACTAGTCTCGACACCCCCCGGGCGTCTGATTGGTCAGATGAGTCTAGCTTCACCGGCCTCGCGTGATTTGATTCGTCAATCCGAATTTTAGCCTCGAACTAGGGGTGGGCGTTCCCAGCCACAGCTTTTGTTGCTGGAAAGTAACTAATGGATTCACGGATGGGTGGGATGGGATGCAGCTGATGGAGGTGGGGGGAGGGGGGGAGGTTGGTTAAATAGTCATCAGTATGCGCTCGGGGTTTTATGCACATTTCTTCTTCTTCTTCTTCTTCTTCTTCTTCTTCTTTTTCTGTTTGTTTTTATTCTTGGAATGAAAAATGAATGATGATGCGCCGTGAAGTTGTTTGTGCTCCTTGAACCTTTTGACGCTCTTGTTTGCGAAATCCCACGCCTTGTACATACATACAGTACATACATTCACTATATTATCTTGCTGGTATACTCCATCCCCAAGCTTGTACATATCGTCTGTACCAGCCGAAAACCTCCCAAAAAAAGGCGGAGAAACGCGTCACTGCGCCGGACGAGAAAAAAAAAGGAAGAAGCTGTCGTGGGACAAAAGGTGCACAACGACTGGCGTGGCACTCTTGCGAACGGGGCTGCATTGCTTCACTTCACCTTGACGACCCCCTCGTCATATCCTCTCTCTCTCTCTCTCTCTCTCTCTCTCTCTCTTATCTCTACCCGTTCGCGGACAAGGACGAGCAACAGCGAGCGCATTCAGTGTGAGCTACGAAATAAAAAGAGAGAAGGCGATACAAATTATTTGCATGGAATTCTCTTCGTTTGAGATGAGATAAAAAAGAAAAAAGAGAGACGACTTTTGCATAACCAGAGACCTTGATACACATACATACATACCTTGATATTTTTCCCGTCGCGATCGCTTGCGCAAACCTACCCGCGTGAGGGGGAACAGAAAACACCTCACTTCGAGAACCTTTTTTTGAATCAAAGGAAAAAAAATCAAAAAAAGTCATCGAACTTCCACCAGCAAAAATGTTTATTGCCGGCTTCTTCTTCATCTGCTGGCGTCTGTCCGAGTTAACCACGCTCATGGTGCCGCTCGGTATACTCGTACGTTTCCTCCCCCCTTCCCACTTCCCCCTTCTCCATCCCTAACCATCTACTAACCCCCTCATCCACACAAACAGGCCTGGTTCATCGACGGCTTCGTCTCCAACAACATGCTCACACCCACCTACATCCTCCTCCCCTTCATCGTCACCGTCCTCGCCTCAATCTGGGTTCTCAACACTCTAATCCGCTATTCCGCCGCAAAACGCTCCGGCCATTTCGTCGCTTTCGTCGATCTCTGCTTCCTCGGCGCCTTCATCGCCTCCGCCTACCAACTCCGCCACGTTTCCACAGCCTCCTGCTCTAATTTCCGCCGCAACGCATATTTCCAAACCTCGCTGGGTCCCTTTGGCGCGTATGGTGTGAGTAGCGGGGACGAATCGCGCGCGGGGAACCCACGTCGCGTGTGCGATTTGTTGAAGACGTGTTTTGCGTTTATGATTATGGAGACTGTGTTTTTTGCCGGGACGAGCTTTATGGCGTATTTGGCGCATGATGGGAAGGGGGATGTTGTCGAGAAGAGTGTGAGGACGGAGAGGAGGAGGAGTCATAGTTCGAGAAGGGGACATTCGCATTCGGGGAGGAGGAGTAGTTCGGGGAGGAGGCAGGATTATCATGTTTAGATGGGATAATAAAAGGGGGGTATGCGGGGAGGTGGGTATGATGAGGGAGGGGTTTTATGACTTCTTTTGCTACGATAGGATGGGTTTGGGCTTTCTTTGCTGCTTTCATGATTTTATGGCTTTTCTTTTGATTTTTATGATGCATAACGACTGCGATGATTATTCCTTTTTGTTTTTTGCTCATGCAGCTGCGGAAAACAACCACCCCGCGCGCTATATTCGACGGATCAGGTTTCAAAAGAGGCAGAGGATGTGGTCTTTTTCTGGGGGTTAAGCACGAGGGTGATATGTACGAAAGCCCACCCACTTCATTCCAGAAAGACTTCCTTCTCGTCTGCGTCCTCCTGCGAATGTTTCCTGTTTCGTCCATTGCGCTTTTTGTGGACTATTATTATGGCCTTGCTTGGATCGAAATGTATTGTATGTATGTAAATAAATTTTTTTCTTTTCTTTCTCTTTTGGTCTGATGTTCTTAGATATGACTTTGGATATATGCATGAATGGCAATGAGTTATTGATGTTTTTGCTTGAGTGCTATGATGGGGATGTGTTTCCTCTGCACAAATGACTCTCCTCCTCAACAAACCTTATCATTTATCTGTGCCTTCTAACACAATTCCATAGGAATGGCATAACTTGGTGATGGTAATTTTTGTCAATGCAGTTTTTATTGCACCAGCATCCTCGCAGCATCCTCGCAGTATTATCCCATATTCCTGTACTACGGGCCGCTAGAGCATTCAAATCCTTATGTTTTTGGCCTGATGGATGGATCCCTCCTTTTGCAGGAACTCAAGTTTGTGTATTTTTATTTTCGCCATGACGGGTGCTCGAGATTTAAATGTTGTCATTGTAAAAGTAGGAACTTCCAAGACAAAAAGAACTAGACATGCTCGGAGCTTCAGATTGCTGGCCACCGCCTTCCCCCGAGAATCCAAGATTGAGGAAGCGCTATCGTGACATCAGATGGATGGCTTCATTTTACTTCTCCAGACACAACAAGGCCGCTAAGCTTGACCGGGCTAGACCCAAGATTACCGGTGGTGCAGATAAGATAAGCCTTCAACCTGCCATCCAGACTCCATGATTTCGCAACTGCCGGCTGCCAGCTGCTAGCTGGGAGTTGAGGTCCAACGCAGCACCCATGAATGAGAAGCAGCGGAATAAGATACATGCCTATTTCGCGAAAGAGGTTGATATGTATTCTGGAGTATATCTCTGTGTCCTCAGCTCATCGCCTGTGGTGCGGGAAAGGTTGGAATAAGGCTTGGTAGGGGTCTCCCGAGGTCCGCAGACGATGGAAAGCTTCCATTGATAACCTGCCCATCGCCTTATCAGCACACTAAACTCCTGGGCTCTCTTCTTTGACAAATGTCATTACCCAAACAGCCCTTCTAGCAGTGTTGATAATCTGGGTGGAGCTTCTACAAAATGTGTTTCCCAGGTGAGGAGCTCTGCTTCTGCTGGGAATTGGCATTACTACAAGCACACCAGTTGATAGTTTGGTGTTTGCAATGGCTTGACTTTGAGAACTATCTGTTAATGCCTGTGAGAAATGAGTGATAAGAAGAATGCCACTGTGTGACTGTTGACAGGAATAAGATATTCTACAGGTGTGAGCACAGGCTATTGGTCCTGAATATAGTATAGTGCACTGATTTATGGTCAAATCCCCAATCTAAGTACCATCTACCACTGTATTGAAGATATAGACCCTGCAGAAGCTTTCCTGAAGCCTAGGGGCAGACTGCTCTAAGGTACAGGGTCAGCTCCACAATGCCAGATGTCTTAAGACACTTCATGCTGGCCTGATAGGTCATCACAACATAGATAAAGTGACAAATATCTAATTTCAGCAGTATTGCCTGATTCTCTATCTTCAAGCTCAGTATTTTGCTTAGGATTAATTTCTGAATATCTGGAGTCCCAAGATTAGGACCTTGTTTTTGTCATATATAAAAGACTCTGGTTGTCTGCAATGATGCTCTGTTCAAGTTACAGGAGCAACTCCCCTTTCTTTAATAATATTCTTCAGTGCCCTTCTTTCCCTGGCTCTTACTGCTACTAGCAGCACAGCCTCTATTTCTAGTAGCTAAACACTCTCACTCAATGGCATTCCTTACTATATTAGTGACTTTTCAGTGTCAATATTGCAAGGCTACCAAGTCTCTAGTTTCTAGAAAGTCTAGACCTAGTTCTATTAACTATCATTCCTGTTAATTCAATAACAAAGATGAACTTACTGCTGGCTGACTTTACTAAGTATAATAATATTTTTCAAGATTTATTTTTTTATACTGTATTTCTTATTCTTGACAGTAAAAGTATTTATAGTATTAATTTAAACAAGTATACTACAGTTCTTAAATTAGCTAGAAATAAGTTTCTCTTAACTGAGCTGTTTCTTTATAAGAACTTTCTCTATTTTATAATCTATATCTGTTTCAGTAAGAATCTTTTCAACAGTCTGTACTTTATCTTCAAATATACTGACTTTATCTTAATAATAATATAGTATTTATACAAAGAGTTATCAGTAATAAAAAAGATAGCTTTATTCCTTTATCTACAGCTTTAGAAAATACTATAATTAAAGATATAGCTGTACTCTCTCAACTGTATTACAAATCAACTGTTGACAAGCTATTAGCTGGTATATATCTGGGTGTCAAGGACATCTACTATATCAAGGGCATCAAGACCAGCAGTGGTAATTGTGCTTACTACTATCTCTATAGAACCCAGAACAACACTTCACCAGCCATCCAGAGGCTTCTGGATCTAGGTGCAGTCTTTGTCGGAAAGACTGGTACTGTGCAGTTCGCCAACAGAGATCGCCCGACTGATGACTGGGTTGATTATCATTGTCCGTATAACCCTCGTGGCGACGGTTACCAAGCTCCAGGAGGCTCGTCTAGTGGATCTGGTGCTTCAATCGGTGCATACAGCTGGCTCGATGCCGCCATCGGCAGCGATACCGGTGGTTCCATGCGTTCTCCTGCTGCTCAGCAGGGTATCTATGGCAATCGTCCCTCAACTGGAGCAATCTCCCTAGACCACGTTTTACCCCTATCTCCCGCCTTGGACACCGCGGGAATTTTCACCCGCACTCCTTCACTGTGGGCTAAGGCCACCAAGGCCTGGTATCCCGACTTCGCGAGCAACTACACCTCCCTTCCCTCGAAGCTCTATCTAGATGGTGGCGAGTGGGATGGAGAGGGCGTCACTCCCGAGGCCCATACCGCACTGACCACCTTTGCTCAGAAACTCGAGGCGTACCTGCATGCCAAAACGACCAAGATCGATGTCGCGGGGCTCTGGCAGGAGACCCACCCCGAAGGTTCCGACAGCATGGGCCAACTACTCGATCTCTCGTATGCCTTCATCGTTTCCGTCGACCAGTTCAACCTCCTAGGGCGCTCCCTATTCAACGACTACGGAGCAGCTCACGGCGGTCGTCGACCCTTCGTTAACCCCGGGCCCCTGGCGCGCTGGATGTGGGGCCAAAGCAATGGCGCTGACGCCCAGCACGAGATCGCCCTGAAGAACATGACCACCTTCCGCGACTGGTGGGAGACCGATGGGTATGGAAAGGCAGACCCGGCCTCCTGCTCAGAGGGCCTTATCGCATACGTCTACGGCTCTGGATCCCCCGACTACCGCAACACGTACCACTCCCCACCTACCACGCCGCCTCTGGGCTTCGGTACCGGTCGTATTTCCGTCCTCGCGGGCTCGCCCGAGGTCGTCGTGCCGATTGGGGAGTCGCCGTATAATTCCACCATCTCGTTGCAGAAGGAATATCTCCCTGTCGCTGTAGCGCTGCAGATGGCGCGCGGGAGTGATAATGTCCTAGCCGATCTGGTTGAGGGGTTGGGCAAAGAGGGCATTTTGAAGGATGTGGTTACGGGTCCGAGGATTTGGGAGTAGATTAATTTCGATTAACTTTTCGTTTCTTTATAGATTTGACTGTATTTTTTAGGAATTGCTACGGACACCATACGTAGTATATAATTGCTAGGGACACCACCATTAACCTAGTTGGGTATAGGCTCTTACTAACTAATTCTAATCAAGTTTAGTCTAGTAATAGCTGTACATATATTTTTACACTAAAAGCTATGACAGGTAAAAATTGTATTGGAGTCAAATATAGCCGAGTCAGCACCTCTACTAGATCATGTGACCTACACACCTCCATGCTCAGGTGAGATAGCTGCCGCCCAGATATCTCCTGCCAATACCAACCACCTTCCCCCAACATGCAAGCTCCCACCCCCAAGTCCTGGGAGATTGGTGGGAGAGAGAGATCTTAAAGCTGACATTACAAAAAGGAAAGCCAGTGAACTCACATACAAATTAGTAGGTTGCTGTGGTAGAGATTCTTGACTACCAGTCTGACAGGGGATCTCTTGGCTTCTTTGATCCCTATGGAATCCCACCCCCTTCAAACTTGCGAACCTACGAACCTACGAGCCTACCAGCCTGCGGTGATGAAGAAGGTCAAACATGAATATAGCAGTGAATTGGGGGTCAGGGGGCCAGGGGTCAGTGAATTTGGCAGTGAGGAAACCTGAGGGTATCAGGGTGATAATTTACAAGCCATAGCTTTTAGTGTAAAAATATATGTACGGCTATTACCTGCCTATACTAAACTAAGTTAGTGACGGTGTTCCTAGCAATTATATACGGTGTCCGTAGCAATTCCTTATTTTTTGTATATAAAATTTCATTTCTCGAAATTTGGTTTTTTGTTACTCTGTATTTTTCATAATGTAGATAAGATTATATATGTTTGAACTTGTGTCTTCTTTTCAATATCCCCCCCCCTCCCCCTTTTTTTTTGGTCTCTCCTAATCAAAAACCTCATGTAAGTATAGCTAGTCAACTAAAATCTAGTACATTATCTCTATGTAACTTTATAGTACCTATCCCTGATCCTAGAGCTTTTGGTGACATGGTCGCAGAGTTTTACCTTAAAAAACAAAGAAGTGGGGAGGAACGAATCACGTGCGTAGTCTTACCTTATTTATGTCCACCACGCCAAAACTCCACTTCCCCCCCGTCATCAACGTTTTTCTTTTCAACGTCAAACGATAAACTTGGTGGATAGTTCGTTAGCGATGGCTTGCACATGAATTGAAGTCGGTTTTTTGCGATGGGTTTATGTTGTGCTATACCACTGTATCCGCGATGAAAGATCTTCAGAAAAGAGATGGGAAGTGGGGGCCAACCATGGTGCCCAATTGGGGGTTGTTGCGCTGTTAAGGCGGGAAAAAACGAATTCTGGATTCGGGCGCGTCATGCTAGGATTGAAAGAAAAGGTGTTCATTTACAAGAATCAGATGCTGGAATAGTGAGTAGGGCGTGAAAGGATTGCAAGGCAAATGTTTCGGATAAAAGATCTGTCCAAGGCGCATCTCTCACACCCAAGCACGACAAGGGGTCTAGAATGCTGCAGCATTGTGTGTGTGTGTGTGAGAGAGAGAGAGAGAGAGAGAGAAAGGCTGGCTGGTTTCATGAAAACAGTCTGCCTTGTTGAGATGCTTCCTATCTAAAAACTGTGGATTGGTGTGGTATGACAGATGTCATTCCAGGACTTGATCAAAGAGAGAAAGAGCGTGAAGCATATTGCTGGAAATCCTATGTGGTATTATCTTGTTGGGGGTGGGGGGGGTGGGGGTGTGACGAGATGTCTGGCATTTGTGAAATGATTACATCATGAAAGGGAACAAAAAGGGACGGGCTATAGGGTGGTCTGGGAGATATCCAAGGCGGACATGCAGAGAAAGGTAAAGACAGGAAGTCGCTCAAAATTGAGTATGGAGGGAAAGGGACAAGAAAAAGAGTGATGGAATCTGGGTCACAGGTGTACTCGAGAAGGGGAAGTGTTTTGGGAAAAGTTCGTTTCCAGGGTTGCTTCGCCTTGCATCACTGCTCTTGATATTCGAACTGTTCCCGACGCCATCTTCACGCTATGTTGTGGAGATCTGGTAGGCATAGCTGCATGGAAGCATCGCTATATACGAGGGTCAGCATGTCTAAGCAAGCAAAATGAATGACGGAGTACTTACCTGGAGATGAACTACTCCTCCTTCCGCTCCTCGTTGCCATTCTGCTTGACGGCTGCTTTATTCCCCAGAACGGCTGAATTCTCCAGCTTGAACCGCTCCATTGGTGTCAAACCAGAATAATCATACCGCAAGTCCTCCCGTTGGCGTTCGGATAAGACGATGCCAAAGCGTCTCAGCATCTCCGTGACCGTTGTTACTCCTTGGCCACAAGTTCTGGGGCGGTTTACTGCGGGGCGAAGGAGTCCGATTAGACGATTATGACGCTCTATGTTTGCCTCTGTCAACATGGAGGAGGGGTTGTTGGTTTTGTGGTTCTGCATGGCTTGCTCGCCTCGGACCGGTCTAAGAAGGAAGGGGTGTGCAAGTGTGAGCCCTCACTTCAAGCATAAGGAGACATCAAAACAAGTCATCAAAGAGAGGGTCATCTTACTGTGCAGAGTCACAAGGCATATCTTCTCTGAGATTGCTGTTTGCCTAAGAGCTGGCTTCAGCCTTCTAGTTTGAGAATGTTTGTTGGCAGGGTCTGGGACAACAGCTGAATAGGATGGAGATGAGGTTGTGTATGGGGAATAGAAACAGAAAGCAAAGGAGGCTCCCTCTTACAGGAAGTAGGTAGCTGATAAGTCAGAAAGAAGATCCTATTAACAGTCTCCAAGGGAAAGTAATTGCTCTATGTAATGAGTAAGAGGCGATGGAACAGCTTTTATAAACAGTTCAGCTGGCACTGACTGTAGGAAATACAACTTGTTCTATGATCTCTGAACTCTGATCTACTCTTACTCTTACATGTCAGTCTGCACTTTTATTGCACTTTTGGTATGTAGTGACAAGCAATTATCATGAACTTTTTGCACTTTACCTGTGCCCTAGCTAGGGTATAAAGTTTTATCTCAGCCAAGTGGTTCATTCTGGATTGGCAGATGCCACAACATGCATTGCCCTGGCCACTGGAAACCTGTAAGAATGCAGAGAAAAGATAGGCCATGCATGCATCAGCCAATCAATATCCAATTTCTGGCGGATGCAAGAAGCATGGGAGGTTTTGTGATGCAGCTCAGCGTGGTCCAATGCATCAAAAGTGCTTTTTGCACTTTTAGTTCAAAAAGCACTTTCAAGAAGTGCAAAAATGCAGGCTGCAAGGCTGCAAGCTTGGCATAACCTTTTTCTGCGATTCTTTTCCTTTTAATATCTCGCCTATTCCTATTTTGTTTATAAACCCATATTTTGTTCCAGAAATTGGGTGAACAAGTCCCTCATGTGCTGTTCTTGGATTGAATCTTAAATGACTCCCTCGAACACGGTGAGGGCGCAACTGATACTATACTCCATACATTGTATATCAATACACGCCTTTCCCGCCCATATCCTCAAGTCGGCCTATTTGACGCAATTTCACGGTTGTCATCATGGTAAAGGATTGGGATGCTGTGAAATCTCTATTATATGAATTATACGTCATCAAAGGACTGCCGCTTGACGTCGTACGTGGCCGCCTGAGAGAGTCATCTCCTATGTTTGATGCATCGTATGAATAATCCTGATTCACCTGCACGTTGACTGTCGACAAATTTGCTAATCCATTTGTTAAGTATCCGAGCCTACAAGATAAAATTCAAACAGTGGGGTTGGTGCAAGTATAAGGCCCGCACCGCGTTCCTTACGAACCGACCCCAGCGATCAACAATATCTACAACCAATGGTCCTATTCCAGGCATACTGTCTGCTCAAGAAAGTCGTTATATATCAGCGCATTGTGGAATTGAGAGTCCCAGCACAGATATTATTCGTCCGACATCACCTGTTCTGCAGCTATCGTGAGCGTCATTCTTTGTCGATTAATACCCCCTTGCCTACAATGAGACTAATAGGCGATTAGTCTACCGTCCTTAAGGGGGGAACCTGCTCGAGAACCTAACAACAACAATAACAACAAACATAACAGCTTGCTTCCATACACTAGAACGGCGGCATGGTTGTTTCTTAAGAGCCTCCCCATATGGCCCTTAGCGCCGCAGGAGACTCGCGCCAGAGGCCAGAAAAATTTGTCGTTGAGAGATCACCTAGACACCGAGGAAGCAGCCTTACCGGCTGACGATGACGCCATATTAAAGGCATTAAATATCCGAGATGGCGCAGGCAATCAACCTCTCCACCTCGAAATCCTGCATGGTGACAAAAGCGCAGCGTTGAGCCTTGTTGAGATGGGTGCCGATATCTCATCTAAAAACTATGCAGGAGATACACCGCTTCATATTGCAGTTTTGTCACATCGGGACCCCCATCGGACGGAGTGGAGCCTAATTGACAAGCTACTACACTCCGGGGCGGATACGAATATACCCAATTGTGATGGAGTGACGCCATTCCATATGACTTTGGGTAATCCTTGGATTATGTTTTACTTCTTGAAATACAGGGCGGACCTATTCTCAAAGACAAAGAGCGGCAGATACCCCGTGGAGTTTTTCCTTGACGAACTTAGAAGACACTATTTTCAGATCAGGCATGCTGGGCACGGGAGATATTGGTGTGGGACCGATATATCTATGATTAAATCACCCATCTCACGGACAGAGAACCCTAATATCCGTCTTAAATCAGGACAGACTTTACTTGCTGCGTTTCTGAGCATCCCACTTTTCGATTTCCCAGAGTATCGCGAGGTATGCCTACTTCTTTGCGATAAAGTCAATCTTAACAGTCGCGGGACACAAGGCGATTCACCCCTGCACTGCTTATGCCAAAGCATTCCACGTAGTGGTGAAGGCATGGCTGAAGCAAATATTATGATTAAGACGCTGGTTCAGCGTGGAGTGGATATCAACGCAATTAGCAAAGACGGAGAGTCAGCTTTGACAATAGCTTCAAAGTTGTGCCCGCCCGAAGTCATCGAAACCTTACTAAATTTGGGGGCGGACCCTTACCAAAGAACTGCATCTAATGTCCTTCCTATATACCGCGCTGCACGGAATGTCCGTCCACAGCCGGAACACCGTTGCATTCTGCTATTACTACTGCTGGAAAGGGATCAGACTCCTCGCAGTGAGTCATCTCTATTCACAGATCCGATGGGTGTTACGAGCGAGACGCAATGGTGGAACCTATACAGGAAACTCTATGAAAGAAGATCCCTTCCCAATCAAGAGCTCTTAGATTCGGTGCATACCCTGCCTCTGGATGTCGCCTACGTGGTTTCGGAAACTGCCTTTGAGGTCCTTCGGGACAGACACCGGGGGTTGTGTTGAATTACGGGGTTGGGAAATGTTTTGCAAGAGCCAACAAGGGCTAAAATACGGATATTCTTGGATGAAATATTTTACTTTGTTTCCTCTTATTATTTTCTTTTCTGAAATGGGTTCCTAAATTTTCACGACAAGTTACCAAACTTTCTGCCGTCATTTTGTAATTTATTCCCGGATTCTATATGAACATCCTGGCAAATTCCCCCAATGCCATGATCGCCATTGCTTGGCCGTAAGGCATGCTCGTTTTCTTGATATCTTTATAGAACTGGATTGAATCGCCCATTCCGGTACCAAAGCTGACATGCAATAACTCCCCGCTATCGTTGATATTTTCCAGTATCGTGTTAATCGCACGTGCCGCGACGACATCGTATGTCGACCTCGCAGCGGCTTCGTTCTTGTTGTTCTGATTGAGATCGGGATACAAATAACGCTTCCTGCGCGCCTTCAGGATACCGTACGCAAAACCAGCTGTGGCAGACGCCTCAACATACGAGCCCTCGCCGACAGGATGGTCAAGTAGAGTCCGCCACATCCCCGATGGTTCTTGAAGCTCAACAAGTGCAGAGCATTGCATGTTCAATATGTCCAATAATTGGATCCGGAATGGGTCGCTGGGAGCCATATCCGCCTCTATCAATTCCAAAAATTCGGGTATGACGATAGTCAACCAACTATTCCCACGCGCCCAGCGAGCGTTTGCATAATTATGTCCAAGTTTAGTTTCCGCAGGATCAGTATTGAATTGCCAGCCATGGAAAAATAACCCAGTCTCCCGATCGAAGAGATATGTGAAGTGGATTAAAAATTGGCGTTTTGCCTCCTCGATATATTCAGGACGATTGAGCACTTTGCCAATCTTGGCCAGCGGCATCACCGTCATCATCAACGTGTCGTCCCATAACTGTTGCTCATTATCTGTGAGGTATGTTGCATGCTGCATGCCGCCGTAGCGAGTGCGTGGGAGCTCATACATCGCCCACTCCGCCCAGGTTTCGAGCCACGGTCGATATGCCTCGTTGTGAGTCTTTTCATAAACGCAGGCCAGGGTTAGAAATACAGCCATTGTGTTGATGTTCTTCGTGGTGCCCCCCCCAGCTGCAAAACGAGCAGAAAACCATTTCTCGATGATGGCAAGGAGAGATTCATCGGCTGTCAGCTGGTAGTATTTCCAGATGCCATAGAGGCCGATGCCGTGCGTCCATTCCCAACTTGGTGTGTCCCAGCTCTTTGTATCGATTATCCGTCCATCGGGGAGAGGGAGGAGGAATTCCCCTGTTTCATCTCGAATCGATATAAGCTGATTTATCAAGAGTCGAATTTTCTGGTGGACGAGATCGTAGTGTGGGGTAGAGGTGGACATAGTGGTGTGTGACAGGCTTTCGCAGCTTGCGCCAGACTTTATACGATTTTTTGTTGCTACAGAGGATAAAGTGAACAATATTCCGGCCGCATAATATCCTTCATCATAGAGCTCCAGCACTCATAGTCGTTCTTAATACTCGCAAGCACTTCTTGCTCCGGGGCATGTGGGAGAAAACATGCAGCAATATTTCGCAACAATAGAAAGCGAACATGAGCTAGCAATCACAACCACTCGGGGTCTATTGTTCCACCCCAGGTTGCATTGCCCCATCCGACTTGGACTGTTGATTCTAGAAGCTCGGTTGGCTGGGACGGTATTACGCGAAGTTGTGCCAGGGATGTTCCCGCGCAACAACCCCTCCAGGCGTAGTCGGAGATACGTCCGAACCCCAGAATCGACAAAACCCACGATCCTCAACGACCCACCTCCACGCTTTTGCTGCCAATTGCAAGCTACTACCTCGGTTTGTGGAGATCATATCACCCATTAAGGCTGGGTTCCGTCAATGCATCTTGGTTCACTGAGCGGATCCTAAAGGAGGACACATGGAGAATACTATTTGCGAGGGGTTTTGATACGTTTCCTTAACCGAACTGGCCTGCTGCCGAGTGGTTTCTGAACCCAAGCAAGCCGGGAAATGGGCCCGTTCAGCCAGGGTAGGTTGGCCCAAGCTTTGAAGATATACCCCAGAGTCTTAAATGTCGTTTCACTAACAGAGCTTATTCTAGCAATCTGATCCGGTGATTGGTGGGGAAACCAGAAAACAAATGACAGCTCCATATGGTGCAACGGCTATGTTTATATAATAGTAGTACACCACCGCTTGTGCTTCCAGTGCAAGGATCATGCGACCGAACCTCCACATAGCGGCAGTAATGCTTGACTGTCACTGCTTCCCCGCGAGTCTTCTGCTTCGGTGATATTTACCCCGAGTTATCCATCTCCGGATTGCTCATCATGCTAGTGAGTTATAGGAAGCGCGTGGATAGGCTCTGCTCGGTGCCAACACTTCTCCGAATGCCTGTCTGCTTGTTTTCGAGCGGAGGTGAATTTTCCTATAACAAGGGTTTTCTCCGCCTCGAGGCTCTCTCGACTTGGGAGTGGAGGTAGACCGGCGAGAATCTCACTGAATTCTTCGAGAACTTCGCAACCATGGCAAAGTCAGATGAAATATCCCAAAATCAGCAATCTGGGGTCCCAGATGTGCAGACCGAAAGCATTACAACGGGCGATGATGAGAAAAAAATCGAGGTCGACGCTGACCATCTCGAGAGAGCGGTATCTGCCGACATGAAGAAGGACCATATGAACTATGACCGAGTGGATAAGGAAATCGCGGCTTATGCATCGCAAACCGCCGTTACTATTGACGAAGCGACGGACAAACGCTTGAAGAAGATGATTGATCGAAGGGTCCTGGTCATTATGATCTTGACCTACTTTCTCCAGGCTTTGGATAAGGGAACTATATCGTTCACCTCCATCATGAATCTGCCCGAGGACGTCGGATTGCACGGACAACAGGTAAGATCTAAATGATACCCCATTGTGGAACACTATTATACGTGGGTGAAGATACCATCATTGGGATAAGCCGAAACTGAACCTTGATTAGTTCTCCTGGTTGACAACCTGTATTTACATCGCCGTGCTTATCGTTGAGTACCCAACCAACTGGATCATCCAACGCGTTCCTATCGCCAAATATCTAGGCATTAACATCATACTTTGGGGTGCAACGCTCGCCCTCCACGCTGCCTGCAAAAACTTTGCCGGCCTGGTTGCTGTGAGAACATTGCTGGGAATCTTCGAGGCTTGCTGTCAACCATCCTTCGTCATCCTGAGGTATTGTCCCTATCGTACGCCGTTCTAGGAGCCATATCGCTTTATTAAGGACTTGTTTATGGAAGCGTTATACTAACTTCGCTACCAGTTCGCTGTGGTATAAACGATCCGAACAAGCCGATGCTGTTACTTACTGGTGAGTTACCTTCTAGGCGTGAGAGATATCGAAATCATGTTAGTTAATACTTCGGAAAATAGGTACATGATGAACGGCGGGCAGCAGATTGTGGGCGGCCTACTGGCCTACTGCTTCACACTGATCCGCACTGGTCCCCTCAAGGCATGGCAGGCTCTATTTATTACATATGGCTGCTTTACGATCTGCTGGGGCTTCTTTGTCCTCTGGTGGATGCCCGATTCCCCAATGCGTGCCAACTGCTTCAGTGAGGACGACAAGCGGCTCATGGTTGAGCGAGTGCGTTCCAATCAAACGGGTCTCCAGAACAAAAAGTTCCGCAAAGAGCAGATGATCGAGGGCTTCATGGACCCTCAAACATGGGGATACTGTCTCATCCAGATCTGTACTACCTTGCCAACCAGCGGTTTGGGAGCATTTGCAAACATTATCATCACAGGCTTCGACTTCTCGAACCTGCAGACACAGCTTCTGGCTATGGTGCTGGGTTTTTATATTATCATCGTCTTGATGTCTTCGGCTATGCTGGTGAAGAAGACCGGGCAGAACTTGATAGTCATGGGAGTATTCGTCATCCCGTAGGTTTCGTTCCCTTCCTGGTTCAATGAGTTGATCATCCAATCGTCAAGAACATGTTCCATGAACAAATCAATAAATATGTTCCAAAAAGACAATAGCTAACCGAACATTTGAACCATAGTTCGTTCATTGGCACTATTGTGCTGATGACGGTCGAGAATAGAAACATGGGCACAAAAGTCGGTCTACTGATAAGCTACTACATCACACTCTCCTTCTGGTCTGCACAAACCCTGGCGCTCTCGATGATTTCGCGAAACGTCGCGGGCCAGACCAAGAAAGCCACCGTTGTAGCAGCCAACTTCGTTGCTTGGGCTGTTGGAAACGCGATCGGTAAAGCTCGCATGTATCCTTTTGAGACTTGCATTTTCTAACTCCTTTCTTCTCTCTTCTCTTTAGGTCCACAGGTATTCCTGGCGTGGAACGCCCCACGTTATTTCATTGCCTTTGCCGTACACCTAGGCTGTTATAGTCTGTTGGTGGTTGTAATCTTCCTCCTGCGATGGCACTTGACACAGCAGAACGCCATCAAGGACAAGTTGGCAGAAGATCGCGGCGAGCTTGCTGGAGATATAAACCTGGTGCATGCGTTTGATGACTTGACGGATAGGGAGAACAAGAATTTCCGATACATCTTTTAATCCAGATGAAAGGGGAAAACCGGTCTTGACTTGTGGAGGGAGCAGGTATTATGCGCGGATGATGACATGAAGGAAAATATATAGGAGAAATTAATCGAATAGGCTCTACTCCGTACTCTATAAACGAATGAAATATTTATTTAATGCTAAAATTTCACGTATAGGGGCAGGCTACACTTGGCTTGTGTCTTTTTCTATCAGGCTGACAATCAGGCCCTGCATACAACCCGCTGGCGTCACCTTGGAATGTAGTGGCTTAACACATCATTTATCCCAACGGGCATCTTCACTAGAGGCATATCCCCTTCCTAATTACATCCTCCTGGCGCTACTGCTCGCAGGCCCGCAGTGTTCACACTGTGTCAAAAGAAGCAGAGACAGCGGGGAGACAAGGTGGGCATTTCCAACGAACATCGATCAATGTCCTTCTCACCCAACGCTAGCCCTTAGCGGACAGAGTCTTATATGGTACCTCGTAGCATAGAGTATCTCATGAATAACTATATAATATACATCGAGTGTTCCTAGGGCTCTAGGAACTATGCGTCAGCTATACCAACGGTCAACCTTTTTATACAACCAGAGGAAGTGGAAAATCTGGACTTCTTGTCTACTCAACTGTATTTAAGCCACTTTGTTAAATATGGTCAAGTGTGAACTCTACTCTTTTCACATTACTGCTTCAAGGGTGACGGTTGTGCAAGTACTGAGCGAGTGTGAGCGTGAGATAATTAAACTGCATTGATCTGATCTCCACTACAAGCAGTCATCATTCAATCCATGGGTTCCTCTCTTCTTACAGTTTGTATCAAATACCAATCAAATTGCCTAGCAGTCAAGCCAAGTTGTTTTCCCGATTAAAGAACTAGTTCTTACATGTAGTATTTAAATTTTAACTTTGATGTAAACTCTGAAACATGCACATTCTCTTTCCTCGACATGAATTTACGTTAATATATCCTCTTTTGCTTTCTAATAGATATCTGTATCTTCTGAATTATCTTCCTTTTGATTTTGAATCCCTCCTTCTTTAGCAAGCTACATCAGTATTGATTGCACCCCGGACAAGGCAGACAGGGTTGAACACTAGGGCCTTCTAGCGCCAAGTGGGCGGAAACACCCCGCCAAACCAGTAGTTACCAATCTAAATCCAACCACACTCCACTACGTACGACTAGACCGTGAGCAAATACTGAGGCAGTTGCATTACTTGGGGTTACACAGCCATATTCAAGTCTGGTCGTCATAGTCAGTCTCTGCAAATAATTGAGCTGCCTAGGCAAGAGATTTTATCCAGGCAATCATATATCGTTAGTACTACGTATTTAAAGGTGCCATCCTTCGTCTAAAGAGTACACCTCATTTCCTTTCCCCCCCCCTTCTCCTCTTTCTCTAAGAAAAACTGCAGAGCTTATATACCCTTTTGAAAATAAAGCTAAATTCTTAAAAGACTACAATGTCATCTCTTCAAGACATGCCTGAAATTCTCCTCCTCTGCATGGAGGAAAAATTCATCAAGGCATTTGACGAAGCCCTGCCCGCTTTCTGGCCCTCATTCGCTGGAACCAATCCCCCCAAGTTATCAGTGACAACACTTCACGAGAGTCTCGCAGGAGTTCCACCAACAACTTCTTTCCAACTCGTTGTCTCGCCAGCAAACTCTTATGCCCGTCTGGATGGCGCCTTCGACGACGCTATATCTCGACAATTCTGTCTCCCGAATCACGATTACGATACCCTCACCTACGCAGCGCAGGAAGTCCTATACGAGCGCTGGAAGGGATTTGCGCCGCCAGGAACATGCACTTTAGTGCCCTTCCCTGCTGAGTTAGAGGGGGGAAATCCCTGGGGGTGTAAATGGGTAGCCATATGTCCCACAATGCGATCCCCAGACGACGTTACTTGGGATCGAGAGGTTGTGTACGAATGTGTCTGGAGTTTATTTTGCGAGCTGGAAAGATGGAATCGACAAGTTCGCGAGAACAAGACCGGAGAGAGAATTGATAGGATATTGATGACACCGATGGCTACGGGCACTGGAAACGTTAGTAAGGAGAGATGGGCTTCGCAGTTGGTATTAGCGATGAAGCACTTTGTGGGCGCGCTGGAGAATCCGGAGCGGTGGAGCAATTTGGGGTGGAGGGATGTTGATGACGAGCTTTTGGACGTTGAGAAGACCTGGAAACCACGGAGAAAGCCACATTTTGACCAAGACTAGTCTGTTCAGATTTTATTAAGCCCAGCAAACAAATTGAGGTTCATCACATTCACCGAAGAGAGAATATTTTGTCATTCACAGACATCTATCCATGGGCATTTGACCCAGGATAGTGTAGTAGAGATATCAGGCACAGTAACACACTCCTCCTGTGGTAACATGCCTTAGGGGGGAGCTCTATTTACCTAACATGCTTTGCAGCCAGCAGCCAGATTTGCATAGGAAAAAGGGGTAAAACGCAGGTTTTCTTTTTTCTTCCGGATATGGGTGTGTCTGCTCTCCTGTGACAAGATATTAAACTAGAAGAACTCTGTATCTAACAGCTGAAGAACTCTAATATTCTCCTACCCAAGAAGCAAGTATGCTAGGAAACTACCTGGCTTCTGGAAGGTTAATCATGGAGGTTTCTCTAGCAGCAAATGCAGACCCTCACACTTAATATTCTGCTTGCAATCGTGATGTGAAAGATAAAGGTAGTTGTGAACAAATTAAAGATTCTTTTTATGTAGGAATTGTTACAATAAAAAATAATAAAGGTAACTATACTTGCAGTTCTATAATAATAACAACAATATTGGCAATATTAGCTTTTATAGAAGAGAACTGGCTCGCTGAGAAGGAGGGATGGTTGCTTACTACTTGTAGAATCACTGTGGTTTTGCGGGGGAGAATGTAGCCTTGTAAATATCAGTAGTTGTGTAGTCATATGAGACTTTAGGCCAACACCTTATAGTTAACTGATAAATAGAGAAGAGACTGGATCGAGTATCTAACTGCCATACAATTTACAAGGTAGGTAGATTGAAGTTCCTATTTACCTAGCCTAGTGACCGCAGGAAGCGGCCACGTAATGAACGAAGCGAGTGTGGTAGGCTGGTATAGATGAATGAAATGTATGTACATTGTGTTATCCTAATTCGGGTTCTTTACCTCGTCGTAAACCCTGCTTGCAGCCTTTCAATCGTGGATCCTGCGGACCTAAGAAAAGGTCCTTCCATTAGCAAAAGGGTTAGGATGCGGATGAAGGTAAGGAACAGGTGCGCCGCCATGCCTTCGGAACCGAATCAGAAATCCAACCATCTCTGATGTTAATTTTCTTTTGGATCTTTTCGACTCTAGTATGGAGAAATATCATGCAGGTCACCCTACTCGGGGCTCTAGGACCTGCTGTTGGCAGCTGGGGCCATCTGTTCCTGTGATGGAAGATTTACTGGAAGAGATACAAAACATCCTATAGTCCAAGTTAGCATAACTGTGGTCTGGTGCCTTAGATCTTACCCTCTGTAGCAAATTCATGAATCCACCGGTAGACTTGCTTTTGGAAGCCGAAGATTTGGTTTCTGACTTTCCTGATTTCCGCATATCATCCTTTCCATCACGGTCAAGATCTGATATTTTACTCTTGATAATTTTGTCAGGTTCAAACTGCCAATTGCCTCCGGTGAGGAAGGCTATGATATCGCCACTAGCAGCTGGATAATTTGGGTCGGCATACCGCGACCGAAACCCTGGTCTCGGCGGCAAGTCGGCCGTCGGGAGGTCGCGGTTCTTATCTAGCCACTTGGCCTGAGAACGTCTGTCCATATACTCGTCAAGCCAAACTTCTGCGTGGTCGAGGGCATTTTTCTTCTTGCCATCAACATATGTGCGGTGTGCAGCGGCTGTCTCGTCCGGTGATGGGAAAAAAAGCTGTCCCGGCTCAGGCCATTCGAAAGCGCCGCTGGATCATTTCATCATTTCTTCTATTTGCACTTGAAGCCTTTGCAATCCCTCCTCGCTTGATATCTTCTGCTTTATGATATCCTTTATATTTTGGGTAAGGCTTGTCTTAGAGTAGGACTTGACTGTCCCCCCTTCAAAGTTGACCGCGATCATAAGCTCTCCGTCGGCGGCTTCCGGCTTCCAAGTCACAACAAGACATAGCAACCCGCGCGGGATGAAGAATTCTGCATTGATAGAGTCCAGAAGCTTATTGGACTTGAACCGGCTTTGCACCTCCATGGCAGCATCAGTAGCAATGCCGACTCCGACCGCTAGGAGCATCATCGAGGGCTCAGGCACCACCATCCCCGCAAGGCCCGCCAAATTGAGGGCGTATAGCCATGGGTTAGGCTCCAGCGCCTTGTTGAACGTGTCAATAAAGTCGAGGGATGTTTCCTAGTCGATACTCACGTCGGCCAGGACCGGTGAGTACGCTCGAATGAACCCCCGAGCTCGCTTCTTGGGCTGTCTTTGAGTCAGTATTACTGGCAAGGCGAGCTTCGCGTCTGGTTTCATGATGGATTGGTAGGAGTGCCTCTTGAGAAAAGTCTCAGCCAGATCGCTGGGCTCCTTGGGTGGCTGCGAATCCGTCTCGGGTGCCGTTGATTCTTGTGCAGCAGCCGCATCATCTAGCTCCCAGATGGCCTCATTAAATTGTTGGGAAATGGCTGCTTTATCTGACTGCTGAATTTGCGCTTCGTCCTCTGATCGCTTCTTCTTCTCTTGTCGGTGTTGATAAGCCCCGGAGACGAAACCGATGCTTGCTGCCGCTATTCTAACGAGCCACTCAATAGGATTGTCTCCTTTGCGGATAGGGTCGCTGGGTCTGTGAACAGTCTGGTCCCGCTCCCGAATGATATCCTGAACTGCTTTGGAGGTCGCCACTGAGGCTGTCTTTCTGCCCTCCTTTACTGGATTTGGAGACATCATTCATGCCGAGTCAACATGCGTATAGTGCCGGGATTCGTAAATTGGCGTAGATATCTTTCAATATATAACATAATAAATAGTAGCAATTCACACGTAAACTAGATATCAAGTACTAAAACTTGAAAGGAAAGGCGTCCTTATAACTAGAACTCAGCTCAATATATAAGACATCATTCCTCATCACATCACAACCACCCAAAGGAATGTCTCCTTAAGGAGGCGAGGAAAAAGATTCGTAAGACTATGACGAATTAACTGCATGTCAATTCCTGAGCTTTTGCTTGCCAAGTCAGCGGCCAATAGTTTAAGTGCTTATCCATGCTCCGTTTTCACTTTGAAATTGCAGAAAAATGCCTCCATGTGGTTAGAGACCTTTACCGCATTAAAATATATGATGTATTTTAATGGGGTGGAGTCTCAGGAAAGTTGTCGCTATCAATGTCCTTTGGGATAGGGGTGTGGTAAGGCGCGGCTTGCAACCGCTGACTCAGCACCGCTTATCAGTGGATCGAGATCGATAAGGACCCAATTGTCGAGATTGTGGGGAACATCGGAGGTCGCCTCCACCAGACGAACAAACGACATCCAGATATCTAACGAGCATTTGCTGTCTTTCTGAACCGGAAATGGTGCTCTCATCCTCTTTCTCCAGCTTTTACTCAGAGAAGTTATTTCTGTGGCATATCTGCAAGGTCTCTTTTATGAATGCTTCAGTCCAACAGACGCAATGAAGCTGATGTCACGATGAGCGGCCGTGGCAAGGTCTAAGCTCCACTTTCAAACTGTACCTAGACCTCTTATTGACTGGGTGGCGGGAGAACGAGTATATCGATAGATGGCTGATTTCTATTTCCCGTCTTCATCTTCCGCTCTGCTAGTCTTGTGAGAACAATGAATGGGACGGCAGATATGACCAATGCTGCCAGAGGTGGCGGACCAAAGCTGGGGAGCTTCTATCTAGAAGAAGTTGAGCGCATTCAAGAACGAGAATATCCATATCTAAAAGGTTCGATACATATTAATTTTATTTGAACCGATCCTCATGCCCTCTTGAAGTCCCACTATCCAGTTTGAAAATTGCAGGAAACTAACATATTTGAATTTGTTTTAGATGCTGTGTACCTGGACCACGCGGGCACTACGTTATACGCAAAGTCGCTGATGGAAGCCTTCTCACGGGATATGATGTCCAATTTATTTGGAAATCCGCATTCGATATCCTCGTCATCACAGCTCTCGACGCGCCGTATTGATGATACTAGGCTGCGAGTGCTCCAGTTCCTCAACGCCAGTCCTGATGACTTCGATGTAGTGTTTGTGGCGAATGCTACGGCGGGTATTAAGCTAGTTGCAGATGCACTGAGGGATAGTGATGAGGAGGGCTTTTGGTATGGATATCATGCCGATGCACATACAAGTTTGGTTGGCGTCCGAGAGGTGGCCAAAGGAGGTCATAGATGTTTTCGGAGCGATAAGGAGGTGGAAGGATGGCTGGAGGGCGTGGGCACCTCCAATGTGGAAAGAAGTAGGGCAATGTTATTTGCGTACCCGGGGCAGTCGAATATGACGGGTCGCCGTCTTCCACTCAGCTGGTGCAGGAGACTACGAAAGTGTGCTTCCCTCAGCGGTCAGCACCATATTCTCAGTCTTCTAGATGCCGCATCCCTCGCGTCAACGTCTCAGTTGGACCTCAGTGACTGTGAATCTGCGCCAGATTTTACTGTTCTCAGTTTCTATAAAATATTTGGTTTTCCGGACCTTGGCGCTCTTATCGTCCGTAAAGCCTCCGCGCATGCCTTCTGCAAGAGGAGCTACTTCGGCGGAGGCACGGTAGGGATGGTAGGGAATCACTGGTATGAGAAGAAGTCTTCGTCTTTGCATGAGCAACTGGAAGATGGCACCCTCCCATTTCACAGCATCATTGCATTGCAGTTGGCTCTCGATATCCACAATCAGCTTTACGGCTCGATGGAGAATGTTTCGCGGCACACAGGTACCTTGACTGCCACGTTATTTAAACGGCTTTCCGCTAAAAGACATGCCAATGGGACGCCGGTCTGTAAAATATATAGATCCCCGCAGACGTCGTACAATGATACGATGACTCAGGGCCCAATAATATGTTTCAATCTGAAGAATAGTATGGGGCAATGGGTGGAGAAATCTGAGGTGGAGAAGCTCGCTTCAGTCAAGAACATCCAGCTGCGCTCTGGGGGACTTTGCAATCCAGGCGGGGTCGCGCATTATCTTCAATTATCAGACGATGAGATGCGACGTAATTATGACGCAGGCCAGCGATGTGGAGATAATAACGACGTTATTGATGGCAAGCCAACAGGGGTTCTACGGGTGAGCTTGGGAGCCATGAGTACAACGAGGGATGTGGAGGAGTTCATTAATTTTATTGATGAATTTTACGTGGACAAAGAAGTCCCAATATCTAATGGTCTTCCTACAACGAATCTTCCAACTTCTCCCACCTCCCAATCTCCATCTACGTTTTATATTGATAAATTGTGCGTGTATCCCATAAAGAGCTGTGGTGCATTTGTCGTCCCACCGGGGGAACGGTGGGAAGTCAGGTCTGAGGGGCTGACATGGGACCGGGAGTGGTGCCTGATACACCAAGGTACTGGAGTAGCGTTGAGCCAGAAGAAATATCCTCGCATGGCACTAATCCGCCCCTTTATCGACATTGAGAGGGGAGTGCTTCGGGTCTCATGTGGCATGAAAGGGGCCAATGCAAGCGGGAATTCTGTCGAGGTACCTCTATCAGAGGAATGCAGCGATTTCACCGCATTTTCCCTTTGCGAGAGCTCAACAAGAAAGACTTCTACCGTTTGTGGTGATCGCGTGAATATCCAGGCTTATTCATCTCCACAGCTATCAACTTTCTTCTCCAATTTTCTTGAAGTGCCTTGCACACTCGCACGATTCCCTTCCCAAGTTTCCCAACGGTTTTTCAAGTCCGGACGGCGGTCTGCGCAACAGCAGGGGCAGGGAGAAACATCACTATCACCAAAAATGCCTGGTTCCTTCCCTCAGTCCACTCCATCCCCATCAGATAGCCCCTCACCACAAAGGCCAATTCTTCTCTCAAACGAGAGTCCGATGCTCCTCATATCACGCTCCAGCGTGAACAGACTCAACGAAGCCATAAAATCAAACGGCAAATCCGGGAATAATAAACCTAAAGCGGTCGCAGCGGATGTTTTCCGCGCTAATATCGTGGTTGCAGAAGAAATCTCAACTAGTCCTTCTCCCACATTACCATCTGTTGAACAACCCTATATTGAAGATACATGGACCGGGTTCCAGATTGGATGGCACAAGTTCGAGATCCTGAGCTCTTGCCAGCGGTGCCAGATGGTTTGCGTGGATCAGGATACTGCTGAGAGGAGCCAAGAGCCATTCTCCACGCTGGTGAAGACTAGGAGGATGAACGGGAAGGTGGTCTTCGGAAGGCATGTTTGTCTTATTCCTCCTGCCAAAAAGGACGGAAGTCATCATGACGACAGGCGATTGCTGGTGGGCGCAGACCGCCGACCCATGGTGCAGGTTGGCGATGTCGTTACGCCATTTTATGATTAATTGGATGACTTTGATACTCTCAAGTCTCATGCCTGAGTTATTTGCATTGGGCCTACTGGCGTCTTAGGAATTTACGATGCACTGTTTGAATTCTCATTTCTATATAAGATATCCACATAATCCTATTGGCGCAAGTGAATGAAGGCATTTATTCTAGTTTTCTTCTTCTTCCTTTTTTTATTCTCGACTGTCGATATAACATGCTTAATATAACAGCACTAGCCTCACCTCACAACCGCTGTTATCGATTATCCGTAGGTGGTATATTGGAATTGTGATTCGAAAAGGTTGGTATATATCAAGCATAGGAATTTTTATCTATATATACAACATTCGTAGAAAAAAAAGGCAAAAAGGTCGATTTAGGCGCCGATATGTATTCGTACAGGAAAGAAAAAAAACGAGAACCCCAACAGCCGCAAAAATGCAAAATCTAAAGAACCCATCTCGGAGAAAAGCGAAGACGTCCCAAGGTTTATTTCGGATATTTCTTCCATCCACGACCGTGACCACGCTGTAAGAGTGAAACATGTTAGCTCACGCAAAAACACAGCTGTAAAAGCCAGCAAAACAACGAAACGTACCTGTTTCCAAGTCCTGATCATATCCGGCATCTCCATCATAGCCTTCTTCCTCACGTCCAACTTCACATCCAACATACGCTCCCACTTGTGACCCTTGACCTTCTGACCCACACCGGTACCCTTAATGCGCAATCCCTTCTCCAACGACCTCACTTCCTTAAACACCGTCGCTTTCCTACCCGGCGGCAACAGTTCCTCCACACCATTCTTGTTCGCAATCTTGACCAAATCATTCTGTGTCCGCAGCGAAATCGCCGACCCTCTCCACCGACCCGTCTCAGGATTTTTAAACGGTAAGAACGGATTCGGGTACTCGGGGTCCGTCTGCAACAGGGCGAGAGAGGGCGAGTGGGCTTTTGGATCGGGCTTTGGTGCTTTCGCGTCTCGCGAGGGGGTGTATGGGCTAGGACGGTCTGTGGGGACTTCTAACTCCTCTGCAGACGAGGGTATTCCGAGGGCCCTTGCGGAGTAGTATTGCGGAGGGTAGCGGGCGAAGAATCTGACAAGACGGGCCGGGAGCTTCGTGACCAGGCCGGCCGCGGCTTCTGTAGTAGCCATTGTGGGCGCTGGGTGAAATAGTAAGTGAGTCCTTCAGCTTCCCCCTTTTGTGCGAAAGGCTGGATTGCTGGCTCCCAATTGCTGTCGTCGAGCGAATGTCATGCGGCGCCTTTTTCTTCGAGATTTCCTCTTTGGGCGGAGTTGAAGAACGGAAAAGTCACGTGGTGTAGAGTCTCCTCACGTGATAAATGGAAACTGGCCGGAATGTGAAATATTACGGTATCGCTGAGGTTACACAGGCGAAAATCGGTGTAATTGTATGAAATATTACGCGACTGGGGCCCTTGTGTTCATGGTAAGTAACGAAGCTTCTCCACTCTGGCTGAACCTCCAACTTTCTGTCTCCCTCTCTCTCCCTCGCTTCCTCTTCACTTTCCTCCCGTCCTCTTTCCATCACTCCGCAGCTCTCTCATATCTTTATAGCCACCACCTTGACTACCCTTGCTGAGAAGGCTCTCAACTTATATTCTGGCGTGTTGCGATCATGACGGACTACAATGCGGCGGGCGCAGACGAGGAGAATGCGGAACTGAAGAATCTGAACGCGGAAGTGGTATGTTTATCTATCGCGTTGTTTTTGCTGCAATCAAACCAGCCGTTATATCGTCGCTAACTTTTTTCTTTGCTGTCGTACAGCTCGAGGATTCAGATAACTTCGAGACCTGGGAGAAGTTGGTGCGGGCAGCGGAGGGGCAGGAGGGGGGAATCAACCGCAATTCGAGTCCACAGGCTATTACTGCGACAAGAACAGCATACGACCAATTCCTGGCAAAGTTCCCGCTTCTATTTGGCTACTGGAAGAAATATGCCGACCTGGAGTTTTCGATCGGAGGAACTGAGGCGGCTGAAATGGTGAGTAGTTGATTACTTACCTCTAGTCAGCTTGAAAATGCGCAAATTGCTAAAGAATAACGCGATTTGTATTAGGTTTACGAACGTGGAATCGCAAGTGTCACAAACTCTGTAGATCTATGGACCAATTACTGCGCCTTCAAAGTCGAAACCTCGCACGATTCGGACATCATTCGAGAGTAAGTATAAAAATAACACGCGTTGGTTTCCTTCCCTTCCCCCCCACCCCAACAACATAACTATATTACCGATGCAGCGCGGATCGTGTTGTGATCGCGGGGAAAAGGGCCACACAAGGTGCAGAGTGATGTTTATCAACCAAAGCTTCCTCTTTTATGGGTGAGATAGTCATCTGCTACCCAAGAATCTTCCCTTGATACCTCTTCTCACCCATGAGTTTCAGGCTGTTTCCTTGTTCGCACAGCAATAAACCTTGTTCCGGGACAAATCTGATCTATTTTGCGCACGATGATATGAAACATCTCCGTTAACACAGTCGGGCACTCCACTGAAGTCTTCTGCATATGCCATGTTTGCCATCCTTGCTTTCCCTCCCCCTCCACCCCCTTTTATTCTCTCCCCCCGCTAGCAGTGATTATCATATACTAACATTATAACAACCAGACTCTTTGAAAGAGGAGCTAGCAGTGTTGGCCTAGATTTCCTAGCCCATCCCTTCTGGGATAAATATCTCGAGTTTGAGGAGCGACTTGAGGCTACGGATAAAATTTTCGCCATCCTTGGCCGAGTCATCCATATTCCTATGCACCAGTATGCGAGATACTTTGAGCGATATCGCCAACTAGCGCAGACCCGTCCCGTTGCTGAACTGGCGTCTGCTGAGACATTGACTCAGTTCCGCTCTGAAGTTGATGGCGCAGCTGCTGGAATCCCACCTGGTTCAAAGAGTGAGGCCGAAACAGAGAGAGATCTCCGGCTACGCCTTGACGCCTATCATCTAGAGATATTTTCAAGAACCCAAACTGAGACGACTAAGCGATGGACCTATGAATCGGAGATCAAACGGCCGTATTTCCATGTCACTGAACTCGATGAGGGACAACTAGCGAACTGGAGAAAGTATCTTGATTTCGAGGAAGGTGAAGATTCATATTCGAGGACCCAATTCCTGTATGAAAGATGCCTTGTCACATGTGCCAATTACGAGGAGTTCTGGCTTCGGTATGCTCGATGGATGTTGGCACAAGAAGGCAAGGATGAAGAGGTCCGGAATATCTATATGCGTGCCAGCACGTTGTACGTTCCTATCTCCAGACCTGCGGTACGGTTACAATACGCATATTTTGAGGAAATGTCGGGTCGCGTGGACGTGGCCAAGGATATCCACTCGGCGATCTTGGTTTCACTTCCAGGACATGTGGAGACGATTATTTCACTGGCAAACACCTCACGCCGCCATGGTGGACTCGAGGCTGCAATTGAAGTCTACAAGTCACAGCTTGACGCGACCCAGTGTGATATACAAGGTAAGGCGGCGCTGGTCGCGGAATGGGCGAAACTTCTTTGGAAAATCAAAGGCTCCCCAAGCGAGGCGCGCCAAGTGTTTCAAAAGAATCAGCACTGGTATCCAGACAGCCATCCTTTCTGGACAAGCTTTCTCATGTTCGAGTTGGAGCAGCCTACTAGTGCGGAGACGGAGCAAGCGCAGTATGAACACATCAAACATGTTGTGGATCAGATCAGGACCAAGAGCAGTCTTGCTGTTGCCACCGTAAAGGAACTTGTTCAGATCTACATGGTGTATCTACTAGAGCGAGGCGCAAAAGATTCCGCGAAGGAGTACATGGCCTTGGACCGTGAAGTCAATGGGCCGCAATCTGTACAGGCAGCGGTAAAGCGCCCCGACTCTCCAAAGGATGCGCCCGCAGACAAACCCCCAGCCCCGGGCGTGCAAAATGGGCAACAGGCCCCTGTACCCGCACCAGGCTCAGCGCCTCAGGAAGCTGATCCTCAATATGGCAAATTCGATCCGATGCAGACCGCTCCGACTGGTCAATTGGCTTATCCTCAGCCCGCCCAATAGTTACTGTTGGGAATTTCCCTTTCTTTTGTAGCTACTTCAAGGACGTTCGGGCAATGTGTCATATTCACAACATGTAACTTCTTTCTTTTCTTTTCTTTTCTATTTTTTTTGTATGCGGTTTTCTTCTCTCCGTTTGCGCGCCTCTCGTTGTCGGAATTCTACGGGAAGGGTACGGTCTGATTTAGACTTGGGAGGTTAATTCGAAAGGCGCGTCTTTCTTTTTTGTGTTGCCGAAGGGAATTGCACACCCCCGTGGAAAGCCAGCGATTTCTAGAATGGTGCTGGGTAGTGTCGGCGTGCCGAGCGTTTTACACCCGCCCTGACTACTAGCGACCTACCGCTGCCCTATCTAGCGCTTTCATTTTTCTTTCTAAAAAGGGGGTTGGATAGTAAAGACGAGATTTGTACTGTACTATTTGATTTGTTGCGTTGCGCTCACCTCCTTTCTTTAAATATGTTGTTGTATTTTGATTCTTCTGGTTTCTCAAGAAAGAAGCAGCTTCCTGGTCCTGTTTCGAGAACAGCTGCTAATAAATCGATGCTAAATTAATTATAAAACCAAAATGAAGACTGCCGTTGCCTTTATTATTGGGTTTGTTACTGCTCTGTAGGGAAGTGAGAGTGAGAGATCGGCAGTAAGGGGGCTTGGTGCTTAAGTAAGATATGACCAATCGACCTGAGCTTCGATATCACATGACCACCTCGGGCCATCATGATCTCCGCGCATTCAAGAGCTCTGAGCTGCTGTATATATACATCGGCAACAACCCAGCAGATTCGCTACTATTCAAATTTCCCTGGTCTCGTCCAAACCCAGAAAATCATGGACGGCGTTCTACCAAACGGCGATCTGACATTCGCACCTCCCGCGCCCCCTCCAGAACCTATAGAGCGTCCTCCAACACCGCCGCCACCACCACCTCCGTCAGATCTCCCTCCGCCGCCGCCAGATACTGCAGCTCCTGCTCCCCCTCCACCTCCACCTGCGGATTCTTTACCCGCGCCTCCCCCTCCTCCGGAAGACCACGTCTCCCAACCACCGCCTCCGGAGCAGGATGGACCTGTGCTTAAGACAAAGAAGAAAGGATGGGGAAGTACGCCGAGGCCGAGTAGTACGCCGCTGAGCGTGGAGGAGCTGTTGAGGAAGAAGAAAGAGGCGGATGAGGCTGCGTCGAAGGTGAGAAATTCATATTCCCATTCCTTGTTCAGGTTTTCATTTTTATGACTTTTTGTGTTTACATGAGAATCTTATGTGCTAGATACTTTCCACTTTGTAACGATGGTCAATGGAAAAAGAAATACTAACATGATACATTTTGCGAAACTGTCTAGCCTAAATTCCTTACCAAGGCGCAACGAGAGAAAATCGCGCTAGAAAAACGCGCAAAGGATGTCGAGAATGAGCGTCGATTGAAAGCTGAGCGAAACAGCAGTAGTACAAATGGAACGACAAGCTTCGCCACGCCAATAAGTCCCGTCGAATCTAACCGATACAGACGTTCACCGTCGCGAGGTGAGGATAGGAATGGCGATAGATGGGATTCTGTGCCTAGGGGTCCTCGCGGGTTCCGTCAGAGAGAAATACCCACCGCGCCTGCGGCGATGCGCGGTTCGAAACATGCCGACGGACCAGCTCCATCAACATCTTCCGCCAAGGGTGGTGAGGGCAGAGGTGAAAAGCGTCCCTCGCAGGAGGATGCGCAAGTAACACTTATCCGGCAACGGTATATGGGTGCGGAAAGCACGTCAAATTTCTCCGCGAAGAAGAAGCGCAAACGCACGACGGAGCGCAAGTTCAATTTCGAGTGGAACGCGGAAGAAGATACGTCGCCGGACTATAACCCACTGTATCAAACGCGCGCTGAGGCGAATTTCTTTGGGCGTGGCCGCTTAGCGGGCTTTGGCGATGATGTCGCGGATAGTGTGGCGAGAAAGTATGCGAAGGCGTTGGAGGATCGGGATCCTGAGGCTGGCAAGCTTCGGGCGATGGAAATTATGGAGATGGAGAGACGGAGGAGAGAAGAGAGCAGTAGACACGCTCTAGATGCGCATTGGAGCGAGAAGAAGCTGGAGCACATGCGCGAACGCGACTGGCGAATTTTCAAGGAAGATTTCAACATCAGCACAAAAGGCGGAAGTATCCCGAACCCCATGCGGTCATGGTCAGAATCGAATCTCCCCAGTCATCTTCTGGATATCATCGAAAAAGTCGGCTACACAGACCCATCCGCGATTCAACGAGCAGCTATCCCTATCGCACTACAGAACCGCGACCTCATCGGTGTTGCGGTGACTGGTTCCGGTAAAACCGCTGCCTTCCTACTCCCTCTACTAGTCTACATCTCCGAGCTCCCGCGTCTGGATGAATTCGAATGGCGCCGCAACGATGGGCCCTACGCCATCATCCTCGCCCCGACCCGTGAATTAGCACAACAAATCGAATCGGAAGCCAAGAAATTCACCGCGCCACTAGGTTTTAACGTCGTGAGTATCGTTGGTGGTCACTCTCTTGAAGAACAAGCCTACAGCCTACGCAACGGGGCGGAAATCATCATTGCCACACCAGGTCGTCTCGTCGACTGCATTGAGCGACGCATGATCGTGCTTGGCCAATGCTGCTACGTAATCATGGACGAAGCAGACCGCATGATCGACCTGGGCTTCGAAGAGCCTGTGAACAAAATCCTCGACGCCCTACCTGTGACAAACGAGAAACCCGACACCGAAGAAGCCGAGAATCCCAAAGCCATGTCGCAGCACATTGGCGGAAAAGACCGCTACCGCCAAACCATGATGTACACAGCCACCATGCCCAGCGCCGTCGAGCGCATCGCGCGTAAATACCAGCGAAGGCCCGCAATCGTGACAATCGGCAACGTCGGCGAAGCCGTCGACACCGTCGAGCAGCGCGTAGAATTCGTCTCCGGCGAAGACAAGCGCAAGAAGCGCTTAAACGAGATTCTCGCGTCGCGCGAATTCCGGCCCCCGATCATCGTCTTTGTCAATATCAAGCGCAACTGCGACGCCGTGGCGCGCGATATCAAGCATATGGGCTTCTCGTCTGTTACGCTGCATGGTAGCAAGACGCAGGAACAGCGTGAGGCGGCGCTGGCGTCTGTGCGGAATGGATCGACGGATGTGCTTGTTGCGACGGATTTGGCGGGTCGTGGTATCGATGTGCCGGACGTTAGTTTGGTGGTGAATTTCAATATGGCGACGAATATTGAGAGTTATACGCATCGTGTTGGACGTACGGGTCGCGCGGGGAAGAGCGGTGTGGCCCTTACGTTCTTGGGCAATGAAGATGCTGATGTTATGTACGTTCTTTTTCCCGCTCTTTTTTTCCTTTCTTGTTTTTCATTTTTTTTTTTCCTCTGTCAAGATGCAATCTTACTAACAAAATTCTTTTAATAGGTACGATCTCAAAAACATGCTCATGAAGTCAGCCATATCGCGCGTTCCCGAAGAACTACGCAAGCACGAGGCTGCACAGTCGAAACCTACTCGAGGCGCGGGCTCGCAGAAGAAGATTGAGGAGAGTACTGGGTTCGCAGGAAAGGGGGGAGGTGGTGGCTGGTAGATGGAAAAAGAGAAGTCGTAGAAGAGATGAGTGATGTTGTTAGCTGCTCGCTATATTTTGTAATTCCATACATACATACATTTATCATCTAATCTCTTTATCTTTAACCCCCCATAGGGAAGGCCCACGAGTCTCTCCTCGCATCGCTATAGCATTGAAAATGAGCAGGATTGACACAACGAAATGTTAACACACTCTCCTGTGCTCACCATTAAACTGCTGTTATGCTTGTCATGTCACCCAGCTGCGCCTCTCTAGGGCTAGAAATAGAGGTTATATAACTGATTATGACTAGTAATTCTAAATATTAAGGCTAATAATTTTATAAACTTCAGTGCTAATATTTTCCAGGAGGTGTTTTGTTAAATCAACAGATTGATGTCAATACCTTGCTCGTTCAACGACCCCCTTTCCTTTCCATGCGCTAGCCACAGCGCACGAACTAAGTCTCGAATTTAGGGTTTAGACTTAGGTAAACGGCGATGCAGGGGGAGCAACGTCACCAGGGAACACTTTCTACAACAAGATCAGCCTCCTAGCTATGCTCAGTCCGATCTCAGATAAGTTGTACAAGCGACATAAACATCCAGGTCATGTTCTTCGGTCTTGGTTGCCAAACCTCCGCTACCCTCCGAAACTCGATTTTCCCGAATTTGAGATCCTACAGTCTGGAGCGACAGTCGAAAAACATTTGGGGGGCCTGACCGATCCTTCTTACTGGCCTATTGAAAAAATGCTGTGTTATAGTATCTCTCAATACTGCCCAGTAGTTCTGACAGCGAGGAGCTGCGGATGCATGTTCATTTGCGTAGACGCCAACAGCGTGCGTGATGTTACACTGCTAAAAAGCATCTAAGAAGGTATAGAGAAAACTATGGAATATGGAGAAAAGAGATGCCAACATATATTCTCTTTCTCGTGGAGGAGTGAGGTCATTGCTATTTATTATACTTGCAGAGACAGAGACCGGGAAGTCTTAACCTCAGGAGAATCTCCCAGGGTAGATATAAAAAGGAATCCTCGTACTGACAACATTATTATTATGATTATTTGATAGAATTAAAATTAGCAACATCGATCATCGGCCTAGTAAAAACAGACCGTATAGGATATACATTACAACCTGAAGTTCAACATTTTGCGCAGCATCAGTAATGACAGTTGCCGCAATACCCACAGTCTTCCAAACTGCACGCCGCATAGTCCCCAAGGGGCGAGCCATAATCATCATAATCATGGTCATCGGAATGGGGGCTTCGTATATCCAAGCCTAGGAATGGGCTCAAGCTGCTATTTTGACCTTCGCCGTCACTACTCTCTGACTTCAAGTCAGTTAGCTTCTCTCCATTATTGTCCAAATAATCCAGCCTGGCTTGAACCCATTAAAAATCGCCCTCAAGACCCGCCGCACTCGGCCCAACCGTTACCAAGAGTAAGCTTTTGTTCAAACTCTCCCTCACTACCTCCCCAAAATGGGGCGGCGGCTCTTTGTTGGTCATTATTCGCAAGATTTTGACTAGGTCCTGACGGCTCGTCGTTGGATTATGATATGACTGAACCGTATCGTCGGCAAGTAGCATCAGCTCCCTTCTTTCCGTATCATGATTAGCTGGGCTTTTAGAAAGGAGGCCACAGGCGACTCCGCAGCTTAGAGTGAAATCAACGATATTAACGGCTGTCAAGCTCTCTTTCCAGGCAGTTGAGAGGTCTGCGTCGGTATTCCAACGGGAGTTCAGAACATCCAGTGTAACGAGGCAGAGAATGTCCCCGGTAAGCTGAGTGGAAATGCGTGGGAGTACAATTTCAAGGCATCTTTTGGTGAAATAGTCGTCAATCATCTCCGGTTTTGACTCGCTATCAACAGAAACTTTCTGCTGTCTAGTTGTAGCCACACACTGCTTGTTGTTGTTGCTGTGTTCTGGCTGAGGAAGGTCATCTCCGCTGCAGGTCGCGCAATCGACGCTCGCCAATGGTGCATATTCGTGGGATCTTTCTGATAGAGATTGACTTCAAAGAATCTATTGTGAATACTGCATCGGAAATTTTTGTATCTGTATTTCACATCAGCCATCCGAATTATATGAGTGGAAGTGTGATTGATAACGCACGAATTGAGCTTTTGATAATTCACGTCGAGTAATTTATTTTCGCTGACTTCACAGTATCCTCCTAAATTCTGCAACGGCACGAAATATCGGATACTCTCCTGGGGCCCGTAATTGATCTGGCGGACCAGTTGAACCGCATAGGGGGAATTGTCGATCTGTTCGAGCATGTTGGCAGCGGCGGGACCATGGAGATCATCATCCTGCGACTTAGCCCAACCCACAAACTGTGTAAATTTGGATTCATGGTCCAGCAGACGTGGACGGTAGGGACTGGCGTTACGACAGCAGAATAGCGATGCCATGATATGATGGGCCAAACTGCTGGTGGAAGTCATGTAGTACCTGCTCGACTGACATACATATAAAAAGCTCGTAAAACCCATGCCAGAATTTCGTAGGTCCTTGCTACAGGAAAAAACCTAGTAACCGACTCTATTGCATATTGAACTCTATTATATATTGAATTCTAAGGTAAGTAACCCAAATGTAACTTCATAGTGGGTTTACCACTCAAAAGGTGAATCTACGTAGTATCGCAGATCCTACTACACTTACGGTGACAGCGGCATGCCAAATTCCCATATGAATAGAACTTTTCTGCAGACAATACGATGGATCCAGATGGTTAAAATAGCATCTTCAAATCTTCCAATCCAACACTACAAAGTACTCATGGGCGTCAAATTGGTGCTATGGTTTTTCAAGGCGGAAGCCACGGATAGGAAATGGATGATGCCATGATGAACCCCTTCCGTCAGCCTGAACCAGGATGCCAGCTCCTTAAACTGGGGTTTGGATATTGCATGAAAAACTAGCAGCACAAGAGAGAGTGCCTTCATCTATGCGAGAACATTCTTTTCGCTAGCCAGCCAGCTATATACTCCTAATAAACCCACATAAATATTTACCTATGCAGACACAAGACTCATTTATATAATAAAAGCTGAGATTTCTGTTTCGCTCTATTTCCTTCCTATGCTGAAGCACATAACATGTAAGCTATCTGTTACCTGCTGCTAAAAATGTATATTTTAAACGGCTTCGCCGCCCAAATGCACATATGTGAGTAATAAATAAACCTCGATAAATAAGAAAAATCCACACATGCCAGCCCATATACCACGCCTAACTATCCCGCATTTAGAAATACCCATCCGTTAATTATGCATATACGCAGCAATTAAAGCTTCTGGCCGCCAGTGTATCCATTGGCCTTAACCCATTCCTCGACGTCACCATGGTCGCGTTTGAGCCAGGCAGCCTTGGCACGAATAGCGTCGAGGCTCTGCTCGAGAGATCGGTCGTAACCCTATATTAAATTGGTAAGCTCGGGCCACCTAGAGATAAGGGGTTCTATAACAACAATTAAAAGCAGCTACTAACCTTCTGATCCTTGTCCTTAAAGAAAGTCTCCACTTCGTTAATATGTTCCTCGCTGCACAGAGCCGATGTGCAGATCTGGACGACCGAAGACAACATGCCGAATTGCGGGGGAAGACGCTTAGTGATCGCATCCCAGTTATCCTGGAGCCATTGCCATCTTGCGGAGATCCCTGCCGCGTGCAATCGCAGACCAGACAGGGGCATGTAGATATCTTGTGCTCTCACTTCATCTGAGAGACAGAGGTCAAGAGTGCGCTTGATCAGGGCAGGGTCGTCTGCACCACCCAAGCAGCGGAGTGCAGTATTCTTTTCAGTGGAACTTGACGCGGTTCGGTATCTGTTGAGGATTACCTCGTACTCGTTCTCACCACCATTGCGAAGCGCGATATCAAACACGCTTCCGCGGATATTTGGATCGATTGCACCGATTTCGCCAGCAGCAAAGCGGCTAAACATGTCCTTTGCAGCATCAACAACCACCTGATCATCTGCTGAACCCGCACAGCCAAACATAAGGGCCTTGAATTGTTTAACGACATGACCGTCGCTCTCAGAGAATTTCCAGCCAAGTTCGTGTGCCTTTTCAGCGACAAGCGATCGTTGGAAGGCTTTCAATGCGTCCTTGGTCTTCTGGTCCTCGAAAATCCAAGCACCACGGATGGTTGCCAGTCGGGTAAGAATTTCATTCCACACAACGAACTGAGACTCGGTATCGAACGACTTCAACAAGGAAAGGCTGCCAGAAGTTTTCTGGTAGCCAGAGGATGCCAATGCACCAGAGTCAGCAATCATACCAGCCCGATCTTCAACAGTCAAGAGTCCTTCCTTAGCCGCATTTCCCAGCTTAGTAAGGCGTTCTGGAGAATAGGATGTCCTAAAGATGCCAGAGTGGTCGGCATTGAGCTTGAAAAAGTCCAAGTCAGGGAGCTTGTACTCTTGCTCCCGGCCAGTAAGCATGACCGTGCCATCAACGCCATCGCGAGTCTTGAGGCCTAGAACAACAGGGAAGAGTGTCTTGTCCTCCTCAGGCTTCACATCACCGGTTCGAAGGAAGCGGTTCTGCTTAAGCGTGATGGATTTTGAGCTAGGGTTTTCCGCCACAGATATGACCGGGAAGCCAACATTCTTCGTCCAAATATCCATTACAGTGTCGATTGGCTTGCCACTTGCATCTTTGAGAGCAGCCCATAGGTCACCGGTTTCGGTGTTTCCATAGGCATGCTTTTTGAGGTAGTTTCTGATACCTTGAATGAACTGATCCTCTCCCATATACTTGGAAATCATTCGAAGCACAGAAGATCCCTTGGAATACGATATGGCATCGAAGATCTGGTTGATTTCGTCTGCTCGCTGCACAGGCACCTCAATTGGGTGACTGCTCCTTAGGGAATCAAGAGATAGAGCCATTTGAAGGTTGTCAATCACATAGCTCTCCCAGACCTTCCATTCCGGATAGAAGATATTGCATGAATACCAAGACATCCAGGTGGCAAAACCTTCATTGAGCCACAGGCCATCCCAGAAGTCCATGGTCACAAGGTTACCGAACCACTGATGAGCAAGTTCATGCTGGACGGTCTCTGCGATGCGTTGCTTTGTTGCTGCACTGGCAGTCTTTTCGTCATAGAGAACATCTACGACCCGATAGGTAATCAGACCCCAGTTTTCCATAGCGCCAGCAGAGAAGTCTGGAACGGCAACCATATCCATCTTGGGGAGCGGGAATTCGCTATCGAATGCCTTCTCATAGAACGCCAGTGTCTTAGCAGCGAGATCGAGAGAGAATTTTCCATGGTCTATGTCCTGGTCGGGAGGAGCATAGACTCTGACGGGGACGCGGAAATCCTTGGTCTCAATATAGTTCAGCTCCCCAACAATGAAAGCAATAAGATAAGTCGACATCACAGGCGATTTGTTGAATTTCACCGCCTTCCGAGTGGATCCAGTGATCTTCGACCGCACATCTGTCTCTGATGCCACATCCATGTTGCTCAGGCAAGTCAACTCCTTATCAGCAACAAGTGTGACGGTAAACGCTGCCTTGAGTGCCGGCTCATCGAAGCACGGGAATGCCCGTCGAGCATCTATGGGCTCCATCTGGGTCGTAGCCATATATTTCTGCTCTCCATTTTTTCCCTTGTAAGAAGCCCTGTAGAATCCGGCCATGTTATCATTCAGGGTACCAGTAAAGGCCTGTCTCAATTGGGCCTTGGAGCCCGCAGGAATGACTTGATCGAAGCTAACCGTAGCAGTATGCTTGTCATTATCAAAGGTGACGGTAGGGTTTGATGCTACCACAACTCCATCCGCGGAGACAGTGGTGCTATGGATCTGGAGATCCACTGCATTCAGGGTGATTGACTTTGTATTTTCCACGACATCGAGGCTACAGGATGGCGAATAAATAGTCAGCAAAGGCCTATATATACGCGCGTTAGAGGTTCACATACTCAATCAAAACCGTTCCTTCGAACGTGTACTTCTCGAAATCCGGCTCGAGTGTCAAATCATAATGCAATGGCTTGACATTGGCTGGCAGGATTTCCCGGTTGGGAGCAGTTGTGCTCCCAACAGCATCGTCTCCTTGCCTTGCACGACACATCCTTCTATACGAGCAATATCGTTTGGATTGGTGTGGAATCGACGTGCGTGAGGTATATCTATGTCGTGAAAGCTTGAATGCTGTCGGCGGGGTTGCTAACGTCGCTGTTGCGGGGGTGGTGGATAGGTAATGGTGCCGCGAAGAGGGATGGACGACTCTTGCGTGGAGAGACGGTCTTGCACAAGCTGGAGAGAGCTGAGGGGGCCTTAAACTGGCAAATCTGCGGAGCGACTGAGCGTTCCTGGATGTTCGAGGAAGCATTGAGGGGAAGTCGAAGGGAATGGCGGGGTTGAGTTTGGGTAGAGGAAGGAGGGCTGAGCCTGGAACACGTGCTTTGGATGTGCAACAGCTAGCTTCCGCGGCGCGTGAAGAACAATACGAAAGTTTATTCCGCTCAATGGGTATAATATATCTCGACGCCGTAAAATGCACCGATTTTGCCGAATTGATCTGTTCGCCAATTGAACTCGAACCCGAATGGTCTCTGTGATTGCGTCTGGAGCGGATTTGCTGCGGTGGTTTGAAGGAAAAGGAAAGCTAATAATACAACCCTCTGGCGAAAAAGAAAAGAAAATTAAACAAAATAATAATGATAATAATAATACAAACCAGGCTTCTAAATGCCGAAGAGGAACAATCGTCTTATCGTACAAAATCAATGCGATATAATCAACGCTGTTCTGCTTGGAAAAATCATTTGACATCCGCACGGCTAGCCTCTGAGAGCTTCTCTAGGCAGCGGACCGACGTATGTCCGAAGTCAGCACACGCCTACAAATCAACAAAACCTGCACCATTTCTCCCTGTCTTTCCAGTCCATGACAGCTACTCCGTCTATCGTGAAACTGATGCCATGCTGCCAAATGTCTGATTCGACTTTTCCAACTCCCTTCATCAATCCAACCCTCACAAGATTTCAGGGGGGAGAAAAGGAGTGAATATCACGTGAAATACAAGTATCCACTCGCTTAGTAATCCATCTTGCTATCAAAAGCCCCAAATTTTCCATCCTTCTTGTCCCTCTTCTCTTCTCTCCAATAATCAAAATGCAAGAAGCCTGTACGAACAAAAAGAGCAGTTCAAGCAGCAACTTCCCCTTGATCTGTTCTATTGTACCCACCCTCCAGGTGGCTTCTTTTTTTGGCTCTTGCAGAGATAAGAGAGGAACATCCGATCCAGCTTGTTTGAGAAGATTTATTTTTTCCCTAATATATGGGTTTATCTTCATAGAAAAGCTGGGACATTTTCATTTGTCATAGCTACTTCTTTTTGTTTGTATCATAGTCTAAATATCAGACTCCCTTGAGTATACATGTATCTCCATGGTGTTGCTGGTGAGAATTATATCACAAGATCTCAGGACCAGTTGTTTAGGTCTCCTATCAGACAGGCACGCATATGACTATGTCCAAGTCTATACCTCTATTGTAACATATTTCCAAGCAAACAGAACAGAGGCCGCTTACTCAAATCTTCAATGACAGTGTGACATTTCCTGCTCGCATCCGACCAAAAAGAACGACCAAAACGAAACGCTCAATGAGTGATTGACTGGAACATCGGTATATACTTATTACTAGCAAGCCTCTTAAGATAAAAACCGCGACAACAGCTTAGCAGCCCAACCATTGCCTACTGCGTTGCTTCCGGTGGTGGTATTGGTAGGAATTCGAGTAATCACCGTTCGAGACCATCCGTCCTCTGCTATAACGGTCTGCTGAGCAAGTCGATATTTGCCCATCCATGGCATGACGACTGCCCAAACCACCCAGTACAAGGCGCCAGTGGTGAACACTCCCGTTCCCACGACGCAGTGCGAGTAGTACGGCAAGTGATTATAGACGTTGTGTGTTTCGTCTGGGGGTGGTAAATACGGAGCCACAGCAAGGAACAAGTTGGATAAGAAAAACAGTATGGCTACGGGTTGGGTCGCTCGTATCCCGGGAGACCACAGTGGATACTTCTTAGGATACCAATAGATATGGATCAAACCAGCAGCAACAAATATGTTCACCACGGACAAGGGATACGCAATGACACTGTAGAATGTATACGTTAGTACTGTTATAAGTTGCAATTGAACGCAATAGCGAGAAACTAACTTGAGCAAGAAGTTATATGCATCCCCCGGAGGAGGGGCAAGCATCACAACTGTTGAAAGAAAATAATGTTGGAGGAGTCCGGCCGCTGGGGAGTTGAAAGGCTTATTGCTAGCCCAGAACTTCGAGAATGGAAGGACACCTTCTCTGCCCAATTCTTGGATGACTGCAACTATTCGTCAGCATAACTTGTGGGCTGGCACCTGAAGTTAAGGAGCACATACTTCGACCTTGAGAAAACATCACAGAAAGGACGTTACCAAATGCTGACAAGGCCACAAACACAGACATGGCCCTCTCAGCTTTGGGTCCGAACACGTTCCGAAAGAAAGAAGCAGCGAGTATTCGTCCCGATCCAAGGATTTCGTCACGCGGAACAGCGGCAAAGTATGCCAAATTGACACACATATACAAGAAACCAACGAGAAGAACGGCCACCGGTGCCGCAATTTTTAAGGTACGTGCAGGGTTACGTGTTTCGCTCAAAGACTACCGTTGTTGGTGAATTAGCATTAAAAGAACGGAAACAATTGGAGGCCCGAGGGAAACCCACATAATTTGCGTTTGAATAACCAATATATGACCATATCACGCTGTACAAGGCTGTGACAACGCCATATACACTGACTTTACTATCCTTAAAGGCTCCCGAGAAGTTATCTGGATTCTTTGTCTTCAAATGCCCACTCCCGGCCACGAGACCGCCGATGATGATAAGGCAAGCGACAAGCAGCTTGAGAATGCCGAGAACATTCTGGAGGTGAAGTCCCCATTTCAAAGCTGTGGCATGGATGATAAACGCGATCGTAATGCATCCAAAGCCAATCCCCCGTTGATTCCAACGATTGGCCTCGATACCAGCTGCATGAAGGATATATTCTCCGAAAATCACGCTGTTCCCCGCGGCCCAGCCAAGCAATAGGGCGTAAGATGCGAACATTGCCGTGGCTAGGAATCTCGGTCGCGTGTACACGTATTCCAGATAGTTCTTTTCTCCTCCGTTCCTGTCATAACCGATTAGTCGTGAACTCAACGCTGGTTCGCGTAGCATGTGCTGCAAGTTATAAACCAGAGGAACCAGGTGAAACACGTACCTTGGTATAGCTGTCCCGAATTCGAGATATACAGCAGTACCAGCCATTGCAATTAACGTTCCAATAAGCCATATAATTAGGGACATGCCAACGCTCCCTGTTAGAGCCAATATCGCACTCGGCGTAGCAAATATACCGGTCCCAATGATTCGATTGAAAATGAGGAAAGAAGCAGTAAAAATGCCAATCTGTCTGCGGTCATCAGGGCTGTGTTCAAAAGAGCTTCGTGATGATCTCGTATCTGCAGAAAAGCAGCATGTTACCAATCCCGAGTTCCAGCATATTTTATTTTATTTTTAGAAGAGACCGGCTTTCCCAGTTATTTACATACCCAATTCAGTCATACGCAACTGATCGGAGCTGTTAGTTATAATGCGAAGCTGCCCGTTCGCATAACCCGTACTAGTAGATGAACAAGAATCTGGAGAGGGTGCCGACTTGCACACCGAAAGCGCAATGGGTTCGCCATGGTGGTTTTCCGGCATGAGAATGGATAACGATATTCCTGGGATAGAGCGACGGTGTAAGATGGTTAGGTGATTGGAGGTCAGGCTCGAACGAGAGGGTGGTATGATGCTGTCAATGAAAACAAAGCAATATGACATGTACCAGGGCAATATGTGCAGTGTGGGCATATAACCCTTTAGCGACCTCGAAACAATAAGTATCCAATTGAGCAGATAAAGTGGTGGGTAACCTGAAATAAAAAATGTTTCTGATGGATGAAACGTGTGACTGAAGATGCATCACAATAAAAAGGTAGCCTCGTAGTTAATCACACTTGCGGAGACAGAGCATCAGCAGATGGATCCGTCAAGTAAAAGGAGAATGGGGAAGGCGCAGTGTGCATCCCCACGCCTTCCCTTCATCGTCGCTGTAATAGGAAGCAAGTGCTGCACCTTTTCATTTTGACTGGGTATGGAAGGCACGTCATGCCCCTCGAGCCTTGACAAAATGATGGACGGATACGCTTGGTGAATACTAGGAATGCACAGGCAACGAGCAATATCATGATGTGAGGACCTAAATATAAGTATATATTATCGAGAAAATAAGCAATATAATAGAGCGGAAAATAGTAAGAAATATAAAGAAAGGAAATAAGTAACTAGCTAGTATTCTAGCTCAACAATGCAATTCATGGTGATTACTAGCAATAGGGTGGGATGACAAGCAGATAAATATCAGTTGAAATGAATCCCAGGGTGAGAGTGAATACTTACAAAGTGAACACTAGGATAGGATGCTAGGTGATTACTTACTTAGCTGAGTAAATGCAACAATAGTAGGAAAGTAAAAGAAATGAGGCCGAATGATTTGTATCCTAAGTTAAACTAGATCTTCGACCATCGCAATAGCAAAGTAGTAGCAATCATAGGCAAGATGCTGACTAGCTCACCCAAACCTACAAACTCGGGTGGGATCCTCGCGTTGACAAACGCACCAGCACCAAGCAAGATAGCAAACAGATTGTAGACGAAGTTCCAACCGAAGTTGAACTCCTGTTTATTGATCTCTTGCTTATTGCAATAGCGGTGAGGACCCCGGCCAGGTTGGGACGTATGAGGACACCGTCGGCAGCGGACTTGGCGTTGTCGGTTCCCTCATTCATGTGCACGCCAATCGTGGCTTAAGCTAGAGCAACAGCGTCGTTAGTCCCGTCGCCGCAGAAGATGACGATGAGTTTCTTGGAGTCGTTGGCGGAGCTTTGAGAGGCTAGGGCAGCAAGCAGATCCTAGATGTACGCCTGTTTGTCCGCTGGGGTGCAGCGGGAGCGGACATTAATGTCAGGAATGTTCAACTGGGTTGCCACAGAACGGACAGCGCCATCGTCGTCGCCCGAGACGACGTGAACTAAAATGCCACGTTCGTGCAGAGCCATGATGGTGAAGGTAGCGTCGGGCCGGAGCGAGTCTTCGAGGGCAAACACGCTAGCGAGCGAGTCGTTGATGGTGAAGAAGAAAGCTGTGTGACCTTGTGACAGAACGGATCGCACGTGGAGATCGAAAGAGAGGTTAAGCTAGCGAGAATTTCCCGCACGAAGGGTCAGACCTGATGTAGTGCCTTCCACACCTTTTCTAGTCAATACTTTTGGATCTGACACTGCAGACGCTGACACGCCCTGTGCTTTGAGATGCGCTGCCACAGCGGCAGATGCTAGGTGCTTGACGCTCCTAACTAAGCCCAGAAGCAATGATTTGGCAGAGCTCGGGTCATTGCCTGTGTACTCCTCTTGGGCAACAGTGAGTTTGCCCCTGGTTAGTGTGCTAGTCTTGTCGAAAACATCATGAGATGTCCTGTGCGACCTCGATGCTATTTGCTGACTTGAAGACAACGCCTCGATCGGCAGCAACACCACTAGCGATAACAATGACCATAGGGACCGCAGGACCAATAGCGCAAGGACAAGAGACAATAAGTACGGCAATCGCATATGTGATAGCTCGAATAGTTGCCCTTGAACATGTCACCGTACTCAAGCAGTCTAGCATCAATTTCTCGTTCCTCCCCAGCTTCGTGCACAAGAATAGCGGTTGATATCTGTAGTGAACTAATCGATATGAATTCAAGGGTTTTCTGAAGGGCCAGCCTGCTTACATCTCGACCAACCATGATAAGGGGTACTTGTTTCAAAAAGGTCGCCTGCCGAAAGTGGCTGGCCGGCAACTAGGTAGCCAAACGATGCAACTGAAAAGATGAAAGCAGCGCTTGTACTCAAGACGATGAGGAGCAGGTCCATTTCAATCATCCGGGCAAGGTACGGTGATATATATGTTTCGTGACATGCCTTAGAAAATTCAGAGCCTTCGGGTAGAACGACCCTACAATTGCAAACCAAACGATGGTGGCCAGACCCAGGGATGCAGAGCTATACGCTACCTCGTTCTTGGGAAGCGGAGCCCAAGCCATGGCCAGGATCAGGCCTGTTAGAACTACGGACAGCAAGGTAAGGTACCCGACGTGACGGACATGCTTGCTGCCAGCTTCGAGTTTCGGGTCGGCGCGAGGCAGCAAGGCTGATAGAATTGCCCCAACCCTTTTCGACGAGGCCCCTCGCGCCGATGGTCTTGGGATCGAAGGCGACATGGACGATTCTCTCGTTAACATCCCTCATTTTGGTGACTCCGCCGGGCCACTTTTGGTTGACAAAGTCAGTAGAATCGCCGGGTGCAATGAGGTCAATGGTGGGACCTTACTTTGTGACCCTCTCGCACTTGAACTCGGTGGTCCCCTCCAGGTGCTGCATGACTTCTGCCAGGGAGCCAGCACTGAGATCGAGGTCGAACTTAGCCAGCGCAAGTACCAAGCTGGTCTTCAGATCCTTGACTGACTTAACAATGGCAAGGGCTCGCTTAAGGTTTGTCTCGCATCCAGATACACGGTGAGAGGTTGAAAGATTGCGCTCGGTCTCTCTTGGGCGCCTAAACATAGCTGCGGTAGAAATCTAACAGTCTCTCTAGTTTATCTCGACCAGACGCCATATTTTGCGCATAACACCTGAAGGAAAGAAACAAGAGCAAGTAGAGAAGATGTTGACTAATACTATCCATAGTCACATGACCAAGTCCTTAGTCATTAATTGTTGGTCTATGATTGGCTGTTTTAATCAAGTGTCGTCTTCGACTGCTCCCTCCTCGAGGCTCACTCTAACAACATCGGGAAAGCCACCGCTTTCAGACAACCAAAAACACTCAGGGATCATATCCCGTATATCTCTACCAATTGGCAAGAATATAGGAGCCTCTTGAACCCATAACTAGCTGAAAATATCCTGTTCCATCGAAAACTCGGAGCAGCTTCTGTACCCCTTATAATAGCAGCCCTCATAAAAGCTGTATATCGCACATGTCCCCCTTTCGCCCTTCAACGGCCTCACCATCCATGATACCATGCACATAGGCCTCCCCCACCAAGCGAAACGTACCCTCCTGTCCCTCCCTCCTTAGCACAAACGCCGCACCAGCACCAGGAAGTACCCATATCTCATCCCCCTCAAGCATAGACGCAGGTCCTAGACCAATATACCTCTTATTCGAAACGAACAGGCGTCGTCGACCATACCGATTCCTCAATGAATGGTAATAGTCTACCCCGTCAGGTGGCAAAGAGATGTTTTTACCACTCTCAGTCCAAGCCGGCCAATTAATACTCTTATTCAATTCTTCGATTTGTTTTAGTGTGGGTGTTGCAGGATGTGTTTCAGTTTCCGCTAGGCAATGGAGTTTGAAGAGCAGATAACTCAAACTTTGATGTTGTGGTCCGCTCATATTTCTATCTGGTTCCTCGAATTCTAGCTGGATAGCCTCGGGGGTGAGTGTTGATATGGGCGGGTGGGACCAGATATCTCGCACGCGTTCACATGCGGTTTCAAGACTGGGCGCAGCCTTTGGATTTCTAAGGTCTTGCGCCATGTCTTGTGTGATAACGCAGACAAGTTTGCTCAGCATATTGCGGAATGCGTCACCGTAGGCTGCTGGTGCAGGCGTAGAACTGCCTACACTCTGGTTCCCGCATAGTGTCCGCCATAGCGCCTCCGTTCGTGTTTGGCCAGTATTATGGTACTCAGCGTGAAGGAGCAAAGTCAGTTCAAGCCAACGGGGGTCGAAGAACATAGCTCGATCATTTGGTCCGCGCGTAGTGTTCCCAGTCTGCCAGACAGAATCAACCTTAGCCCCTGGGACCGCTAACCTATTCCAGTGGCTGTCGGGTCTGATAATATTCTCTAATTTCGGCAGGTTGCCCGCGGCATTGAAAATGACACACATCATATTCGTAAACGACATACTATAATCTGGCACCCAAGAAGGAAGAGTCTTAATATTCTTCAAAGACTGGTCCACAGCTGCGGAAAGCATGAGTAACTCTCCCGATTCACGAATAATCTGTTTGGTGGCCAATGCATACACCTCTTCGACGGATTTTGCATAGTCAGGCTGCCACTCCTGTACAGTGCCTGGCCGGTTCTTACTCGCCCTATTAATCAATCCGTATAATGCAAAGATATTATCCCGCGGGTCTGTCGCACGGAATGACCACGTATCAAACACCAGACTCTCAAGCGAAAATTGTTTCGGCGTGGCAGCTTTATCACCACTAATTAAACGATCCCTCCACTGCACAAGATACGCAGCTTCGCTCTCAATGGCCGCAACTGCGTTCGTTAAATCGATATATGCAGTAGACGTGACTCTACCCAGCAGTATCTGACGATTGTAGATGTATTGCGCGACTCTGCAAAATGCGTCCCAGGGAACTTCATGTGGGCCACAATATCCAAGGATTGTGGAAGAGAGTACGTTCTCCTGAACAACCCAGACCCTGCGGAAATACTGGCGGAGGAAAACCGCGGCCAATGCCCTCCATCCCTCTGGCGATATGTACGGAATCTCGTTTTTGTCATAAAGTTCTGGTTCCTGTTTCGTATACGGCGTAATATCGCTATGCATGAAATCGCCCTGCGCGGAATCCAGTTTCTCAATAACCTCAATGGCCGTCCGAGTATACTTATCCTCCTGGCCCAACCATACCAGTGTATATTGGGCCTTCTGGTATATTTCATCCATGATAAGAACCTGAGCATTTCGCTCCTCAACATTCTGCTGGTCGATGCAAATCTGGTCAATCCACATCCACGCCTGCGGACCATCTAACAATGGCTCCCTAGATCCACAGGGCCCTTTTTCTCCCTCCACGACGTCCAACAAGTCAACTATCCCCTCCCAACCCGCTTCGCGCGCATAATCAACCGCCTTCTTCCCTATCCCATCAACAACCCCCACATCCGCACCTGCTTCAACCAACACCCTCACAGCCTCCACTCCACCACTCTGCGCCGCATAACTCAAGGCCGGCCTCCCCATCTCATCCTTAACATCCACATCTACACCCGCACACACCAACGAGCTTACCAATTCCCCATTCCCCGACATCCCTGCCCAATGCAACGAGGCGCGTAGCTTCTTTCTCGGGTTACGTCGATTACACCGTTTCAACCACGCGTCGCGCGGTACTGAAGTGAGTGCGTCGTGCAAGTTACGACTCACATACATGACTCTTCCATCGCACATAATCGCTCGTTTGGAAGTATCATGTCTATCATGATACGCGTATTGGTGTGCGTAATCGTCGCGAAACGAGTCGTTCACAGGGTATGGGTTTCCCCATGTATATGAAAGAGCGTGGAACCATGGTCTATCGTTTAAATCAATATTTTTAAGTGAGCAATGCACAAGGTCATTGTCTTGGTCCTCAGGGATGCTGTCGAGGTGAAGGACGCGGATAGATGTTGGTGTTGGGAGGGGAGTGTAAGTGTATGGCTCGGCTGTCGTTGACGACTCCATGGTTCCCCCTGTTTATAATATCCGTAAGAAGATATGCCATGCACGCGTGTAATAAATGCCAGCAATGGGAAACCCCCCACACCTTTTAATCTAAGAAAATTGATGGGGAGGGATGAGGCTGAAATTAGAATCAGGGGCCCGCGTCCCCGCCAAGAAGCGGGTCATGAGCTAAAATCAACCACAGCTCTTCTGTTCCGTAGGGGTATAGAAAAGTCTGGAGTCTCAAAGCGTGAGACGATGCTATTTACCGGTAAGTGCCATTAGGTCATGAGGGAATTCGCCGTATACCCAGCGCTGATATAAAATGTCGGTGTGTGCAAGATACATAATTTAGAAATGTAGGTATATATTCAGAGGCACGAATATTTATCTGTTTCAACACTTTCAAATACGCGGATTCTCTATTCCTCTCCAGTCCAAGAATAAGAACATAAGAACATACAGAATGTAAAGTCACTAAGATTCCAATACCCATATCCATATCAATTTCCCTGTTCCTCCGTATTCTCATCAAGTAGGGGGCCAAATTCCCCTTGTCATAATCAACTCAAACACCACATAAACAGAAAAAAACAGAGCAAAATTCCATAAGTAAGCGAGCCATTGTAAAAAAACAAAAAATAGGAAAGGAAAATAATAAAAATCAAAGCCAATCTAGAGTCTTGTCGTATCCATTACAAACTCCCGACACCAGAGCAAAAAACAAGAGCCACTCCACATCCTCCCATATCCTAGCCACATCATTAACAGGGCGACATCATAAGATATTGCAACCAAGCAAGACATTATTTATAAAAATAAAAAAAGGAAAAAATAAGTTAAACAGAAAACGCCATTGCGCCTATCCAAAGTCATAAAAGCACGTACTCTACCCGTATCCCCCCATGCGCGAGCCTCGCAAGCGCTAGACCATGCAGAATCGAGTCTGTGGGAATAGAGCTGAAATGATCCGATATGAACGAAAATCAGAGGGAATATAATATACGGAAAAAAAGACAAGATGGTTTAAAAGAAAGGCAGGGTAAAATGTCCTGGCTTAGGAATGAAAAAGCACCGTACCGGACAAACAGGCAAGCCGACGTATCAGTTAGATAGGAAAAGAAGGCAAGATAAACTATCTCAAGAAAATAAACCACTTTAACAATGATTATCCACATTCTCTGTCAGTAGATACATGAATCAGCGAGCCTGCTAGGTCATGAAGTGGAAAGACGTCGACGGTAGACCGCAATTCAGATAGCGGACAAGGATGCAGACACCGCACAGGGGTGCCGACATGCACATCACAGGTATAACGAGCAGTATGTTGCAGTCGCATACTGCATGTTCGTCAAGATTCAAACCCACAATATCACCCAGGGGGTGAAATTAGCGGTAAGAAATAAGGGGTCTATCGTATAAAGAGCGCAGGAGGACTCTGATAAGACCGCAGTAGCTGGACACAGCCAAATCCCATGAGCAACATGGCCCCACAGTGTCAACATATGATCGAGCCGTGGGCGTTCTCTGCAAGCAACATGCTTAATGAACAAGACCCAATCGTTGGTCGAAAATAAGAGCGATATTGAAGACGGCAAAATATCATCTGGGTGGACCAGGAGTAGGAGATGAAGATCGAGGTTGATTGGGTAGGCTGCGGCTCGATGGAACCGCGGGAGGCGCTGATATTTGCCTCATTATGGCAATCTTCTTTCGAAGGTCTGAAAGACGAGTACGGATACTTGAAACCACTGTATCCCATATTAGCGTCTCGATCCAACTACCAAAAGAAAGAAAAAAGAAAAAGGAGAAAAGTAACTTACGTTTGGCCACGACCTTTCGATTGTCGACATGAACCCCGTTGATTACAAGATTGTCTTCGTCCACCTGCTCTTCGCCATCTGGTTGGTCCGCTTTCTTGGATCGTGGTTCTTCTTCGTCGCTGTCCAAAACGGCCTCAAGCATCCTAATTGCGGTCACATACGCAATGTCACACCCTTGAAGGTCTTCGCCCGTAAGCTCATTGATAGCTGCTGTCCTGCTCATTTCCAGCGCTCTATCGTACATAAGTTTTTCGGCTGTAATCCCAGAGCTTACAAAGACGTGGTCAACAGAGGTCCCTAGTCCAGCTGCAGAGTACGACTCCGCCGAATGGTTGCTTGGGTGGAAGGGGTGATCCGGGGGTAGTCGTTTTTGGCATTCGCAAAGCTTCATTCGAACAAATTCGGCTTTTTCCAAAACTTCGTTGAAGCGGTTCCGAACCCATTGAACAACGTTATTTACGCGCACCGCAGCTGTAGCACTGGTAGTCCTACTATCCGGTCTCGACGTTGGGCTCTCCCCAATAACCTCACCCCGGTTCTTGCGCGCCCACCATCCGCCAGCAATATCCATTGACTTAGCCAGTAGAGATAGCGCCTTGACGTATAACACTAGAGCTTCTTCGGACAACGTAACCATGGCATCCACAGTTAAACCGTCTGTCAGTTCACTTGGATCGACCTCCATTGCTGCGGGTACCATGCCAGGCTGCATGGCAGGATCCGGCTGCATAGACGGCGTAAGCGGAATCAACTGCTTGTATTTCACTTCCGCAAATCCATAAACCACGTCACTGCGGGTTGCACACTCCTCGATTATTTGAATAGTCTTAGAGTCTTCATCCATCACAGCAAGTGCTCTCCCCCCATCTCCTACAAGTACAACGCTTTCGTTGGGCAATGGATATGCGGGGAAAGGGTTATATCCCATTGGCGGTGATCTGCCATCCCGAGTGAGCGCAAGTGGGGGCGAGAATTCTACACCAAAGAGTCTACCACTCGCCATGTTCAGTGCTTTGGAAATCGCCGACGTTGCCGATGAAGGTCCGTATCTCCGTTCATAAGAACTTTGTCGTTGATGTCCGGAGTCTGCACGACGTCTACCAGAGACGATTTGTACTGCTCGAGAAGCCACATTTTGGGGAGCACTGGACGAATGTGGAGTCGAGCTGGTGGTAGCGCGACGTACAATAGCACCTGCATGGCGTGCTGAAGCCTGATTTTGCTGTTGAATGCGAGGACTGGCAGCGAGCTCATCAGCAAACGCATTTACCTCCACCGCGCGCTTCTCTACCACCACATAATCTCGTTCAAAGGCAATCTCCTGGGCTGTACGCTCCTTTTCCCGCTCAGCATCTTTCTGGTCGGCTTGCCGCTTCCCAGAAAATTCGTTTTCCACAGGTCGCTCTTTAAGCAGGGAAGATCCGGGTGAAGAAGTATTCCGACTCCGTTGTCGCTCCATAGCGAGTGCGACATGCGTACGATCACCAACATCCTGCCGGGGAGAGGGTGGCTGGTCAGCCAAGCTAGCCCGTCGCGCCGTGACCGCAGCCCGTTGTAAGTCGGTCGTGTCGCGACTTCCAACCCGTCGCACGGGAGTCCCTGGTCGAGAGGTATTCCCTGAACTTGGTCGGGAGTTGGTTGGTTTCAAGGCCTCCCTAGGTGATGATGACAGCGGTGTCGTCGGAGAGGGCACGGCATCATTGTCCCTGCCAGATGGTGGCCTTCTTTCCTGGCCCATGGGTGAGGGTTCTTGAGTGTTTACCTTGATTGGTTCCTGGTCCTCTGGAGCTAGACCGGGAATGGGCCCTTTAATAACAGGAGATTCAAAGAAATCCTTGAAGTTCATTCGCTCCACCGGATTGATTTTTAATAAGCCTCGAATCAGCCGCTTTAAAGAATCCGACACATCGCAAGTATCCGGGAATCTGATTTTATCACGGGTTTCTTCGATCTTCTTCACAAGTTCAATATGATTGGAAGCTCGGAATGGAGGTTTCCCAACGACCATCTCGTAGGTAACTGCTCCCACAGACCACAGATCGGCTTTGGCGTCATACTTTTGGTATTTCAAGATCTCAGGGGCCATATAGAGCGGAGAACCGCAGAGAGTCTCCGCTAGCGATGTGGATGGTAATGAGCGGGCAAACCCAAAATCTGCAATTTTGAGCATGGGCAGCGAGTCTAAGCCCACCATAGGGGTGAGAGAATCTTCGCTTCTTTTGTACGGAACACCCTTGTATAGTCCTTTCGCAAATGCAATCGGGGAAGGATTTAACAGGAGATTCTGGGGTTTTATATCACGATGCACCAGATCTCGCTCACGAAGAAACTGAAGAGCACTAGCAAGCTGCTTCAAGAAATGTCGGATCAGGACCTCGTTCAGGCCGCCCCCCGTCGGGTTGGGGTATTTGGCGATAACATCTTTTGTCAAAGGATGATCACAGAGAGTGTGTCGTTTCTTGATGAATATTGACAGGTCCCCAAGCGCGCAGTATTCCATAACAAGATGTATTTCCTTGGATGTCTCTTGGCAATCTAAGAGAGCAACGACATGCGGATGATGTAGGTTCTTCAGGATATCAATTTCCAGCTTTAAGTTTTCCTTGAGCTTCCTATTGAGCTTTGACAAGGTCACAGATTTGATAGCGACCCAAGATCGGTGTTTCTATGCAGTTGGGATAGAAGTCAGTATTTTAATACTAAGAAAAGTCATAGCACCAACACGGGTATGTATAGTAGGGATAGCAGAGACGCCATATCTTGCAGGTTAATAGCAAATATTCCATGAACACCCCTTGATGGACAGATAAGAAAGAGCAGGAAGGATCGGGGATCGAACATACGTTGTGTACGCCTTGATAAACCACCGCGAAGCTTCCACGACCAATCTCATCTAGCCTCGTATACCGTCCTACCGTCATCTGCGGTTCGGGTTCTTGTACGCGTCTCGGAACCAGCGGTCGTGAGGAGCGAGATTGTCCTCGTCCATCATCAGCGTGCCGTCTCGAGGACGGCTGATTCGAAACAGGTAGGTCCGCCATGGCGACTCAAGCAGTCAGGCGTAACCTGATTCACAGACACACTCCGGTCAACCCCCCTTCGCTACCTCGACTGTGGTATAGACGGTGACCTATGAAAACAGCGGCCCATTAGGGGCAAGGATACGCGTGTTGTCACTCTTGAATGACGAGGTGGATGGATGGCGGTGATGAGGCTTGTTGATGGAGTTGAAAACGAACAAGCCCCAAGATTCTGGTGGCTAGGACCGGTTCCAAGAAACACGCCACAAGCAGAAGCTTTCGTTGCAATATGGAGTATATCGTGGCCGTAGTTCTTGGATGGCAAATAGTATGGCAGGTTCGTGCGGGAGTAACAGGAAGAGCAACGGAGATGGTCGAAGATCTGACGAATCGAAGCTGTTTTTGGGACTGGACCTAAGGATGTACGATGTGAAGGGTACAGAAGAGGTGTATTTATTTGGTGGTGGCTTGTTTCGCACGATGCCTGGTTGTGAGCCTCTAAGCTGACAGCTGCTCGGCACGCACATTAATAAACTGACATGAATAAAGCAAGCAGATTCATGCACGGAGTAGAATGCAGCAACTGTAGAAATTATAAAACATACCAAACAACGGAGCAAAGGGGTGTGATGAAGGATGGAATTAAGCTGGATGGCAACGATCGTATGTACGGTTGTGCTGGTAATATGTAGGAAACACAGCTGTGTATGTAGGTATAACGTAGTAATAACAGTCGTAATAGCTGTAGGAAGTTGTTCACCACTATGAGGGATAGATAAATAAAAAGAGCTATGCGGAGAGAAGTCTAGCGAGAAGGAGAAGATACAGAGGAAGTGAGGAGAGGAGGTCGAGATAGACACGCACACGGGCAGCAGTGATTGGGGGGAATGACGGGCCTCGCAGCTAATCTGCTTAGCCTGCGCTCCGCCTATCAGCAAACCTAAGGCTGGCCCCCAGAGTTTCGAGGTAGCGGTACCTCGCTTCCGCAGCGAATCTCAGCTGCAGCACAAGTACTGGGAACTCGCGACTACAATGATGAAACCGCCAGTCCGCGCATGTCTGCTTATATAAGCCCTTATCGTCACCAGGTCGCTGCCAAAGCTAGCGGTCTCGTGACACGCTAACACCGTCCATGGTCTCTGCAGCAAGGGTACATCTCACATCCAGCAGCTGTATGTCTGCCTAAATAGTTGTCCTTTGTTGTGTTATTCAGAAACTAGTGTTTTAGCATGCATAAAATGCAAACACATAATGTACACTTTGAACAGCTACAGTGATGTTTCTCTTATTCCTATGCATGTCATATCGAGAGCAGATGGAGTCATCGACTCATTATTCCAAGGTTGACTCATCAAACCAAAACCTGTCACGGGATCTCAAGATCCCACGCCATACCGGTTCAGGAATAGCCCATACCCGCATCCAGCGCAGGCAAATACACGTGATCACTTGGCGTGATTCCTTACCGGAATTTCGTACTCCCTTCCGTAGGGCACGATTATTCTGTGGTCATGGTGGATGCATGGGAGAGTTACCATTTCTTATGGTAACTCGACTGTAGAGTTACAATTGCCAGGACACTAGTGATACATGCTCTACTGTAAACCCGACGTGTCAAGGACCCTAGGTACATTATTCTATTCCAGGTATCGTCCTCTGGCTGCAGGTGTGCCACCTTGATGTCAAGGTTGGGTATATAGCATCTTCAGCTACGGTGGCACTACTGTATCAAATGATGTATCCACCTATATGCTCTATGATAGTAGGAGCAGCACATGCCCAACCGTTGCTTACACCTATAGATTTCTGGCTAGGGACCTGTACCTCCATCCGGGGGATACCAGGGCGGAATACATGCCCAAGGGAGAAAATGGGGGTTGATATGCACCATTTTTGTGTGGGACGGCCTTCACTCGCCAATTTCTAGCCGATACAGCACCCGTGGTATTGGAACCTTTCTTACTGATGATCATGGTTTGGCTAGAAAAGCGTCTGGAATCGTCGCAGTGAGCTCACATACTTGATTTAGTTCAGCCTATTCTTGTGCTAACAGCAAATGAGTGACGCAGGATAAGGCCGACCGAGAGACAGGAGTCCTAATTCCGAAAACCACAGACCCAGAAAATCGGGGGCTGTCCGTCCTTCTCAAAACTTGAAGCTAATGAGTGGCATGAATACTCCCACAATAAGGAGATTCGAAAAGGGGCAACAGCCAACCATACTCCCATCCCAGCATAATGACTTCCCAGCCCTTTTTTTTGCACCATCCTCTTCTACCATGCCGTCTATGGCGGGCAGGAGTCATAACAGCACAGCTTCTTATACCCCGTCCAACAGCAAGCGCCATCGCCGCAGCTATCAGTTTTGCACTCTATCTGACCCGATCCGCAACCTCCAGCACAAAACGGGGAAGTGCCGCTCCAGTAACAATTCGCTGCGACGGCAGCTTGAACCTGTCCGGCGAGCGGGCCGAACTCTGCGAGCTCTGCGGGCGCGCGGCGGTCTGTTTTTAGACAATTTAGTTTTCTTCAATATCATTCGAGGGTGTTGGGAGTCAGCATACCAATTGCCGTTGCGGAGGCTAAGGTGGCCAGAAGCAAGGTAACGATGGCAAACTGCATTTTGAATTGTTGCGATGTGGAAATTCTGCACAGAGCTGTATAAGTCCAAGGCCCGCTGACAAGAGCACCATATTTCGGTCTCTAAACTCACTTTGGAGATAAAGTGTCGAGGATGATATTTATATTGTCTCTGAACGTCAGATCTTATCTTGCGGTTGTTGGCTTCCAGAAGACGACTCTCAAGGGAGATCTTGAGGCCTTTAAATAGTTCATCTGAGCAGATCGCAAATTTGGGGTCCTCCATTGCAGGATGGGTCTCAAGATATCTCAATATTGAGCTGAGATTATTCTGCACATGAGATTGGCCGGCAAAAGAACGGAGCCTCAGAAAGATCTCCGTGCTTCTGTCTGCACCGTAGATCTTCGCATTCGCCCCGCAGCGGCATCGTGAGTGATATCTATCCCCATTCAATCATTAGAATTCCATCCCTTCATTGTCTCGGGAGTCCATGCCGTCCCCGTCTATGGGCATCCGGTTGACGCGGGATGACATGCGAATTTTGACGACAATGTCAAACTTCCGTGTACTACCGACAAAACGACAAAAAAAAGGAAGCGACTGACCCCCTGTTCTCGGCTTCCCTAAATTTGGTCCAAGAGAGAGGGCTTCACATACTTCCCGGTGACTGGTAACATCTATCAATTTTGACCCTCCACGTGAAGTTAACAGATCCATCACCAGGTTTAGACTGTGAGAGAGTTGATGTTCATACATAGCTGTTCCTTAGGTATAAACACCGAGGTCATGATCATTCTCTCAGCCCAGCTCAATTATAACCCTCAAGCTCAACCCTCTGGTCAAACTGTCATCCTATACTAGGCACCTGCACACAGGTGGTCAACAAGACTGGGGTTCCAGAGAAACCACACAACGCCACTAGTCCAGTTGATACGCTAGCAACAGGACCAGCATCCTTTGTATAACTAACTAACTTTAAAGTTAGTTATTAGCCCTATCTCACTGCCGATCAGGAGCATCATTTTCTTCTTCTAGTGCGCTACAGCCTACCATGCTACGACATTTTTTTTTAGATGCAGCAGCAAATTTAAAGCCACGCCTAGAACGCTCCAAAAGGTCTGGGGAATCTGTAGAACTACACAGCAGCTTTCATACGACCGATGTGCTTTTCACTTGCTTTATTTTTGGGTTTGATTGGGCGATTGGCCTAAATCTTATCTCCTTTAGCTACCTGCATGGCTATGTGCGGTAACTATATCCCAAGCGATAGGATGGTAGAGGCACCAAGGAATCTTTCCAAAGCAAGAGATGACGTAGATTCCAGGCATCGTCCGGGAACATCCGTCTCCGCATTCGAACCATAAACCAAACTCTCCCTCTCCCTCTCAGTTAACGAATACCTTAACTTTCCAGAAAACGTAAAAATATAAATAAAAAAAGGTGTCCGACCGGTCTGGAACAATTTTATTGTTCAACTTCTGTTGAATATATAAGTCCGGATCGCAAGACCCAAAAATTGACTGATTCTGGAGTTGGTCTAAATATGATAATCTTACACAGCATGTCGGAGCTGCCAGTCGGCCCTATACCAATGCCTTGGTCTGACCTTTGGGATCTTAATTGGGATTCAGATACCGATACAGCCCAGTCTGACTGGATGGGCGTTGTTTGTGGAAAACCCCAAAGTTGGGGGGGATCTACAGTTCCCGCCTAGCTCCGCCGTAATAGCGAGACAGGAATAACCGCTTAGCACTTCTACTAACGACGAGGAGTTGCAAAGCCGTGGATCAAATTTAGGTTTTGAATGAGCACTCAATTTTCATCCGCTATCGAGTCTGCCATTCCTATGCTGCGAACACTACTAAGGCACTTCATGCATACAATCAGTCCTATTGGAAACCAAACGGCCTATTCATAAGAAACGACTGATAGAAATCAACAGGACTGAGATGAAATGCACGAATCGACTCCAGAAAGCAGAAAGGAAAAGCCAATGGCCATATACCTGGCATAACCAGCTTCCGTATAAGATTAAACGGTCATATGCCGTTGAATCCCGAACGGAGAGTCAAATTTAATGCTTGTCGAATTTGTAGCATGTAGTAAACTCTCAACGGGCTCCAAAAGTATTTCCAAAGAAATCCTCACCACTGGTCTTGTCCGTCAGGTGTGAGCTTCGAATTTGCCCTGGTCATGATCGCAATTTTAAGGGCTCGAGCTTCACACCAAGATGGCCGAGCTCAGACTGGTCAAAGTCACCCAGGATATTCGCAACACGGCCATCGTAAATCTGCACAGAATAGTGTCTAGTCTAGTCAATATTAGCATACTCTCATGTAGAAAATTTGTACGAGCAAAATTAACCTTTCAGGTCGGATTACGAGACTCGTTAAATCCTAGCCCTGAGTATATATCCCAAGACGCCTGCCCAAGCCCTTCTGACGCCCCTAGGACGTTTGGTGACAGGCCAAACACAGCTAGTCTCCAGCACGAGTCGAACTAAGGCGCTTTCCAACGACCTTCATGCGGAAGTAGATGCGCAGCGATTGGATCAATGCTCTCATCCTCATAGTTGGCATGCTACGGGTCGCAAAATAGCAGTAGAAAGCGAATGTGTCGATGATCTCTAAATTAGAGTCAGCTTAGACCTTGAAGCATGGACTTTTAATAATACCTCGCCTGTCCAAGAGGTTTGAAGCTAGCTGGGACTTCTATAGGCTCTGGCTTGCGAATATCCTTCAAGACTATGATTAAGCGCGTTGGATGTCATTCTCACCTTGTTTACTTCTCAACTGGGGCGAAACCGAGCCCAAATCTTTAGTAGCTCTTCTGCGTGTCATTTTTTCCAGACTTTTTCTACTTAGTGGGGATCCTCGTGATTCAGCTGTGGAACCTCAAGATTGCCTTCACCAAATGCGAAGAAACTCTCAGTTTTCCCATTTGTGTCGTAGTAATCGACCTCCTAGAATCTATGACTTAGTTCTCGCGCGAACCTCACCAATCCACGGCTTCCATTCTCAATACGCCAGTGGGAGTAATAGGGGCAGGAGGTTGTCCATGAACTGGGTAAATCAAGGTAAAAGGCTTTTGTACCGAAGCCAAAAGTTTGGGAAGTGAGAACAAAATCTCAAGAAGCGAGGATAAGCTGTGTATGATACGAGGATACTATCGCCGTACTTGGAGTGGTAAATAAGCATTAAGAGCTTGACTGGTCGGCCTTCGGTAGGCGAGACGTAAGTAAGAAGGTTCAGTTCTCGAGGAAGCAGACTTGTCTTTTGCTCGGGCGTAAACGACAATACCATCCAGGTAAAAGAGAACTTTAGCACAACGAAAGACGACGGGCCAGATATCATCGAGAATTCAATTCTTTTCAAAGAATTTCCAGAATAAAATTATTAGGCTGTCTTGACCTAGGTAGGCTTCAGAAGATTGCTGGATTAATCCGGATCTTGTGAGTAATTCAAGAGCCAAGTTGTGAACCACCCAAGTCCACTAGCCCGCTGCGAGCCTATAGCAGCGAAAGGAAAATCGTCAAAATGGGTAAAACACCATTCCTTCAGATCACACAAGTGAAAGCGTAGCTCTTGCGCTGTATGGCATATTCTGGACAGAGACACTAAAGTCAGCACCAAAGCTCCTATCACCAGCATCGCCATTTGCCATGCATTGTATCACAGGACAAGGCATAGGTATGCTCAATGTTCACTTCTCCCTCCCTCCCCTTTCCTGCCCCGCCCGTTTCAGTCTCCATCTCCTTTCTTGAAACAACCCCTATACCCACCCAAAGTTCTCGAAGCATCTGTGCTCTCGACTCCTGACGAGAGCTACCAGCTGGCAAAGCTCATCCAATTGATAAGGAATGCATCGACACAATCCACCCTCACTTCATAAATTCCCAAACCTCGAAAGCCATAGCATCCTATTATTCCATTTCATAGACCCCAGTGATGAAGTGAGGACAAAATAAGCTTCGGCCTGTCCACACTCTAAAAGATAAATGTTTCTTGGCATCCATGTCTGTAGCACGTCATTAATCCTGCACCGGACGCAATATCTACTACACACTAATTTGCTTCTAAATATTGTGTCCGTGTCACTAATCCTTCAATCAATGAGGGAATTGAAGTTTTCTTGCCCTGAAAGTCGCATAGATCGTTACGCTCGCAATGTTTTCAGAATTATCGGATCCAGTCTCATATACCTGTATAGCAGCCTATCGATATTATATATAGCAGCATAATCATATAGCAAAAGTCCATCTATGTACGTTTTCCCGCTAGGAACAATGTAAGGAAGCGAGGGGGGGTATATACACCAGAAAGCAACAGCAAATCCCACAACAGCCAAGAGGACCTAGATAATACACTTAGAGTAAAAAGACGTCATCAATAACTAGGAAAGGAAAATACATTACAGGAAAAGATATATAAAGGTGGATGAGGGAAGGGATGGGGAGAGTGAGAGAAGAAGAGAGAAAGAAAAAACGCGTCCTCTAAATCCTCAAGCCGCGAACAAGCAACCACAACACCAATGGAACAACGACATTATCGTTCCCACCCGTCAGAACAGCCTCTGTCAGACTCGAGGCTGAGGCAGCAATCGCGGATTTGACTAGTATAATTATCCCCTGCGTGATCGACCATAGCGATACGGATCGATCCCAGCCACCGAGGACCAGCCAGATGCGCGCCATGATCAGGCCGAGGAATACGGCTACAGCAAAGGCAGCGCTGCCTTCGAGACTCTTCCCACCGCCCCAGAACCACTTGTTGCGCCCAAGGCGTCGGCCGACGAGTGACGCAGCGGCATCACCCATGCCAACGCAAATCACGCCGCTGACCATGCTGATGTCTCGTGTCGGCACTTCCCATCCCTCCCATGGAGGAGTTCCAGTGCGCGGCAGACTGGCTAGGGAGAGCCAGAGAGGAATCGCGCAGCCGATGAGGAGGAATACGTGTGAGACGATAACGGGGCCCTTGTGGTCTCTACCATCCACGTAGGGAGCGAGGAAGTAGGTAAGTGGTTTAGAAATTGGGGGTAATTGAGAAGCGCGGAAGAGGTCGAGTATGAGGAAGGTAGCGAGGGTGAGAATGAGGGCTAGAGAGGCGAAGAGAGGATCTATAAAGGCCGTAGGTAGGAACATGGCGACCATCATACCGTGGAAGACCTTGCGACAAGTGTCTACTTCAACGACGGTGCTAAGTCGGAGGACCAAGGTTATGCCGACCAAAATCACGAGAAGGCAGTATGCGCAGATTATGAGACGGGTGTGGGCTTCGCCAAAGTAGTCTTGTCGAAAGTGCTCCACCCATCCAAGATGGCAAGCTCTGGTGCCTGTCTCCGGTAGGGGCGGAATTCGTATCCAGTTCTCCAAGTTCGTCTTCACAACCCAGAACCTGAACGAAGGGATATTTCCGAAAATATAGCCAACTGCCCACCCGGTTGGTTCGTTCCCGTGCAGCGCGTACTCGCCAACATACATCCTAATCGGTACGAAAATTATAAAAACAACCGCAACATACACATACAGCGCATACGCCCATTTTCGAACCTGCGCTTGCGCGGCAGTTAACGACAGAAATGACTGTAGACCCGGCCCCATTAGACGTTTCCGTCGGCCACGCCGTGTTGTTCTCACATCGTCCATAGTTGCAAGGGTATGCCGCCTTCTGCGAGCAAAACCGGGCCTCTGATCCTCACCTACGAGGAAAAGACTGTCTACGTCGACGTTGTCTATTGCAGAAGCAGGATGAACCAGGCTAATGTCGCCATCCACTTTTCCGTCTGGGGTGGGGATATTTTGGGTATTGCGGCGGATTGTGACCTCCGGTCGCCTCCTCGTAATTAAGGCGCCATTCACAGTGTCACTGTCCGAAGACTGAAACTCAGGTGCACCAACCTGTGTTAATTTGTGGCATATCTCATGATCAAGCTTCTTGAAAAGTCTCCATGGTCGACTACCCCCACCAGGAGACCGTCGAAACTTCCAGGAAGGGACTCTTGCTAGGGCAAGCTCCCAGCCAAGGACATTTCTGCATAAAACAAACATACTAACTCCCCCAAGCCAGATCAGCGCTTTAAGGATCTCCGCTTGGGGAGACCGGGAAAAGAAAAGAACGTTTATGAGTCCCGTCGCGAGTAGTTGTAGTTCCGTAGGCAACAGGCTCGTAGTAACTAGAAAATCTAACGTTGATAAAAGGGTTTGCTGTAAAGGAAATAGGAGAATTAAAACTTCAGGATCAATTTCCAGAAGCGCAAGCGCCCTTTCCGGGCCTGTGGAGTCTAGATCGTATTCTGACACAATGGCCGGAATAACCGCGATAATCCAATGAACCGCACTGTATCCGTGATTTGCATCGTGGAACGGAATAACTTCGGATGGCAACGATGAGATGCTGAGTATTATGTTCAACAGAATCAAGATATGGTTCGGGATTGCCAATGACAAGGCAATAAACAATGGTAGAAGGATCGGGTATATCAAGGGCGCAGGATCGAGGCCGCTGGAAAACGGAATAGATGCAACGGCTCTCCAGCTTAGATGTCGATAACCGCGAGATAGGGATATTCGAATGGGGTATATAGAGTAAAGCGCAAGGACAATCGCAGCGAAGGTGTAAAGTTCTATAGAATCACGCGCATCAGAACTATCATTATTTCGATCGCAGGACTCCCAAGGCCAAAGCTACTTACCTAGTTTCCACGCTCTGACAACTCCAGCAACATGATTGCCGAAAAACACAGTTACACCAATAGCAAGCACTAAAGCAGTCTCGCATACTCTCCGCAATATCTCGATGCGGTTCTTCCTGCTGAGCTGCTGCTCCCGACTACCCACGTCATCATTGTCCGTCCCATCTGTGGAAAGCTTCCGCGGACTCTGTGATCTCCTCCTTCTCCTCCTGAATGCAGACCACCCTCGAGACGTCGTTAATTCCACTCCGATCTCTGATCCATTCCACGGAGGCGTGCGCAGTCCCTTTCGCGGTCGTGCTGGCGGGGCAGGTAAACCCTTGAGGAAACCCGTACTCTCATCGTCCGCCTCTGTTCCACTATCGCTCGTTGCCCTTTGTGAGATCTGTCGCGATGGTGTTGGGATATAGCTACTTCCGTCTGTGACCGACTCGGTCTCTAGCGTAGAGAGGTTGGGTCCGCGCCGATGGTAAGGATGCGGAGATCGTGAAAGCCGTTGCGGCCGGTGGTCTTGTGGGGAAGATTCAAGATAGGATACTTCCAGGGGCATACCCTCCTCCGAGAGGTTCGGGGTTGCCATAGCATTCTGCGCGCAGTTTGGTGTGGCTTGGCTCAGGATTGCGTGGACGTGGTGGTTCGGAGTGTCGTCATATCAGGCAGTGTAGCTTTTCGCGCTTTAAGCAGGTAGTTCACGGGGGAATAAATGGTACAGGAAGCATGGAGAGATCCGAACCAATGCAACAGACAGCAAAGCCGCTTCTTGAAGTTACTGGGTGGGCGATAGGATTGGAATTGCAAAGTTCGTGAATACAAATAAACCTGCACCTGGCATCAGCAGCCCAGATCACATGCTTCCAGAAGCCTCAAGCGCCAAGTCAGCACACGCCATCCACAAACAACGAACGCGAGACCTCACTCCTTACCTAGAAAGACTGCTTATATCTACAATTTCAATCCTCTGTAAGATTTTATCTACCGGCTTAGTATTATTTATGCTAAATTCAAGCTAAAGGCTCCTGGTTTGTCAAAGGCATTTGTTTCTCCCAACTTGGCTACAACACACCGCGACATTTCTTCCCCTTTTATACACCATAGATGTAGATATATCTGCATCTATAACTTGAGGAACTTCTATGAATGGTGGCTACCTGAGAACCAGAACTAATAATGAAAGAGCATCTAGATAAGTGGAATTGGGAGCTAGCTAGATACAAAATTTCATGTTCCAAACCATGCTTCAGATAATTTGGCAACTTCATCTCACACAAAACATGGGTACAAGAATGTCACCTCCGTCCCATAAATCGATTCCATACCCAGCAGGGTACTCAGAACAGAGCCAGAGAAAGAGAAGTCACAAAGAGAGAAATGCTCGACCCAAACAGGCCCCTTTCACCCATGTACACTATGCAGAGCTTTGATGAACTATTTGGCCTTGCAAGAGTAGCTGCTGATAGAGTCGTTGAAGCGGCCATTACCATCCGCGAGGTTGGCGTCCTCCTGGTTATCGTAGCTACCGCCTTTGCAGTTGGCATCTCTGGAAGGATTTGTTAGCACATATTGTGGAAAGAATGAATATCCCGAATTCAGTAAGTAGTATGCAAGCAGGTCACGTACAGGTACCAAAGGCATTTGTAATAAGTCTTGCTGTCATTGCGGATTGAGCTAATGCGGTCATTCCAACCAGAGGGCACATTTGCTGTACAGAAATTGTCAATGGATGTTCATGTCTTGATGATAATAGTGGGGGGGACGAGAGGGAATATGTTGAGGAGACTTACCGCAGGAGTCCAACGTTACAAGCTGGTTACGGCACGCCCCATTCCAGTAGGTGTGTTCACAAAAGTAGATCGATGCCTGTGCTAGAACGGCTGCTGGAGCGGGAGCGGCCTCGGCAGCGGGAACAGGAACAGGAGCAGGAGAAGCCATGACAGAGACAGCATTGACGGCCACAAGGGCGACGAAAGCTTTAAGGGAAACCATGATGTATAGCGGAGTCAAAAGAGCTGAGGGTTTGATATAGAACCGGATTGCTGGGCCAAATGATTGAAGCTTGCCTGATTGTTACCTCAACTGGCGAGCACCTATCCCCCTTTATATAGTTTTTCGAAGCCCAGTCTCAGAGCGACTGCTTTCAAATCTAAACCCCCGCCAGCTAAACCATTCATCTCATACATAAGCGAGCCAACAAGGGGGAGCCAACTCGCGAACGCATGGCAGCATACTAGGACAAATTTCGTCCGAGACAGCATCTTATCCCGGGATGCGATGATGGGACAATAAGAGCTGTGAGCAGGGCTCCTGAAGCAGTTTATCCATTTGTTCTAGTCTGATAACTTTGAGCCATCAGCCTAAAGCAGGCAAAATCGATCCCCATCGAATCCCAATGTAAGGCCTCTAGAAGCACTGATAGGTGTGTTTAACCTGTGTAAACTTCTATATACCCAAACCTTGCTACATTTTCTCAGACCTTGCAAATATCTCACAGGAGAGCAAGCCAGTCTTCCTAATATAATGTTTAATATCAGGGATCTCGCTGGACTAGCTAGCTTCAAGAAGCTCCACCACCCAGTTGAGGCTGAAATCCAGTTCATTATATGCCGAAACAGTGATTCGTCCATAAGTAAGGCCATATAGAAGATACTCGGGAATAGTAGGACCGGTAAGGCCTAATCAACGGCCGCACAAACTTCGCTGCACATGCGAAAGGGGTCCCATATATATGCGGCTGAAGCAATTTGATTCCTCATAGCTAGCAACCGAGGCAATAGATATCATCGTGGATATTGAGTGGAGACGGAGACGTCTCGAGAAGCAAAACGAGCCCTCTTTCTGCAGTGTTGTCCTTCCCCGGGCTAGTTCGTGGGCTAGCCAGGAACAAGTGAAATTAAGCTAAAATAAGACATTATAGTAACGGGAGAGGCTTCTCACCGCCACACATCATATCCACATCATATCCACATTATCAACGCTCTGACATTCTTCTATCATGCAGCGCATAAACAACCCATCTTAGGGGGGATCGGGGATCAATAATAACCCCGTACAAAAAGCGGATATTTTGCACTCTTCGAGCCCGTCCCATTTGCCAGTTCGCCAACAGGAAAATGGACATGGACCAGGAACAAAAAGAAGCAAAGGCGGGCACAGGAGCGTAAACTCATGCTATCAACAACAGGCCATGGATCTACCCACGTCTGTTCCTGCCCGTCTATCCCGCTAGTTTCCGGAGAGTTGAGCAGTCGTGAGTCCTGGACACTGCAAGAGACGAGCTGGATTCCATTCGGCCAGACAGGGTTAACCTTCATGGTGGCATCAAGATCGCAGTAATTGGTGGGCCATGGTCGTCGACAGCCTTCAACTCGTGGGGCTGGAGATCCGAACTCCGGGGTCAAGGTCAGGGTTGTGGGGTGACCCCGCGGACCTCGGAGGAGAGAGCACACGAGCAATGCAATGCACACCTAGGTTCATTGCCAATGCTCCAGGGGTACTGGATTGCTGGCGTTGGACAATGAAGATGGGGCTCAAGGGCAGGATGGAAAAGCTTTACCTATACGATCATCCCTGCTAGTTAACTTACCGATCCGGGTTAGAGTGTGCCAAGGTCGGTTCCGGTAGTTATATTTTAGTTAATATGTACTTCATGCGTACAAATATCGGACGGATTTCGTCCGGGAATCGTTGAAGATGAGTAGAAACATATAACCATAGTTGGCAGAATCTAACTTGCTAAAGAAATAAATCCGAGGAGCTAGATCATACCATACCGGAATAATGTAGGGTCCTTGAACGAGGGGTTTACAGCAGAGCATGTGTAGCATCATAATAACTGTAGATCTACAGCAGAGTTACTATAAGAAATAGTAACCCTACCATGCATTCATTGTTACCACAGAATCAATCGTACCTAGAACCAACAAAATTCCCGTAAGGTGCTCGCGGGTCTGCCGGATAACATGGATCTTTCTCAAGCAGACCCTGAGCCATACTCAGGTATTCTCCCAAGTTGGTTATCACGGTCACGAGCGCCCAAATTCTTCCACCTCCAAATAGCAGCAGACCGTTCCTTAAGCACTCGTCGTCGTTAATAAAGCACCCCGATTGTATACATCTAGACATTCATTCATGAGATGTCCATCTGTGGTCCTTCCGGTTTCGAAACACGCATCCAAGACCAGAAGACAGAGCTAGACATATCATTCGTAAATGCTATATTCACATATTATGCACTACATATGCAAATTCTATACGGGCCTACAATGCACAATAACCCCAGCAGCCAGTCTCCGTGCTCCGAGGCTCCAAACAGACACGCAGGGTACAATCTGTCCCAGATTCCCTGTTCTATGAGCAAGAGGCTTCCGAGTATATATGACCGCATGGCACTGGTATTCCCCTGCTCCCATCTGATCCATCGCCTTCTGTTTCGCAACCTCGACTGCCTTTCTCACCCTTCGCTCAAGGTCATGATCCGAACCCTCTTCTTTTAGCCCAACGTAGCATGACGCTCCGAATGCAGCGCCCGTCGAGCAACTCGACCACATACCATCGATCATCTCGTTTTCTTCTTGCATCCTAAGTGAGCTTGATCGCACTCCTAGGCCTTGCCACTCTATTGCACTGTCCCGGGGGAGTTCGTCGACCTGCACCGCAAAGAACGGGGGTATCAAGGTCCCGTCACGATCGTCGAAGACTTCAAAGTTTGGCAAACTGCGTCCGGCGGAGGGTGTAGTTTGCAGCTCATACTGACGTCCGTATTTAATATCCCACGCATCAAGGGCTGGTGCTTTATCTTCCTCTTCGTCGCTTACAGTAGGTGCAGTATTCATGCGCTTCCATATATCGTAAGCAATCCGTGCTTTGCTGGGTATTCTCTCATTCCCAGCGAGGAATGCCACGGCGCCCAACCACCAGTCAACTTCCGTCACTCTCCCAATCCTCCATAAGTGCTGTAGCGATAGGACTGTTTGTAAAGTAAAATCCTCGAACCAAGTTCTGCGCTGATCAAGGTTTGGAAAACAGGCTATATCCATTGAGGATGGTTCCAAGGGTATCTGGCCCGCAATATACACCAGGCCACCATCTTGCTCAAGTCGCGCACCTTGCTTCAGGGGTACAGAGATAGCCTGTGAATACGGACCTATATTTGCCGGAGCCCAGTATGACCGCGACTGAACATGAAGACCCTGTCTTGACGAATGGGGCCCCAGGTCGAGTACAACGGAGAGTAATATGTCAACCCCATTCGGCAGGCTATTTCCGCACGCCACTGTTACCCTGGCTGGCGGGTTTGGCCTTTTGAATAGAGAGGCGTAAACTTTGTTGATCGATGCAAAGTCCTTCATTGAGCGGAGAAGGATGGTTGTGAAGACGATGTCTGAAGTAGATACCCCATCCTCTGTCTTGGGCTTCTGGGAATGTAATATATCTTCCAGCTTCCGGACTATGCCTTCCATCTGCTTCCCAGCACCGGGACCAATCTCAGGGGCGGAGATATTAGATATCGTCCAACCGTCATTTCCCGATACTTGAGCCGCTTCAATGCTCCAATCTTGACTTCCCTCACCAGGCGATGTGCGTTGCTGTTCCTCTGCACTATCATAACCCTTGTCATCCAATACCTCACCTAGCACTGTCTTAAACTCGGGATCGAACATCTGCGGCACTTTAACCGACTCTAATCCATCCCCCGCACCCTCCGCGTCCTCTTTATCCACACACTTCGCCCCTTTAATCCTCACCGACGCCGCTCCCCCCTCCCCGCTCCTCGTATCAACATCCTCAACCACAATCCTCCTCTTCCACAGCGCCCTGGGCCCATCCAGCGCCAGGCTCTCATACTCTCCTCCCTCGCCCAAAACTGCACCCTCCACACCTTCTCCACCAAACCTACTCAGCCCCTTAATCACCTGGCGTCTCACCGCACCATTAGACCCCGCAACATCACCCCAGAGCACATCGACATCCAACCCTCCACTAGCAATTTTGATAATCCGTGCCTCGCACCCACAAGCCGCCATATCCTCAAGCAAACCCGCGACCGTCGGAGACGACGCGCGCTCCGCGGGTGGTGGGAGGTATGGATACATCCACAGCCATGCGAGGGAGACTAAATCCAATCGCGCCGCGACATTTTCAATCCTAGTCCGTTGGTATGTGGAGAGGATGGCGCCTGCGGAGACGGCGTTTGCTGTTGGATGGCGGGCCATGATGTGACGGAGTAAAGGGATGAGGGATTCTATTTCATCTTCTTCTTCTTCTGACTGTCCTGCTTCAGAGCTAGCAATGATATTAGGAGCATTGGGTTGGCCCTCTTCCGGGTGGTGCGGGGTCTGATAATCCCGCGCTGTATTCACTGCCGTTCCATAGATTGGCGCGCGGTAAAGCGGAATGTCCAGCGCAGATTGGTATAAAGGGATAATGCTGTGGCCAATTGTCTGATACATGTAGCTCTCTAGATCCTCTTCCTCGTCTTCAACTTCATCCTGATGATCGCTTAACTCGCTATAGTTCGTTGTCTTCCCAGATGGTGGAGGAGATAGCTGCGCCTCAGAAGACGTGGAGTGCGCAATTTTCTTCGCTGTTCTTGTTGTTGATGGTGGATGAAGATTCGCCAGTGCAATAATTTTATGTCCATGTTTGAGACAGTGCAGGATCGAGTAAATTGAATCTTTACCACCGGATATTAGAGCTATGACATGCAGTTGCTGCTGTTGTGCCATTTGCGCGAAGAGTGGTGGGGGAGTGAGAAGGATTCTTCAGATATATCGAAACGGGGTGCAGGATAGATACCCCACGCCCAGCGATTGAAATGGCAGATAAACTTCTTCGTGTATTGTTGATAGAGCTACAAGGAGTCAAATAACTGATAGCTATGTCGTACACTTCAGTCAATCTTGAACGTCAACTAATACTCCTCTATGGGTATTTTTCTTTGGTGGGTGGGAATGCCCCACGCCAACATATATTTTCCAAAGTGGCTCCAACGTTATTCATATGTATCATCGAGGTTATTAGAAAGACAGTCAACTCCATTAAAACTCGAACTCAAACATCCAACACTCTCATTTTCCAAAAAGATGTTTCAGATCCCATCTCTGCATCTACTCAAATAACCAAAAAAAAAACCCGATCTACTCCTCACATCCAGCACTCATCTGATCTCTTGCGCCATCGCACAGCCTACAAAACACCCTCAGAGAGATGAAAAGGAAAGAAAGATAAAAACCTTCCATCCAAGGACCTTATAATTGTGAAATTTATCAAAATAAATTAGTTAGTATCTGTGAAGATCTAACTCAGGAAAAAATAACTCTTATTGAGATATCTAACTAAAGAACACTAAGATGAGGAAAGAAGAGGAGAAGTAAAAAGGCAGGAGAAAAACTGGAGTATTTATGCTAAAGAAAACTTATACTAATATAATACTAAGTTAGATAAAATAACTTCAGAGACAAACAGTGAATTAAAATATATAAAAGAATAAAAAAATATGCTAGACAATAATAGCTAGTAATATTAAAGAAGTAAGACAGAACTAAGAAACAGAGCTCTTCTAGAAAGAGCAAGAAAGAATATAGTGCAACCAGGCGAGATAAAGTTAAGTAGGATGGGATCATCACAGTGTCTATAAATACCATGATGCTAATTAACAAGTGGAAAGGCATCATCTAACACCTGTAGTTTTATATCTACATCACATCCATCTAACACAAAGACAGCATGGCTTAGCTAACAAATAAGAACAAAAAATATAGCTTTAAGAGAACAAATATTTGTCTCCATGCTCGAATCTGTCAAGGCTACGTATAGGATGAGGGGCTGAGACACGTACAACCAACAATACCATACCTGCATGGGGTATCCAGAGACCCATTAAAGGGATACCTTAAAAGAAGGATAGAGGAAAAAAAAAACATTTGCTTAAAAAGTTATTCTTCTTTGAATATTCCTCAAAACTATTTAGAATTATCTGCTTTTTTTTGTCCTGGGTTTTTAGATAAGAGTTGATGAGAGAGAAAAAGAAAAGTTGGGAAGCAAGGAGAAACTGAATGGCTAATGATACCAAGAACAGAGTGGTATAAATGGGGGGGGGGGAGGGAGATAACAAAACATCAAGTTAACTGTTGGGAGAGGGAGTTAGAACAGGTAAAGTAGTGATTGACAAGGACAAACAGGTAGGCCAATAACAGCGAGTTAAAAATATGGTTCATGCCATCTTAGCCAGAAGATGCACGAGGGATTAAAACATTAATACAAAGCTAAACACAAGAAATGTAAGATATGGTTGAGAAGGAGAGATCAAGGAAGTGGGAAAAAACATGTGTAAGAAAATAAGGCTGAAATGAAATGAGAAAATTGATACAAGAAGGACAAGAATGTAACCAAAAAGGGGAAGCAAAGAAGTTGCATCAATCTGGTATGCCTAACAGATCAGCTGGCCAGCAAACATTATGCGGCAGAATTAAAATCGACTATCGAGGGAGGGGATGATCAATAAAGTGACCGAGTGTAGATAGGGAGAGTATTAGGCTCGTGTCTCTGTCGTTGTCCCTTTTTCCCAAGCAATAGCCGTCACAAAGATTATGGTCAAACGCAAGTTGCTTCAGTTTGCAAACCCATGACTCCTTCCGTTCCCGAAGCGCCTGTAAATGTGGTCGCATTGCAAACCAGTCTATCGAGCTCCAGCGGCATGGCACCCTGCCAAAGTATCCAAAAAGACACAATGAGAGAGGCATGACAAAACGCAAACAAATGTAAGTCCCCCAAAAACGATATCCCCAACCCTTGACGCCAGAGAAGCCATACAGACGAAGAGGGAGTCCTGGTCACGATTCCCAATGGATGCAAATTATGTATGCAATGAACTGTTCAAGATGTGAAAGAAAAAGGAACCATCCTGGTCTCGTATCATCGTAATGATCCCACCGTGGCAGGATTACAGCGACTCCTCTCGCTTGCGCTTCTTAATGGGTCGTTTGCGGTCCTGGAACGGTGTAGGTGACTCAGTATCACGAAGGCTACCATCGGAAGATTCGCTAGTAGTCGATTTCGCAGCAGCAGCCTGCGCAGCTTCATAGAGAACGGCACCAAGAGCACCAGCGTCTCGTTCATCGTAGATAGAGGGGCTGGGTTGAACCTGGTGAGGTTCCAGGACGCCCATGACTACAGCACCAGGTCCATGGGTACGAGCATGCTGAGCCAGGTTGTCACTGCGGGAGAACTTCTTCCCGCAGTCTGCACACTCGAATGGTTTATCCTGAGTATGGAGAGATCGATAGTGGCGCTTGAGATGCTCTTGGCGACGGAAGCGACGTGAGCACAGGTTGCAAACAAACGTCTTGGAGGGATCCTCAGTTAGCGATTGCTTTCGACCACGGCGGTTGACGGGTATAATGGCAGGAGGAGCGCCATCAGAGGAGCTCGATGTCTGTGGATTGTTCTCAGCTGCGACCTCGACTGAGGCAACAGGTGGCTGGGACTGCGAGGACTCCTTCTGTGTGCTGTTACCTCGATTTTGTACATTAGCCTGAGCAGCCTTGATGATAGATCCAAGACTGTCGGAGTCGCTATCTGAAGATGAAGACTCCTTGAGGGGTTTGCGTGGAGTGGAACGCTTCTTAGTCCTCATCGCGCCGGTCGCAGCCTCAGTAGGGTGCGACAGAAACGAGTCAGAATCAGGGAAAGCCGAGTGAGCGAAAATGTCCTCGTCTTCCAAGTCTTCGAGACTTTGCTCACTAATGAGATCGTCGTCTTCAGAGTTATATGACCCAAGCTTGCGGCGCTTGTCGCCTAGGAAAAATGTGTTGTCGGCGGCTGGGGTGAAATTGACGATACCGTTGACGAACTCGTCCTCCGAATCGAAGTCTGAAAGGCTATCGAACGATGGAAGTGCGCTTAGAGTATCTTCAGCGTGATCGGTGTCGGTAAGGGGGTCGTGTGTAAGCGAGGGTGGCTGGAGCGATACTCCTACTGGTTCAAGGTCGAACTTGGAGTGATCTTCGTCATCAGGAGGGCAGAGAGTCGGTAGAGGAGGAAAATCAGGAGCCGACGTGGATGAAACGGAAGATTCGACAGTGAGTTGGCGTGGATCGCAGAAGTCTGAGCTGGAGGGCTGGGATGGAAGGGGGGTTGGTGGTGGTTGATGCAAAATTAAGGAGGTGAGAACGGGCGAGGGAGAAGGAGAAAGGGAGGGACAAGACGAGTTAGTGGGTGCCTTGGATGGCCCCGTTGCGTCTTGGCTGGCATTGTGGCTGGCACTACTGAGGGCCAGGCTGGGCGCCCCCATAACCGAAGGCGGATGGATGAAGACTAGACGCGACACACAGAACAACAGTCAGTTACCACCACCACAGAATTCTCTAGACAATGAAGACTCAATAGGTTATTTCCAGGCATATTTGGGTTCCCTTTTTTTCTTTTTCTTTTTCTTTTTCTTGCTTCTTTTATATTTTTCTTTTTTCTTCCCCTGGCTTCACTTGGTTTTCCAGTCAACTGTCCCCAGCCCAACCCAACATTTACATCCTCGGCTGTAACAAACTGGAGGGCAACATAATTTCCTAACAGAGGAATCTTAAAATCACAAGAATATAAATCTATACATACCAGGTGTCATTGTTGGCGAGTTGGATCTGGTCCAATCAATATTTGCTAGGATTTCTGAGTGGACATCGCCTTCGCATCCCTCCTTAACCCCCTCAATGCTCTCTAGTTGGAAAAAGCTGCCGTTCACTGGCGTATGCAGCATACCACAGCTGGATGGAGGGCTGCTAATGGTGCTTCCGGGGGTTGACAAAGGTGGCGTTGAAGGGAAGCCATAGAAATCGGTGCCAACGAAACTCGTATCGATTGGTAGGAGCATGGGCGATTCTTGGTGCAGAACGATGCTGGGCTTCATATGCAACGGTTGCGGGGATGCCGTGGGAGTCGTACTGGCCGCCGCATGGACTAGACCATGGGCTTGAAGATGAGGGGAGAAACTTGGCGCGAAGTTTGCCGGTTGCTGCTGCTGCATGGGTTGGTTTGGCAAGGTAGCCATGTGGGCTTGCTGGGGCTGCAAATCAGATGGATGAGTGGAAAAATGACCGTGTTGACCATTTGGTGCATCGGGATCCGGATTATAGTAGAAGAATGGTGATGGTCCCGAAACTGGAGCGGGATGCATGGTGTAGTTCGGCTCCATGATAGTTCGTGTTTCGAATATCTTCAACGCCCGTCAGTACCTCTCTTTCGACCGGCCGCAGTTCGATAGGCGTCTCTGGCTGGCAAACTTACTGTTCGCTATAATTCAAAAATGGCTTTCCTGTCGACTGAGGACCTAGGCGTCGGGGTATTCGCTTAAGAGTCGGTATAAAATATTAGGTACTAATAAACAACGTATTTCGAGATCCAGAATATTTGGCGGGTTCGCACGACTGCAGAAAACCCGGACGGTTCGAAAGTAATGAATGGAAATAAGATAGGAAGCGGTAAAAATATGCGCAAAGCGTGCACAAGAGGTATTAGATCGAGCTGGTTAAAGGAGTGACTGAACGAAGAGTAGCGATTTTGTTATCTTCGAACCATCCAAGTATATAAACTCGGAAACGCAGCGCAAAAAAAAGTGATTAACTCGACGATCGCACAAGCAGGATGATTAAACCGAAGAAGAGATAGATTAGTGCGTAATCATAGTATAATAAGCCGTTCGTTTGTCGATATGCCGTTCAAAGGAAGGACTGCGATAAGTATGCGCTGCAGGCAACCCACCAAGGACGAGGTAGATATTGCCTTTCCCGCACACGGATCGGGAGCAAAGTAAAATAGAATAGAATGTCAAAGAAGACGAGCTTTAGAAAAATATAATAATAAGATATGAATTAAAAAAGAGAATACACAGGAGCCACGGCAAAAAAATAAAGAGAGTGATGGGCCTGGTTGTTGTAGGAAAGTCAAGAAAGCAATGGTAGCGATGGGCGGGCAGTGGACAAGTAAAAAAAAGAGCGATCGCCTTCTAAAACCCCAGGCTTACCGAGTTATCAGACAAGAAAAAGCGAGACCACGGTTCAGAAAGCGCAAAAGAGGAAAAGAAGCGAGAAGAGGGAATGAGCGTGTGTCAAGCAGAGCGCAACAAGCACTAAGAGACGTCTCAAGGTCATAGGCCAGTGAGACCCAGGTACGACAGCGACTCGACGAGCAGCATGGACCGAGAGCACACCATCGTTTCCAGACCAGAGGGCCACAAGTGGTCGCTGGCCATTCCTGCTGCACGCTACTTCTGACGGTCCCAGCAGCGTGCCATCGCACTCGACGCACCCTAGTCTGGGGCGACTGTCGGGAAGATGGCGCAGCAGAAGCACCATCGCTCACCCCATTCCCACCGCTGATCCCATCCATGTATCCCAGTAAAGCCCGCCGTTGAAATGGCTCGCTGGAAATGATAATCTACGCTACTCATGCCGGCAAATACCAGGGCCAAAAAAAAAGTGAAATGCGCTTCCAATTATTTTTTTACCTCCTTCGAAAATGTGCCTTGCAGACTTTGTGACCATCCCACGTTCACACAAACATACACAGTCACTGGTTCCTCTCAAAAGGCTTCATTTTGCAGGGAACCCGTTTTCGCAGAGAGTGGGGTGAGGCCATACGGCCGCAGGTCACTCTGGCTGGTCTCGGTGGCAGTGGATTGAACCCTCTGCGCTCTATTACTATTTTAGTGGGATAGGTCCGACGGGGAACAAGTGATTAGTCCGCGCTGGCGGAGACGCCAACACCATGGATAGATAGTGGTCAGTTCAAAGAACCCACGATGGATCCCATATTATTCCTTAGGCTCTCTTGTTGGGTCTTGGGCCTTGGACGATTTGCCAGATAGAAATAAGCCAAGAGCACAGAACAATGTGGAACCTTGCACAACTTGGGAGATTGTGGCAGCCTCTGCCCCATCGTCGGGTGCTTGATTGGCAAGTTCTGGTAATGCGGAGGTTGGACGCTGAGCAAGGATGTCTTGGGCTAAATCCAGCAATGCGCCGCTATCATAGGTCGGTACCGCTGCTTGGCTCGTCCCCAGGGTCGAAATGTGAGACTTTGGACGGATAAGCCCGCGAGTCCTTCAGCGCACATGTTCCCGCGTCCCAGCGGCCAAAGGGCCACTAAAATTGCCCAGTGGGTACTAGCAGGGGGTGTGCATCCCTTGGACCACTAAGCATGGGACTCGGATATTCTCCAAGGTTTTGTGGTGCTGCTAATTTCTACAGGGACAAGACTCCATTTGAGGTCCCCACCAACAATGGCTGCATTGGCTGGCGGATTCTTATCTTCGGTCGCCACACTTTTAGTCCACCACGCTAGGGTTCTGTGCCAGTCAAAAGCTTCTTGAGTGTGGTATTTTGGAGCATGAAAGCGTGGCTAATCCAACTCGAGAGGGAGGAGCCGAGTTGATGGCACCGTGATGGTTTGTTGTGAAGAAGTCTTATTATTCTTGACAGATGGCACGAGAAGTGAAACAAAGTCCTGAAGGTGGGTAACCGAGACACTATTGCTTCTTTGGGTAAATCTAGATTTGCTTTTTTCTCCCATCAAGCTTCTCTAGTGAGGTACCGATCTGTCCCTCGTTCTCCATTTTAACTTTTGGTACGGCACAGAATCGTGTAAAGGCCAGCGGGATCATTTGGAAATTGCATTAACGGACTAGATATTACGCAACATTGCTGAACTGAAGCACCGATGGCTGATATCTCTGCTCTGGCATCTATCCTGCAGCGAGCTGCGTCAAGCAATTCAACCAACGGGCAGCCAGCGGGGTCCAGCTGGAACTTTCTGATTCCTCCGTTTGACAACCAATAACAGCTAGCGTTTCTTGCTCGCGGTGTGATGAGATCGTGCATTGGCATGTGTGCTGTGCTCTGTGGCAACCCAAAGCGACAAAGAACGTGCACGGGCGAAAAGCATAAAAATTGGGATCAAAATGGTAGATTCGTCCAATGTCGTTTGAAAGCTCCATATACTCATTCTCGTTTGTCCGCAGGTAAAAAAACAAAGATCGAGGTATGTTTTCATTCTACGGAGTACTTCTCTCTCGGAACTGACTGACATATCCAGCTAAGGTGGTATCCTTCCTGATGGGTCGTCGGTAGGAAGCCCGCATTTCAAATGGTTTCGTAAAAGCCCAAGCATATGCATAATATATCCCGCTCTCGTTTCAATTTCGATAAGGCCCCACATATTTATTGACTCTATGGTTTGACACTGTATCCCATCACCCACTTAAGAACAGGTAACGAAGGTCCTCAGAGAGGTAATCATGGCGAACCCGACTGTGCAAGTTTCTAATCCTGTTCGCTGAACATATGAAAAAAATACATGTCTAAGGATACATGGTCTTTCTCGTTCTCTAGCCATCTTCTGATACACACATGCAACCTTCAGAGCCCCACTCCCTGGCTCTCGAAGTTGACGCTGAAACACCGCGGCTTCAGGCTCAATTGGACCCTTGGGGAGGTGGCCTGGTGGCCTGAACACACCTAGAACCCTTCTCGAACGAATCAAATCCGAGCGCGCCATATAAATAACATCACAATAAGCACAAATTTATGCTCCTAATCTCCAGCAATATGAATCCCCGACCCAACCATTGAAGGTTTTTAATATATTTTTGCTGCTCCCCACAAACTACATTCCTTTTTCAGGGACCAACAACGCTAACTGAAGGATGCCAATTGAGTCCCAGAAAATTGCGCGGTCAAATATATTTTCCCTGGTAGTTAATATATTGACAATATACTTGAGGGATGGGTTTATCCTTGACGAACACATGGGGGAGGGGACTTGCCAGCGCCATGGATCATGATGGATGCCAATCTAACCTTCTGGCCCAAAGTACTAATCCATGCCCTTCATTTAGCCAACATGAAACATATACCTGGACATTACCTACACAACTTTTTATTATAGTATCCGAGCGCCCCGACAGAGACAGTGACATGGCGCGGGTCTAAGCTATTTTCTAGAACTTGTTGGCTTGTTCTATTGTCGACCTAAACGCTTGACTCCGTCTGCTAGAGCGTGGCGGGGGGCGCTTCTTCCTAAGAAGTCTCATGTCGGACTCTTGTCGGTTAGGGCGGCGGTGCCCATAGCATTGACGAGCAGATACCACTTCGAGAGGAACCCCCGGGTCTATGATACTCATCGTGTCCATCATCTGCAAGGTAGACCCGACCACCATCATACTTACTGCCTTGATCCCTTCCGCTCAGCATTCCCCATGAAACAAACTCCTGCCTCGGATCCTTTCTGACTGTCGAAGATGACGGTGAAGAAGACCCTCTCCTCGAGATGATCACCATATTCCGCAGTGATACACAAGGTGCACCTCTGTTAAGACTGTATATGTACTCCGTAAGCATCTTATACAGCAGAAGCGACCTATATCATTCATGCTATAAGCCAGGGTTAGAAACGCATTAATGAGGGAGGGAGTTCCTACACGCGCAACTTGGCCCTTGAAACGTCCGATGTAGCGCTTGATTTTTGGAATTTAGGCAGGAGCGTCTAACGGTGTCATTATTAGGAAGTAGGAAGGATCTCCACTCCGGACTTCGAGGGCAGTTTGTGAAGCCGGGGAAGTTGTCCGGTATCATGTACGGAGTATGTGTTTTGAATGATGCAGCGGAGCAGCGGTCGGGCGTCTAGAGCCTGTGTATTTGCCGTGTAGAGTGCGACTTTGATCCTCTGACTTTCTCGCCTGTCTTCCGACTTCATCGCTGCATGCTCATACACGCTGCTAGTCTTTGCATGTGTCATGTCAGCGACGAGAGGCATGAGCCACAGCCTTTCCTATCTCGTCCTCCTGCATAAATTCGTGTACTATGATGTGCGCACTAAAGCAAAGCCACGTAGGGGGGCAATGATGACCAGCGACTCAGCGAGTCAACGACTCGGGAAGCAAAACTGTTCTAACGGGGAAAAATTCACTTGTTGCAGATAAACTAAAAACACTGAAAAATGGGGGAAAAAGAAAATATGGAATATGCAAGGGGTTGACCAATGAGGCAAAATCCTCTCACACCCACTTGTTATATTTCTTCTGCAATGCATGAGATGAGCGAAAAATTTGCACAATAAGGATTGTTGTGCATAGCATGGAGATTTCTGATTGGGCTGCTCAGCCCTATTCACACGATGCTATTTCAAAATTCACACAAGGCAAGCCAAAAAAAATGTTTATTTTTCTTGTCGTGTTTCTACGCTAGATTTCCGCATTATTGTGCGCGGTAGGTCAGGAACACGGCGACGATTGGACCATACAGGGCAATTGGACCATCCAGAGGGCATAAGGCTAGGAATGCAGGAATGCAAAGGATTGGCTGTTTTGATCCCGCAGACGGCAGACTTGCAGATGATATTTCAACCGTCTCTTGACTACTGCCGGCTCGCGCTGTGCCTGACAGGACTTTGGTCCTACCAATTCGAAACCGGTAGAGCCTAGACTTGCATCAGTGCAGTGGCATTGAATCATGCATCGCGATGGAGAGTTCGATGGTGAGGGCGGGCAAAAGACACCTGCAAACCTCGCAAAAAACGAACATTGGACGGCGAAGTTGAGGATATCTACGAAGTCTACAGGCTTTCTTTGCAAAATGATCTACTACGAACTTCATCCTGAAGCGAAACTGCATCTTTGCCCACTTGGCTTTTCCTCTCTGTAGGGCGGGGAAAGATTCTATTCTCAGCGCCGCCTTCGTCACATTGCTGAATCGATTCGCCCATAATACAGTGTCTCCTGCATTCTGCATAAACTCAGCTGCTGTGTCTTTCCATGGACTTCATCTGCGGTTTATGAGTTGCCGGTGCTTGAATGTGAATTGAAGATATACACAAGGTGGCCATATGATATCCGTCTTGGGTTGCCTTCTACGTACCCGACGAACCAGGACAGTGGAGAGGGACTCTGGTGAGCAAGGTCATCGTGCATATATGCGTGCGCATGCATACATGTGGGACCGATGTATCCGTGGGTGTCTTCGCGACCCCCCATTGGGCCCCCAAGCATCGTGCTTCCAAGGTTGATTTTGCCCGGTGGGAGCCTTGGAAGGATCCCCCCACACACATATCTTCTTCCTTTCCCACGCCGAATTTTTTCTTCTTCTCATCTTGACTTGGTCCTACAGACATACTTTTTTTTCTTTGTCTGAATTTCGACTAGTCAGATTTCATGCGCAAGGTACCAGTTCTGCGAACATTTATCCGAAACCTTTCTGATGATGCGCGTACAGTTGCTTGCTCTGGGGAGAAGTTTTTGAGTATGCATTGTTCCCATGTACGTGGATATGGATACAGGGAAATAACAATCGGGATGGGTGCGTACGGGCTCTATCTTATTGTTCCAGATGGATACATCATCGCGCGTGCGGTAGGACCAGTGTTGAATGCAAGCTGTGGATGGAATTGACCGCCTATTCTAGCTGTCCCACCATCTAGTTCTCCTTGCGGAGTCCATTGGTGTGAGAAACACGTTGATGACTCTGGTGGGAGGCCATGCTCTTCCCAATATGCGATGTTGAACAAAGCATGTCTACTTCCTCGAGACATTGGTTCCTCGGATGACGAAAAGATGAGAGCAAAAAAGAGAGAGAAAATATCAGATCTTCTAAAAGTGACGAGAGAACGTTTCACGTCGTGCAACCAACTTATATATACCAGTCCCGATTAGGGTGTACAATTAGCCCTTCACAATGGCATTTGATTCGATTCCCGAGAACAAGGGACCACCTAAACACTCTTCCGGAATCGATCCGGTTACCAAAAGGGTTTTGGCATGGAATCATGCATTTTAAGCTCATCCCAAAGACATAGACCTTGTTTGTGTCCGTGTGTGCCTGCCACTGCCTGGGCTTTTGTGCTACGTCTTTTTCCTTGGTCCCGCCACCTGAATGCAGCTTGATTGAAAACCTTTCCATGGACCACTTTGTGCTACCTCACATATCCTTATCGGGAGGTGGGATTTGGGGATACCGCGTACACGATATTTTGGGACGTGTAGCTGTGATGTAGCCAGCTTCCTTACGGTGTACATAAGTACGTGCTCACTATGATGTCGTGCACACATAATGGATGGGTTTGGGCATGTGAGAGTGGCACGTTGTCTGTTGTGCTTCTGGTCTTTTTGGTATGTGCGTGCTCGTTGATTCAGATGGCAAAGACGTAATTGGTCATTTCAGGCGTCCATTTGCTTCTAGATAGGTTATCGTAGCACCGGCCGTCAGAAAGGAAGCAGTTAAGCAGTTCGCAATACGTCCTCAAGAGACCGTTACGACAAGCAGATACCAATCGCAACTAAAGGTGAAGTGGCGATCAAAGCACGAATGAAACATACATATCAGATATCAGATATTACTTATCCAAAGTTAACTTCGCTCACCGATGTACCATACTTGCTCTAGCGATCTGATTATGGTAATGGCTCACATGCCACGACTGCATTCTTTGAGAGAGTTCCGTAACATCTGGGAGCAACCATACCTCAAATTGGCGAGCTCGGAGCCAGGCCCTTGACACTCTGAGCTTTTCCATGTCTCAGTTCCACATTTCAGACTTCAGGATGATGCGCTCACATCTTCCAACCCGAAAAGCGGGATGGCGGATTTCCCTGGCAAAAGAAAAATTTAAGGTTGGGCGGTCTATTCAATGGACCAGCCACAAACACCGCACTTGCACGGCTTGGGACCTCGAACAATAGCCTATTGCTTGGATGGAGTCGGCGCCATCCTCTTTCCCCTTTGCAGATAGCGCCGCATCAAGGAAATATCCACGCCCTCTTTCCCCGGATTTAAGTACCCGTCAGAACGGCCCAGGTCCCAGAGCTTCTTTGTGCCTGGCAAATAATCTTTTCTAAAAAGTTAGAACTTGCGGTAGCTTCAAAGTTCTTGTGGACCACTTTCCTCTTTCAATTCCAGAGCAGCAAACGGGTGGATGAGAGTAGTCTCCCTCTAGGCGAGTCACTCCGCAGACTATCATAACCCATTGTTGCTGTTATTGAGCGCGAAATATGTCCAAGAGTTCCTCGGCCACAAACCTGCCAAACATACTCTGTATAGGTCCGGTGAAGGTTTATCCGTAACTAGCGCTTCATCGAAGCTAAAAAGCCCCCTAGCGAACCCTAAATTCACTGGCACCTGAAACACAACATCAAATGCACGCCGAGAACTCCTCTTCTTTTTGTTCGCTACGTGAAAGAGGCACGGCCTGGGTCCTTTTTTTTTTGAGGGTTTTTTGAGTTATGGGGATTCTGTCGCTTCTCACAAAGTTTACCATGAACTTCTGGTCTTTGAGCTTGGGTTGCTGGCCACGTCGTGCGGAATCTCAGGTGTCATGCAGGACATTGGAGACCTCGTGTCGGCCTTTCTTCGCTATTGCTGTTTAGAGGAATTGGAGGGCTTTTGTGAGATGAAAACACAGCAACCATTCTCGTGAGAATCCACAACCGAGGCTGGGCGAAAGAGTCTTTATGGAGAACTCTATGTGGGAAAGAGAGCGAAGTAGCCCCGCTGCTATTTCTTTTGTTGGCTCCAGGTACTTCGGTTTCTTGTTCCAGCTGAACTCTAGCTAGACAAACTCAAGTGACTAACAGGTTGGGCACGCTATGTTTTCAATTGCTGCGTGTTGCTTCCTGTCCGTGAAGTTCCCCGCAATTTCTAAAGGATCACGAGGGATGCATTTGCGCAGCACGAGAGTTTTGCCGCCATTCTTACATCTGTGCGGATGGTTATTATTTTCCGCTCGATTGATAGATTCTATCAACTCCACAATAGCCCGGGAAAGATAAGCCAGCGATCTCAGGTTTTCTTCTGCTGGAAGCGGGGTTTTAACCCAAACGGACTCTCTGAACGGTGGCGAATTGCCTGCAGTTATGCTGCTCCTCTCGTTCGCTTTCAAAAAGTCTATACCGCCGCGCGCAGAGACAACTACAGACTCGAAAACTGACTCGCATGTACCCCTTTGAGAGTACGAACCTTGGCAGCTCTCAGTTCTCAGGAAAGGGCTCATCCAGTAGGCTGCCAATGGGAGAAGAGAAAAGAAGCCCAATGCTGCCTTGAATGCTTTTTTACATAGTAGCTTCGGTGACGCTTGCCCTGTGCTCCACATCGATGAAGACGGGTACAGCCTTCCTAGCTACAGAGGTTCTGAGCATCTGTATAGCTTACTTGAGCATTGTTTGCCTCTTCATCTCAACATCTTCCAAGACATGGACGAAAAATTTGGCGAGACCCAAAATCAGATGCCAGTGATACCGGATAGAGCAATCGAATGAATGCTTCTCGTTGGGCTGGGCGCTAGAGGCGCTGGCATATCCTCACATCTCCGCTACGCTACATGCTGTTGCCTTTCTAGCTCGACTACTTCAATTTGAATTCTTCCCCATGGGCAATTCTTTTTTTCACAAGTCGGCGATGAAAAATTGGAGAACGAAGCGCATCCCGTCGCCTCCAAAGGACTGGTGTTTTCTTGGTTCTTGCCGCAGTCCAAACAATACACGGTCTTAAACGCTACGGTCTAGCTCTGCTGGGTATGATCGCCGGCGGGCCTCGCAAATCTTGCCAGATGCTGCTAAGATTTTCCGGGAGTAGATAATAATGCAGGTCTTAAGGAATGGATAGAAATGTCTGGATGTCAAACAAGTTCTCCGAGTTCTCCGGACCCATACCACCTTTTTTCATCTCCTGCCGAAGACCGGCGCATCGCATTTGAGTGTGGTCGTTTATCGCGCATCCTCAGTCAAGAATTGGGTTTAGTCTAGTCAACTGCCGTTTTAGGTTGCTCAACAGGTCTCGGAGGACTCTTTCGAACCACTTCCCTTCTCCGCTCTTCGGCTCCACAGTGTCCACACACTCCGGACATTGCTATGCTAAAAAAAGAGCATGGACTAATCATCCCCACAGCACTATTATTACTAGGGGAGAACCAGACTTTGAAAAAATCGACGGCGCATAAATTGGCCGAGGAACAGCGTCGTGGTCGAAAAAGCAACCTTGCTATCTCTCTTCCCCACACTTGCAACCGGAAAGGACCTACTCGGGGAGGAGTTTGTGTGGAGAAATTATGCTTGGAAGTTGGCTCCGGAAATATGAAAATCACTACTTGTAGTCTGGTGGAGCATCTGATCTCATACGATTTCTTGTTTTATATCCGCGCTTGTCGTTGTGATCTTCTGATCGGAGCATGTGAAGGGAAGGAAGGTGCGGATTGGGCGTCAAGGTCGAGAGGAGCAACTTAGAGTTTGCCACTCTCACTCCCCTGGCTAGATGTCATACTGACTGCGGTTATTCGGCTTGGTGCGTCGGGAAGGTTATTCAAACTGGCCATTAGTCAAACGAGATGGAGAGTGTTTTCAAGATCCTGCGTTTGGCCAGCCAACCTTGGAAGGCGCTGTAACTTGGTCACGTGTCCCGAAAGTCACATGACTATTCAGCGACCACCGACCCTCCAGCCGCAGCAGCGAGAATCCCTTGATCGTTAAAGTATCTTGCTGCTCACTGCCACGTGTTCCTGGTATCGGATAGACTACTCGGGAGTAGAAGGACAAACTTCTATGCGAAATGGGGGCCGTTCTGGATGACAGATTTGTTGTTCGTGATGGCGCGCCACGGGGAAGTTGGATCTCCAAACCATCCATGATGTTGCCAGCTTGATATTAACATGTTGCTTCCCTTTACCCTCGAGAAGATCAAATCTCATATTTTTGGATATATAAATCTGAAATGATGTCAACCTGATTGGCTGACACGGCGCCCGGAATCAATGCCGCCCATATATAACATATCGGTTGGGGATCTCGGACAGACTGCTTTGTTGGCTGAGACCTGCTACTACTACTACTACTACTACTACTACTATGCAATCTACAATTGGGTTGTTGACATCTTGAAAGTACCGGGATTCAGCTTTTGCAAACATCTGGTCGATGGACATTGCTCGCCGTTCTCCCGCTTTGACCTGGGGATGCAAGTATCAACTAATTGCACTGTCCTGCAGAGGCTGGGATGTTTCTGACCGGAGATGATGATCTTTAAGCTTAGTCCATCATCATACGCTTTGAACGTGAATAAGAATGATGGATTGTGCCCACGGATGTGAAGAGATGGGCACTATGCTATAGGGTGTCTGGAACGAAGGCATTGTTCAAAGGTATGCATGGTTGCAAGCATAATCTCCACACTGTTCTTTGCCCTTGTGACATGGAGCGGTGCAGCTTCAGGAACAGATAATAGAAAGACGACTGATGTCACCTGGGACAAGTACAGCCTTTCTATTATTGGCAAACCGCTTTTATGTTGCCTAGCACGCATAACGAGAAAATGCGTGCTATCAGGGCCGACAGATTACAATAACGTTGGGGGCGCAGTGGATATCGACGCCGTGTTCTATGATGGATGTGAATCCTCTTTATCCATTGAATTCGCGGCCGTCTACTCCAAGAATGACATAGGGTCGCATATAACGATGCTGGGCATATATATGACCTTTGGGGGAACAAATTGGGGTCATGTTGCTGCACTTGTTTGCGCTTCATACGGCTATACGACCATGCTTCGCGAGACGGGGGAAGCAAGGGACAAAATGAAGCAGACCAAGTTCATTGGGCTTTTCGCTTGCATATCCACTGACCTTTTCAAAACCGAGATGGAAGGCAATGGAACAAGTTATACTGGCAATAACAAGATATTCACCTGGGTACTGCGCAACCCCGACACAGATGCAGGATTCTACGCGATGGCACCCGAGGATACCAGCACACGAGCAACGGCCAAGTTTGCGTTAAATCTCAAGACCTCTTACGGTACGTCAATACCTGCATATCATAATCTAGGGACCTGTGCTGATGATATACATAGGTCAGATCTCGATCCCCGATGTTCAGCTTGACGGCAGACAGAGCAAAATAATTCTCACGGACTACCAATTTGGGAACTCAACCTTTCTATACTCCTCAGCAGAGGTTGCATCTTACGCCAACCTAGACGTCGATGTCTTAGTTCCCTGCCTGACTGAGGAGTCTTCCCCTTCAAGGACGCTTGGGAGCTCCGATCTGACAATCTCATCATCTGGAAAAAACGGTCTGAGTTATTTATGCACACAAGGCGAGTGCATCGCAGCAGTGAAGTTCTCCAGCAGTCCCCTTATATACCTCCTCGACAAGCATACTGCATGGAATTTCTTTGCACCTCCAACAACTTCCAACCCCCCTGTTGCGCCTAATGAGCATATATCTGTCATTGGGCCTTGTCTTGTTCGTAATGCATATGTTCAAGGAGATAGCGTGGAGATAGTTGGTGGTGACCAGAACCACGCTCCTTGAGTATGTCACTTGTCCTAGCTTGATTTTATTTCTCCTCCTTGGAAAGGTGGTCTGGTTCCTGACAGGCAATATAGGATCTACCCTGGCGAGTACAGCATTGAAAGAGTGATATGGAACAGGAATCATCCTCTGGGAAGCTTGAATTTAACCAACAAAACCTCAAGGACAGGGATAACGTCCTCACCATCGTCACTGGCTATACAGGTCACGGCTAGGACAATGTAAGGCTCCAAGGCACACAGAACCCACGCGGCATACTTGGCCCAATCCTTGACGGCCAACGAAAGTTCACGTCCTGGCGCATCCAGGGGAATGCAGGAGGGGAGAAAAATATCGATCCAATTCACGGACGCACATATGGGCCGGCACTTACCTGGACTCACACCCCTATCATCCGCCGCGGATAGCAGCCCTTTCGACGGGACCACGAGAGCAGGCGGCGTCTTTTACACCACGACCTTCAACCTCGACATTTCCCCAAAACCTCGATATGCCAATTGACCTAGAATTTAGCGCGCCCCGGGGTGCAAAAAAAGGCTGTTGTCCACTTCTTTATCAACGGTTACCAATTCGGACACTATCTCCCCACATTTTGGCCCGCAAACTCGCTTCCCCATTCCACCCGGGATAATCAATAACCAAGGCTCGAATACGCTGGCGATTAACATGTGGGCACTGACGGATGAAGGGGCCAAGTTGAGCTCTGTCGAGCTTGTGACGTATGCGAAGTACCGGAGTGGGTTTGGGTTTGAGCGTGATTCGGAGTATTTGCGGCCTAGGTAGGAGGTAATCAGTAGGAATCTGCGTGCTTGAGTTCACTGTTTGGGATGTTTTGAGTATGGTTTTTCTCCAAAATTCGACAAAGGAGAATATGTATATGAGCTGAGCAAAGCATGCTCTTAGCTACAACGAATTATCCTGATATCCGAACTTCGCCCCCACTTGCATCTCTTATACTCAATCATCATCCGTCTTGGCCAACGGCAAAGTCGCGAGGGTTCCAGAGCACACTCTTAGGATGAACCCTCCTCTCCCGAGTACTAGTAATCTATTCTAGGCTTTAGGTGACCGATGTGCCCCGCTCAACAGCTTATTGAGAGACTTGGTGTAGATCTGAAGCACCTAAAATATTTAGCTAGAGGCCAGCAGATGTATATCGAAGGTAGAACCGTATCGTAGCTTGTATCCGTGCATAAGGAGATATGAGCGACTCGGATAATGCCAAGCCAGCTGACTCACTTTCGCATGACGGGCTGATAAGCGACCTTTGTCCCTCTATCGTCCGCTCACTGCCTCCCAGCTCAAGCTTCACGAATCAACGTCAACAGAATAATTCCTACCACTTCGCAGCTATAACTACTGTGAAACATGTCGAAAACAGTCTCGATAACGTCGAAGGAGCAGTTTGACAAATTGCTTACTTCCTCAGCTATTGTTGTCACAGACTGTAAGTCCCCGATTCCCCAAGCAAATCACCTCCCAAAGAAAACCCCCCTCCAAACACCCCGCCTTTTTGTCAGCTTTGGAGGATATACTCGATGGGTTGAAATGCCTCAGCGCACGAACTGAAAGACCATGGTCAAGCTAACAAGATCTCATTCTTAAACAGTCTTCGCAGATTGGTGCCAACCATGCAAAGTGATCGCACCCACCTTTGAAGAGCTGTCGAGTAAACTCTCGCGCCCGGATAAAGTGACGTTCACCAAAATCAATGTCGACTCCCAAAACGAACTGGCAGCCGCATACAATGTTACTGCGTGAGTTAAAAATCTTACACACACAAGGCGCTGTGTATATGAGCTTCTATCTCTCTTTGTCATCTTTTGTTAAAAATGCGGACGCTAATCTATCATCCTTCCTGTGTCTACAGAATGCCCACATTCATGATCTTCAAAAACGGAACTGTCGCAGATTCGATTCGAGGAGCGAACCCGCGAGCTCTTGTCGACAAAGTACAAGCTGCTGCTGGCGAAGTTGACGGAAATGGTGGAGAGTCCAGCGGCGCGAGCTGGATAGGTGGAAGCGTACCCAAGGGATACCAGGATATTACAGACCAGATTGATATCAAGGGAATAGATCTACTGAACTGCGACAATGACATCGGGCCGGGCAGATCGTTGTTCGAACCTTCGAAGCCATCCAGCCTTTCATCGGAGGGGGGAAATAATGGCAAGGCGAAGGAGCAAGCGTCTGCCGATTGGGTGGAAAGTGATACGGATGAACAGCTGATGCTGTACATGCCGTTCCAATCTGCGCTCAAGATTCACTCATTACAGATAACTTCTCTGCCACCAGCGTCGGATGATGACGAAGCGCCTATGCGCCCAAAGACATTAAAGCTCTTCACGAACCGCACACACATCATGGGTTTTGAAGATGGAGACGACGAGCAGCCAACACAAACCTTCGAACTCGCTCCGCAAGACTGGGACGCGAAAACCGGGACAGCAAAGGTTGAGCTTCGCTTCGTCAAGTTCCAGAACATCAATTCTCTTGTCGTTTACTTTGTGGACGGTGATGGAGATAGCGAGAAGATTCGCGTGGACCGTGTTAGAATCTTTGGCGAGTCTGGAGAGAAGAGGGACATGGGCAAGCTCGAGAAGATTGGAGATGAGCCGGGAGAGTGAGCAGCTGCCTTGGGATATCAGGATACGAACATCAGCACATCTTTTGACGCGTCTTTTGATGGCTTAAAACTAGATTTGCCTTGTAAGACTAAAGATCCACTACGTAGGCAAGGGAAACGAATGAAACGATTAAAAAATTATTGTTTCCAAGTAATAATCTGTATTTCGCGTAGCATTTGTAGAGATATCTAGCACACAATCCCACCGGAAAAAAAAGGAGGGACCACATCGGAACGAGCCCTCTATAATCCCCACGACATATCCAACATCCCACAACCCCAACAGCCAAAAAGAAAGGCACAAAGCGCCTTTTTTAAGTGTATTTTGTTCGATCCCAAACCAAATGATCAAAACTCTGATTGCCGAAGGAGGGAAAAGCTTTCACTCTCCCCCGTCTCCGCAGGAGTAACAATGACCAGTAAAGTACGAATCAACGTGCAATATCATTATTCTGTGACGCAACCGACACCTATAACAAAACGGATTTTGCTAAAAGCAGTAAGTATATAGGCAACACGGGTATGTATAATTGAAGGCTGCGTCGCCGCACGAAGAAAAGAAAAGAAGAAGAAAAAAGAAAGAAAAAATTGGGAGCGAAAAGAGAAGTATTTATGTACATGGGCTAGCGCTGGAGCTAATCTCAATTGAGTCTAGCGAGGATATGATTATGTAATTATGGAAATCGCAAATTTTCAACCACATCTTTCCTTTTTGTTCCTTCTCTTCTCTTCTCTTTTTCTCTTCTTCTTCTTCATACAGCCTGTGATGAGGAGGGCATGCGGGGCGGAAATTTTCAATTTCTGACCCTGTGTGTTCTAGCATAACAAACGATAGGAAGAGGATGAATTGCTCCTTTCTTGGAGCTTGATATAAACCATATGACAATCTCTGAGGCTACTTTGATTTTTTTCACCTTTTTTTTTTTTTCCCCCTCAACTTCTTCGGTTACGCCCAGCAGCCCTTTTTGTCTGTGTGTGGGTTGGCGGTTTCGAGTATTTGAAAACCGCTGCTACGAGATTTGTTCTTAGATATGTTCGAAAATTTAGTTCTGTTGTGGGTTAAGTGAAGGCATTGTCTTCTGGTTTCTAAGTACTGGTTCTATTTTCTCTGGTTCGTTGGGACCGCTTCGAGGTTTTAATCGCGTCCATCGGATAGGGCCGTGTATTCAATAATGAACCGTCCGTCCTTTCCAGTATGAAAAGGGTGGAAGAAGCTCCGAGACCGTGTTTCCGTTGCTTCTTGGTGTCAGGAGCTTCTGGTCACGGCACTTCCATGAGCTGTCCATGCGGTTGGAGTATGTGCGGTCCTGTCAGAGTTTCGTTTTCCGCCTTCGGCCTGGGTTAGAACCGTTTGAAATACGTCTATCCAGCATGCTAGAGTCAGAACAAAAAAAAAATATAAAACCAATAGCATCGATACAGAATTGATTCCTCGCTTCGTTATATTTCATATGCTTGAAGTAATGTATGGCGAATTCCTTGCACTCTTCCATAGCCATACGTAGATATTTCTGAGAGCGTTTGTTTCCACTGTATACCGAACATGTTTGCCCTTCATGCTATTCGAGAAGGCATACAAGTGTGTCTTTCTGGCTTTAGCACAACACTCACATACTAAAAATATATGGCGATGGGATAGCAATTATGAAAAGAAAGTAAACAGCGTCTGCCTAGCATCACTCAACAGTTTCAAGAGTTGACAGAATGGGTCTCAAACTCCATTTTCTTCGAGAGATCTAAAGCCGGGGGGGGGGGGGAGGCGGCTGGGAGCGAAAGCATGCTTAGCATCCCAATTGTGGAGGAGGTTTTCGAGCCTCGAAGGTCTCTTCCCATGACACGAATGATCAAGCCTTCTCTATCCGCCCTCGCCACAGCAACCATCCCAAACGGTCGACCATTAGCATCAGCATGTCCAAGCGGCAGCATTCCAATCAGATATCCCGCCATCGCGGTAACAGTGGCGATCGGGCCGTTTGGACTCCCTCGATCAAAACGACAAGATCGTTCTTCTGAAGCGTTTTGAATATCTCCGTGTACCATTCTCGTGTTACGGAGCCTTCATGGTCCACCATTTCAATCAGATCATCTTGTCCCAGATGTTCTATAAGGGCTGTTAGTTTTATTTCTTCAATTAGGCGGGAGTCGCCCTCTCGGCATGAGCCTTGTTGAAATCGATTCCTCGTCGCTGAAGCAGCGTAAGCTGAACATTGCGCTTCACAATAGCACCGGCTTTCTCGATCGCGTTGAGTGCGTTTGCCATCGCGCCGTTCTGACATCGTGTGAGGAGGTTCGACCAAGCACAAGAATAGGGCAATATGTTAAAGGCTACCGATTGTTCTGTAAAGCCTTCCGTAGGTTTTTATCAATGACCCAGCGTTCCAAACATTAAGGTCTCGCGACCCAACTCGAAGTCCCTTCCAGCCACGGTTCAGTGATGAAGAGCAGTCTTCACCCTTCATTATTCCCATCGGAGTCGCTACGTTGGGGGAGGACTTAGCCATCGCTCCCAGCGAATCCAGTAGCGGAGCTGCAGGAAGCACCCCGGAGAACGGAATTGATTCCACCGTAGCTTTGAGGCCATAGAGTGCGGCATGATCCGCTAGTATCACAATAGATCCATCTGTTTCGATTGCGATGGGAAGAGGAGCGAACCTTGTAGAGACGCCCACAGCGCTGCCACATGAGGAGCCTCTAGGTGTTTTTGGTGTGTTGATAATGTCAGATCATAATCAGGTGGTGGAGAGTAGGGGCTATGCCTCCAACAACATAAGCAGAATTTGTGTGTCTGTTCTCATGAGGCTTTCAATTGTCAGCAAAGTAGCAAAATATCACCCTTCAACAGCAGATCATCCAGTGGGAGCATCTTAATCTTTCAAGCCAGCCATTTCCTTAAGAGTGTGTGTTAATCAAACCAGGGCACACTATCTATACAATAAATATTCACCTTCCCTAACACAATCAAACCTGCTTCCAGGAGCTGCGTAATGCGTTAACATTCGGACCAAGATGTAGGTTCATGTAGCCCTTACACGGTCAAACGACCGCAGCATTCCTTTCGCACAACGCAGTTCAAAGGCAACGGCGCCGCCGCAAGTGCTGGGGACTCTCAACGATGCAGCGGTACAGATATTGTCCTAGATTATATTAGCAACTTAGACTGCTTAGCTAGGAAGGTAAGGGTGAAAACCTTTTATGATAATCGAAATTCTATGAGAAGGGACTGCGGAGGTTCCTTGTGGCCCCTTTTTTTATCAAGTTGCTCGGCAGTGGAGGGGAGTTCCGGTTGACGGGGTAATAGAAACCATTGCCCGTAGATTGGCACCATTATGGTTGTGCTTCTCGATCTGTGAGATATATAGCTGAATGAGGGTGACACTTTTGAACCTCTTTTGCATTGAGAAGGCTTTTCAGCTGCCATGCTGTGGCTGTGAGAATATCAATAGTAGCCAAGGCCTTATTTCGTCTTTCAAAGAACAACGCCAGGTAAGTGTAAATGCTACTGGATCAAAACGTAACGGGCTTGAGCTAAATGGTTTTCAGCAAGACTTCCCTCGGAATGGAGGACTTTCGTTGATTGTTCAAATCCTGGAATGGCAGACAGTATCGAATCCCAACTGCCATGAGTAAAAAAAGCATATAATGTAGCACTCATAACCTGCACACTCCCTTGAACACCAGCAAACAAGATGTCTCGATTTTGCGCCATGCTCCAGAGCTCAGGTTGAAGTCTCAAGGCGTAAAATAATTCCAATTAAGTTTTCTTCAACGCATTGCAATCAGCAACTAGATTGACGGCGATTAAAGTACGAGGCCACTCACTGCTAGAAAAAATAACAAACCTTCTTCGACCTTCTTTCCCTAGATCAGCACTCTCAAACTTCCAAAGCCATTCATTCCACAAGTTCATTAAAAAGTTTACCAGCCGTGCATCTTTCAGCAATTCCACCACCCATGAAACCCCACAATGAACGATCTATAAAAAGTCAAACCCGCCAATACAAACACCATTACACACAAGAAATGTTTAGAGCACTTTCCCCCCTTCTTACCCTCCCATACTGACTATGATCAACTACAGCGGGCCCCCCAACCCCATCTCCACCCCCTCCGGCCAACACCAACAAGAACAAGGCCAACTGGCCCAATTGGTCAAGGCGCCTGACTACGAATCAGGAGATTGCAGGTTCGAGTCCTGCGTTGGTCAACAACATTCTTTTTTTTTCACCCTTATTATTATGTATGGATACCTTCGCTGGTTGTTGGTGGAATTTTACATTTTTTCGTGTGTGGCGCGGCGCGGGCGCGGGCGCGTCGGGGGGTGGGGCGATAAGATAAGGCTTTTTCCGTGAGAAGGGAGGAAAATGGAAATAACAACTGGTCTCGTATGATAGGATGTTGTATATTAGAGAGATAGTAATGTATCGCATGTGTAGTGTAGCTCACAACTTATCTGTAGAGTTATACATATGGGTGATTATGGGTGGTGTCGTGATAGTATATATTCTGAGTTCGGCTGTCTATATATTTTTGATGTAACTATATGTAAGCGCTTTCCGTAAAATCTATCTGGATATCAGAATAGAAAAGTCCAGAAGGGCAACCTCCTCGTCTAAATGGTATATGTACAGGCCAACGTTGCCCAAATAATGCAGTGCAAAAAAGGCACACTGACCCCCCAAGCAACAATAACCACCATCAAATACTCCTCCATGCACCTGTATCATTATCCCTCGAACACTGCATCTAACCCCCCGCCTGCCGCTCCCGTGCACACGGAATTCAACCCATTTAGTACGCTGATTCTCTTAATCTCCTGGAGTGATCAATTCCGCCACCCATGCCTCCTTAGTAAGTGTACGAGCAGCAACAGTAGCAAGTCTCTCAGTCTCCGAATCGCTCACGACCCCGGCTTCCATGAATGTCGCATCATGGCGAAAGAGCATGGTCACTACGCAGGTCTCGGTATTCAAGTAGAGATTTCAAGGCTGCGAGTCGCATCTCATCTGCGCGGTAGGACAAGGGCCTTTCGAGCGCTCTGAAGTGAAGCGCGATTGTCGGCGACGGCTTCAGCAGCAGCGCACATAGTCTTCTCGTGCATCGAATATCCAAGCCCCGGGGGGAAGGAGTCGACAGGAGCCTTCTCCAAACTACGTCTCCTAAAGGTGTAAATTCCCTAAGCCCATGTTCGAAATGCAATTCCTCAATAACCCCCGGCTCTTCTTCAACTAACCCCCCTTCCCCCATCCTCCACATCCACACCCCCCTCCTCTTCACCAACAGCAAAAACCACCTTAGCCCACAAACTACAACCCCTACACCCGACCACCACCTCCCCCCTCTCAACCTCCCTCTCGAGCTCTTCCTCACGCACAAAAAACCCCTGTTCATCACCACACCTGCACGCGCGATACCATACCATGCCCCTCTCCCCTCCCCCTTCCACATTCCCATCTTCATCACTCTCCTCGCGACTAAGCATATCATCCAAATCAAATACCTCAAGACCCGTGCGAAAGGCTGTATCTTCGCCGCCGTTTACGGAGTGCGAAGATGAGGAAAGGCGGAGGTGTCGATCATATTCAGCTTTCAGCACAGGATCGGAGAGCGTTTTGTAGGCGAGTGTGATTTCATCGATTGTGTAGGTTTGCGCCTTTTGTCGCTGTCGTTGTCGTTGGGTTTGCAGGACTGGGAGGTGGTGGGGGATTACTCCCTCGTCATATGCGCCGGTTGCGGTCGCGGTCGTTGTCGTAGTTGTCGTAGCTGTTGTTGGAGGGGGATAAGACGTAGGCGACGAAGGAGACATTTTATCTGGATGATGCCGTAGTAAGGCGCGGTGGTATGCGAGTTTTAGACCTTGTTTTGAGATTGTGGAGGAGGAGGAGGAGGAGGAGGAGGAGGAGGAGGATAGGTGGGGGATGTTGAGGATTGAGTAGTGTGTTGATTGTGTGGGTGATGCTGAGGGGTGCGGTGGTTGTTGTTGTGGGCGCGTCATGGTGTCTCCCCCGACTAGACAGGTAGAGAATCTTGGAAGGATATGAGGAAGGATAATGTCTTATTGGCGTGTCATGTTATAAGTTGTAGGGAGAATGAATTGTTAGACTGTGTGAAAATGGTTGTGTTGATGCGCTGCCCCACGTTGGTCGGTGCGACGAAGCTGTCTTTTGAGATCGAGAGGGGGGAAAAAGCTTAATTTTTTAACGACCGACCGGTGGAGCTATGTGCACAGGCATTTTGTCTAGGGTGCACGGCGCCACCGACGTCGTCAACTACTAGAATCATGAATGGTAGTCATGGATTTAAATGAAGGCGTATTTACTCCCGAGGCGAGCTAGAGCTTACTAGTAGAAGAAAAGTAATGTACGGACTTTGAAGTGAGGGGGGAAAACGGCTCGAAGCAAAAATTAACGATTGTTCAACCTATACCGAACAAAGAAAGATACCATCATGATAAAAAAAATCCATTTATTTCCACCACTAAGCAAGCATGGAATCGTCATAACAATGCTCGATATTGTTCCTACTTCCCTATTCTCGCTGTCTCAACAGGTGGAAGGGGGCAGTTGGAAGAGCAAAGACATGTAAAGAGAGACGAAGAGAGGAGATCTGTCTAACGCACAAATTGGTATACAAGACACGGCGATGCAAAACAGGACGCTGAGAATAGCATATGCATTCCGAAGGGAAAAAAAAAAACAAGGACTGGTCAAATGAACCCTGCCCATGGATAATATTGAATAATTAAAACAATTTGAGAAAAAGCTAAACTTGGGGGGGAATATAGGAGGCAAAATTTGTTCGAGATATCCTCTGAGAAAAGGGGATATTCGACATGGTATATAGTGTGTGTGGGTGGGGGAGGAGATAGAATACAAATTTACTCGGAGGCCTTGAAAACGAAGCGCTCCTCAGTGGTGAAGGGGACGCCTAGCTCCAGCAGCTTGACGAAAGCGTCAGAGAACTCCTGGAAGAAGGCATCGCTGTCTTTGGCATATCGGACGACGTGCTTCTTGAACTCTTTGTCCTTGATGAGGGCAATGTCGGTGGGAAGCATCATCAGGGTCTTGGTGGTGTTGTCGGTGTACTGCTTGGGGCCGTTCCACTGTGATGTCCGTTAGTTACTGAAGGGCCACACCTTAGCAAATTGGGAAAACTTACCTTGCGCCAGTTCCACTTTTCCTCAACCAATAGTTTGAAGAAGTCGTTGGTGAAAACAGTCGGGCTGAAATCCCAAGGGCCATCATAGCCAGATCGGTCGGTGTGGGCACGGCCGAGAGCGTGAGCGCCAGATAGCGCAACCATCTCGCGGTCATCGAAGCCCATGCGGCCAAAGATGGCGCGGATGTGATCCTGGGTCTTGGAGGCGTCCGGAAGACGTCCGTCAGGGGTGCAAGCGGCAGCAAGAGCATCCTGACGGCCAGGGCGCCATGGGATAACTGGTCCCTGCAGTTCCTGAATAGCGCAGCAACCGGCCAGGGTCCAGAGATCACCATAGGAGATCCATGGGAATTTGGCTAAAGATATGAATGTTAGAACCTTTCCACCAAAAACATATAATATCTGTTGTCCTGCTTACCCTTCACTGGCGCAAGGAAGTCTCTGGCGTGACTGAGACCGGCATTGGCACCGTGGCCGCTCTCTGGAGTAAAGCGCATGGTGGCGCCGTTGCTACCACCAGTCTTGGTTTCCTTGTCGTAAGTACCGCTAGAGTGCCAGGCCAATCGCACAAGAACCTGGTTGAACGGAGAGTCTTGTTAGGTCATGAAACTCGCCGAATAGATAGCTGGGGAGGGTGCTTACCGGTCCGTAGCTTCCATCATCGTAATCATCCTTCTCAACTAGCAGACGCGCAATCTCGTCGTAGACCTTCTGGTAATCGGCCTTTGTGGGAACGAAGGGACCGGATACCTTCTTGGTGGTAAGGGCATCGCCGTTGAGGTAAAAGAAAGCACCAGCACCACCAGCAAGCGCGGCGGCACCTAGACCCCAGTAGAGGCCGGTGTTGGACTTGGCAGGCTCAGCGCCAGAGGCATAGCCGCGACGAGAGGCACGGAAGGTCTGAGCGGGAAGTGAGAAGCGGGCAGAGTTGCGGGCGGTCGATCGGATAGACGACGATGTGGCCGCAGGGGAGGATCGAGTAAAAGCTCTTGTGAGGGTTCTGGCAGTAGCCGCCATTTTTTCTGAAATAAAAAGCAACGCTTAACAAAAGGACGGAAAGAATATGAAAATCTGCAGGATTAAGAGAGAGACAGAGAGAGAGACAGAGAGAGAAAAAGACAGAGAGATCGGTGACTAGTAGGAGCAGAAAAAGGATTCAACGGAAAGAAAGGAAAGCTTGCCGGAGATATCGAAGAAAGATGAGATAGGTTCCTGCTTAGTAAGGCTCTGCGCTAGACCAACCCAAGAACTGCCGCGGCACTCCTCCGACCCCGCCGTGGCCAATGGAAGCGTCCAGAAGCTTGTGCTGCGAGGGCTTGGCGGGGGAATTGGCCAACCAGGGGGGCTGTATTGGTGCTGATGAGATAAGCGGAGCAAGCACGCAAACCCCGAACAGTCGGAGCAGAACATTGACCGGCCGCTCGCCAGCCATCATGTGATATCAAATTTAAGCCCTGCAAACGCCGTTTGCCCCTTATTGTCTTGGATGGCGCCTCTCCACTGAAAGTATATGTGGAAAGCTGGTATTAAAATACGTCACTGCTATCCCAAGAGACTCGTTCTCATGCACTGGAGCCCTGCAAGTACGAAATGTGACAGCTGGAATTCTGCAAAATGTGTGCGCAGTGCAGATCAGATATAGGCAGTAACAGTAGAGATAGTGAGGAGAGTGTGTGTTCGAGAATATAGTTAGCCATTCTTTACAAAAGGGAGCAATACGGTCTCCTCGTGTTAACTGCCTCATCCTTCACTTAGAAATTTCAAGGAAACCCCTTACCAAACCCAAACATATTATTCTCACGCCATTCGGTGATCCGTAATCCGGTTCTGTAACAACTAGGGATATCTACGGCGGATATAGGGAGGAGCATTTCAAAAGTCTTTTCCAACGCTAGTAATATGAATGATATTTCCTTTACATCAACAGCCTAAGGTTTATAGAAGTTGTTAGGGACCAAGTAGAATTATTAGCCTTCTTAAGCCCCCAAAAGCCACCCAACCCAAATTATCCAATAGGCATGTCTGCCCCTAAAGATATGCCAAGGAGAAGGAGATACTTAGTCCTGGAATTGGTATTTCTTCCCATCTTACTAGCGTAGGAAAGAACCTTTGAAATGCTCCTCCGTACGGAGTAGTGAGGGCTGGGTTCTACCATGGATGGTTGGCTATGTCATTGCTGTGCTAGAGGCTAGAGTGAAGAATTTTCCCAAGGGGACCCACAAGAGGCTTCATGAGTCGAGCCGTTGCCAAGGACGTAAGGAAATGGCGATAGCCTTTGAGAACTATAGACGATCAAATGAATTATCATTATTGCAACGTGTGAAACTGGGTAGTAGTCTACATATCGAAAGCATCTCATCATTATTTCGATCGATCGGTTTCTATACATAGCGACTGTGTTGAACCTGGGGCAAACTCTAGCATTGTGACCAAGTGATCATCGAGGATACGTGTCGCTAGCGGGATCCACAGCGTAGAAGCCTGTTTGCAGACAAACGGCGTCCACGATTTGATAGGAAGGCAACTTATGCAAAGCTCGATCCAAGGGACAAATTGCCAAATATTCGAGATATGGTTAGCTTTGATGGAAATCAATATCTCTAAAAGCGGGCTTCCGGTTGTTTGACCGATTGTCGTGTCATGGCGGAAGTTGGAGTGTGCGTCTCGCAGCCCGATTGCCCCGATTTTTCGGTCTTGGAATATTCTCATAGCATTGCATCCCCACTGTTTTAAATCGCTAGAGTCTGTATCCAGCGTAGGGTAAGGGTAGTCCAGTGACGTCTGTGGAATCTGGAACACATGAAGAGCCAGGAGAGCCTCAGCCCTAGCTCCTTGAAGCGCAGTAGGTGGCACGATCTGAGGTTGATCTGCTGGCCAGGTAATTGGCTCGACAGATGGCCGTTGTCATTCGTTCCCGCGGACCGCATAGCTGCTGAACGCTCTGGTTGGACGGCTTTAATGTTTTGATGACTGAGACTATAATATTGCTGTTATCCCGCGGTTCAGGGGTACGCGTCGGCCTTGAGTGAAAATAACTGTGGGCAGCTTCAGATCTTCCACAATCTGTTCTTTTTTTCCTTCCATAAAGCAAGTTAGCTGAGACGGAGGGAAATGACGCCGATTTCCGAAAATTTAGCTTTGAAAGCAGATAACAAGGAAGGGAAAGCCGAGATTGTTCAAAGCGATGCACGCAGCACGTATAGATACCCGCTGTGAAACGGTAGCTCCTTCTCACCGCTTCGGGCCACCAGCACGACTCCGCCCGTTTTAAACTCTCGCGGAGCTACTACCAGAGTTGTCGCGGAGCTCCCAACAGCGCGGAAAGCTCCATTTACTCCTCTTCACGAAGTAATGAGAGCGTAAATGGGGAATAAGATTTACATCCTCAACGAGGTGATTTGATGATGGACGACAGGTCAAATTCTCTCAAAATGCTCCCCACTAGCAATCCATACACATTGGTGGAAGTGCCTGAGAAAAGTATCAAGGCTGATGACCTTCGGGGAGTGCATGCGAGGACATTGTCTGGAAAGCATCGGGGAGTATGCAGCCTCAGCACACACCGCCCCTGATGTGGAAGATCCTTTTGTGTCTTAATACGAACCTCGGGAAGGAGAGCTATCTGCCTTATAGTCGCCTATAAATCCAACCTGGATCCGTTCCAGATGTTCTCTCCTGGAGACTGACTCGTTGCGATTCTGTCTGGAATTCGCCCAATTGCTAGATCGTGCAAAGACTTGTTTGGCTGGTAACAAGGCCAAGTTTGGGCATGTTCGCGATAATTTCTCCACGGACATTGGATCGCTCTCTGTCTTGCTTGTCTCGACATTAGCATTGTCGGGAATGCGGAGAGCAGGTTTTTGTGGACCATGGTGTAAGTGCATGCATATCCTTCTTATCACTGGACTGACTCGAGATAGTGGCTTCCAGCGAGCTTGCAGCTTGCCCTTTGAGATCATTGGAGGTATTTGTCCACAGGTGGATTCGATGAATGATGTTGACGCGAGGAAATGAATGTACTGCAGATATACCCAAGAGTTCTCGCCTTGCTTTGGCCCAACAAAATCGACTGCATCGAACTGGCAGCGGTGAGGCGATGAAAACCGGATACCCAAGTCTTTCCTACATACTTATACATGGCCCCCGGAATCCACTTTGGGTTCAGCTTCATTTTGGGATAGTTATAATGTCTCAAGAAACTATGAAGTGGTTGTTAAGTTGCTCGAAGATGGATGTTGGACTCGGTGTTCGTTTGTCCAGCCTGGTTGATGAAATACGCGCTTGGCCAATGACAACTGATCTACGGTGTTGGCGCTCACTCTGCTGGTCAGGCAGTTGGAGAAACATGCACAACACAAATGTGTTTAATGTTGTTCAGTCTTTGTTCTCACCGTGGAAACTTCTTTCGTCTTCGTTTTCTCTTTTGTGGCCCGCGGACTTGATGAAAGATAGAATCCGGTTTGCGCTCTGGATGCCTTTGCACACGTCAACAGGTCCCCGTTGGCTTGATCGGACCCGCTCAGCTTTCCGCCCATCAAGGCAACCTGAGTTGGGCACGAAGAATATGGCCTGGCCACGCGCAGGCGACGAGTGTCCTTCAAAATGGCCAGTAGCTCCTGGTAATTGATCCTACATTTCTTCACCGACAGTTGATACTTTGCTCTGCTTGCGTTGTCTGACCAGCTCCGTACATCGAACTACTTACCCGGACAGTCAGCCTGACGTGCGTTGTCTGTTCGAGTGGGTCAAATTACTTCTGGCCCCTCATAGTCTCTCGCCTCGTTTTTGATCGTGGCTCCTCCTGAGAGGCCTATTTCAGAAAATGAGGCAATGACTTGCTGAACTTTACCTAAAACGTTCTCGATGAAGTGGAGCTACACGCTGTCCAAGCGTCAGATGGGGCTCATTCTGTGTGCGGTACGATATGCTCCCCCGGCCGCCTGTCTGCCTCTTCGCTGACTGTAACGTTATGTCTACAGACTCGCAGTTTAAGGCCTGTATTTCCTCCTCTCCCACGAAACGAATCAGAACTCTATACCCTCTGGCTGCAAATTCTGACTTCTCTCTCTTTATTTCGAGTCGGATAGCTTGTATTTTAACCAGCAAGCTTGTGTTCGACGAACTCCGCCGCAGCTTCTCCCCATGGACCTCCAGAAGTATAGTTATCTGATACACCGGAGTTTCAACCGTTTTTGACGAGGAATTCCTGTTTTGAGAACCCTCTTTTACATCGAGGAACCCCCCGAACACTATTGCCGATCAAACCCACAGGTAGCTCTCGATATTTTGGCAACTCTCGTTAGTGGACTTGAAAGTCACTTGTTGGAAAGATGGAGGACAGAGAACGGATGGACATTTCCTTCGAAGTGGGCGATGGGAACTATTCGAACGTCCATATACCTCATATTCCGCCTTCAAATGCCACCACTGCCCTGAATACAGCGCCTGAAATGTCCTATTCCTTGAATCAGTCCTATCAGTCACTCACGTCCGAACCACACGACCTTTTTTCGAGACGTGGATCGGGAGCAGGAACATTATTCGAAGGAAATGATGAAAACTGGCATCATCTTGACAATCAGGGAAACGGCTTTATGGTATTGCTCGGTTTACAACAACCTGCCGACACCACCCGCGGTATACTTCGGCATGATGTAGCGGTTTCTGCAAATGTTATAGAAGGTGCTGGCACGCAGGTTTCTAATTCGACTCATCTAGACACCATGGTAGATCCACACGAGATAGATTTATTTCGTCAGAGTATTCCACCTGATCCCTGGAACCACGTTGATAAACGGAACTTCCCGTCCCAAGACCATCCGAACAGTCAACACAGGGGTCAGGACTTCGCAGATGATGATTCCATCCAGTTGTCCCCACCTGGGATCCTGTTTGCAGAAAGCCAGCATTGCAACACCAATCCCGCACCTGAACTACCCGGTGGCTCTCCCTCTTCCAACAGAATCTCCAAAAGACCACGCTTTAGTGGAGCCTTCATACCAGGAAGCCAGAGGTGTGAGAAACGTAAGGATCCGAAATGTTGGCGCTGCATAGTGACTCATGAAGGAGTATGTCCATTCACTTCCCTTGAAACGCGCGTTTGTGCTAATAGTGCCTTCAAAGTGTGTTGGCGGAACTCCATGTGACAAGTGTAGCAAGATTCTGCACAGCAGGGGGCATCACATTTGGAAGATGACATGCACCCGGGCTTACCTTGAAGACTCTGCTCGTTTTCTTTATCCAGGTATATGTGCATTCTAATCTAGACTTTTAAGGCTGATAACTAATAAAACCTATATAGATACTCTGACGAAGAGTATTCAACCAAAATGGCTTTACGACAATCTCCGACGCCGTTTTGACGTGTTGTTCTGGATGCCTGTCTGTGTGCCCGTGACGGTCGGTTTTGGCGATGAGATAGAGCTTTGGGGTAGAAAGCTCCGGGTGCGGAGCAATGAGTTTACAGAGATCAGGGGGTTGGGCGCTAACAGCAACGGCGAAACCTCCGTTTTCAAGACAGAAGGCCTTCCACTTACGATGGATAGTCCCAATCGCAACACCGTTAGGAACATCGCCTCATGGATCAACGATGTTGTCAACAACAGATTATCCTCATGGGTAAATTTTATCTCCAAGAACAACGACTTCTCCTGGATCCTTGGAGTGATGCAGGCTGTTCAGCGGTACTATGAGACCTGTAGCGTCTCACAAGCCCCCCCAGGCTCTAGTGAGCCCTTCGATAACGCAAACCCAATGGAATCGGATGAGGATCGGACTCTGCGGCTGGCGCTTAAGATGGCCATCTCGGCCACACTGATGGCCTATCGCGTACAAATTTCTGAGCATGCCAACGCGTCCCTTTGGCGTGAAGTCTGCCAGCGCGATCCTCCAGAGAACGACAATCGCTCGTTCCCACGCATGATGAACAAGTTTTTCAAATTTTGCGTCTTTCGTTTCTTGATATCGGTTTCGAAGAAAGTCCTATCCCAGTTGGATCGGATGCTACGTGCCAAGGATAAAGCGAAAGAAGGCCATGTCTTTGGCATTCTAATCCTTCTCACCATTGCAGTGAGCATAACCCAGGTGTCGCTTCTGGATACATGCTTCTTAAATGCCGGAGACATCCCAACAAAGGTCCGTGATGAAATTTCAGAGTTGGAGGAGCAGCTTCACAACATTCCCGTTGAGGTTTTCCACCGAAAGTACAGGTTACATTGTTGGGCTCCAGGTAGCCAGAAACGACCGTTTCCGGAACTTGATCCCCAAACCCAGCAACTTGTTATCGATATCCTTCCCGTCCAAGGCTTTGATGGTGAGTATTGGGATTCTTCGCTGTCGTTTTGGTCTTTATATCCCCTGGAGTCGGGGCCCCCCACTCCCATATTGGTACTGAGAGTTTGGTGTTTTCAAACAGATTGTCTCCTCCAGCTCGACACATTCAAGACGATGATTGAGCGGCGTGGCATGAAGAAAGCTTTCCGAGCGAATACACCCAGATTACTCTACAAGCTTTTCGCTCCGCTCTTCGGAGGGCGATGAATTAGCCAACGCCAACAAGCGCAAGGTTTGATCCAGTAGTAGTTCCTACAGGAGGTGGAAGATTGTTAAGTTGCACCATCCTCCAAGCTCACGCAGGTCCCTTTTCTTATTTTCCTCAGACCCGTTACCCTCTACTTGTTTTTCCATCTGTTTTCTGTTGATATATATATAACATTTTATATATCAACCCTCCGTGGACAATTTGTCGTGGCTAGGCTGTTTGGGTGTCAACTCCCCCATGTTGACTTCCCACTGGCCTGTATTCAACATACTTTCGGGTGATAGCCTCTGTGAATTTCTTTTTCTAATTTTCTTTACTCGTCTGTTTGCCCCTTTCCCCCCTTTCTTTAGCTCTGCAGGAGGAAGACGATGTTCAACACCGTGTTGGGGATGATTTTCCTCCTTGTTTATTCTCATCTTATCCTTTCTTGATTTGTCTCTGCGGTTTTTTGTGTTTGTTTTGCTTGCTTCAATAATTTTTGCTTTTTTTCCAAACCTTCTTTTGTAGTTATGAATAGAGACCCCCCTAATAAATAGTATTCGTTTGCCTTATTCTTTGCTCTGTTAGGAGACTACATGCTTTATGCGAGCTTAGTGTAGTAAGGAAGTAGGACAATGCTCATCAGGACCCATCTACGAAAGAGGCAACTTAGAAGATATGCCAGCAAGGTGCAAGGTTAAGATCAGAAAGATTTGAGTGTTTAGGCCTTTTAAGGAGAGCATCGTAGTTAAAAATTCTTCTCCTTCAATTCAACTATCTAAGCATTATATATAAAAGGGTGGAATGGTATGTCCGTCATATAAATAGTCCTATCAGCCCCATAGAGAAAAATGGTAACAAATGGAGGCAGAAGGGTGGAGTAGACGCAGTTCCCTGCTAAAAAAACTGTATGGGCTTGATCTTCCACTACGAAACGTAATAATAACGAAGTATGCATGCAATGGCCATTAAAGAGAGGCAAACACGATGCTGGCAATGTTGTGGTTTTGTCTTTCGACTTTTTTTTGGGGGGGGGGTTGTATAGAGGTGTTCGGATTCTTCTTCTCTTTTTTCTTTGCTATCTTTTTTTTTCTTCCTCTTTTTTTCCCTCCTATTCTTCCACCAGTTGTGAGCGGACGCTTTCGCCCAATCACTCCGATAGTATTATATCCTTGCTAGCCGCAATGGCTTATCCCGTCTCGTTCAAAAACGCTGTTGAATTGGGCGGATGGGGGCTTTTTGCGACGACATCAGTGACAAAAAACCCATCCGCCTGCTTCGACTTCGAAGGATGACGGCCTTGCGCATTCTTCAAAGCGTAGAGGAAGGAGGGGGATGGCAGAGCTAAAGAGTTGTCATTTCTGACTGAATGGGGAAGGACGAGAAAGATGAAGGAAAAAAAGATGGTTTGATGAAAGAAAGGAATGTGAAATCTTCAGAAGTGCGAGAAGAAGAAGAAGGGCGAGAATTCTCGCTAGCCATCGGACCGAACATAATTCCGATCACCAAAAACAAGCGGGTCCCTTTCCTAATCAATCTTAGCGTCTTTTTTCCGCACTTACTTCAACTCTCACCAACCCCTCACATTTCCCTCTCTTCTTCTTTTTTTTCTCTCCTCACACTTTTCATAACAAAATTTATGAACGCATAATCAACCTCCAACACCTTTTTAGGCACTTCCCTCTTGCTCCACAAGACAGAATCCTAAAATCCTCCATGGGTTGGCTAGGTCATATTGGCGTACTAGAGTGGAAATTGTGGGCATTTTTTACTTTGGCTTCTCGTGACCTTATGTTTTTCGCTGTGGTTTGTTGGAGTCACCTGCTGTCCAGACATATCTCTTTACTCGAAATTTCTGCTCCCTTGGTACTGCCTTTTTATATAATAATAGGCTAGGTCGTATGGCCTAGACCTGCGCTCAGGGGCCTTTTGTTAGCGAAAAGATGTATTTCGTAGCTAAAAAGTATCGGAATGGATGAGAGGATTTTGTGGAGTATAGATAGCACTGGAAATGTACCGCTGCATTGTGCATACATACGTATGTTTGATAGATTGAGCGCCCACCCTGAAGCGAGATGGTTTTCTCTTTGGGGAAGGTCTCGAAAGCATCAGGCGAATGGTCGAGTTGTCAAGCGCAATTCTATTTGGTATCACAATAGCCATACCCATGCACACGAACATCCAGGGTTTATAGTGGTATTCCCTGCTATAATGTGTAGTAGATCTTGGAAACTGCAACACAAGTCCTGTGGTTTATATTATTAATGGCTGGCCAGCACAGAGATTTAGCTTATCTGAGACTGACTCTTTTGTCTTTCTATTATATATGTACACAACATTTTCGCATTAATGATTGGGAATGGTTTAGGGGTATCATGAAGAAAGGGAATCACCAAGACAAGCAGGCTGGTGTTGTTTGTAAGAGAGAGCATCCTGAAATCGGAATCAAAGGAAGGGGGCAATGGGTATAGACTCTGTTGGTGCTGTTTTGTTAGTCAATGATTAATAGTTTGGATTTATCTGTACATAGAGAGAGGAATGCGGTTAGCTGGAGCGTCTCTACATATAGTTCACGGGGCGAAAGAAAGATAAGGGTAGTTGAAAAGTGGGTGCCGTACTCATCCGTTAGATCGGCCTCCGAGAACTCAAGCCATTCGCCTGAGATAGATCTCTTCCAGAAGCGGACAATCCCATCGTCACCAGATGTGAGAAGACAATCACCTGTCACAAGTATCAATACAGTCAGTGGAAGGCTAAAACCAAACAAAATGTGGTCTCTGGCGGCATGTTATGCAACCCACCTGCGAATGAGAACTCAACCTGCCAGACGTCAAGATGCGTGCTGTCGATCGATGCAACCTCCTTGAACGTGTGTTTGAAATGCGTATCCGCTCCCCCATGCCGGTGCATAGCTACGGGAGAGCGATTGGCGAGCGCTGAACCGATGCCGGATTGTGTTGCCAAGCGGCCTGCCGGTGACTGTGTGGTGGAGCTAGATAATGGTCGATTCCCGTTGCCGTTGGTCGAATTCCCAGACGAGCCAGCTAACGTCGTATATACCTCGAAAACCTTGACAACGCCATCCTTCGACCCGCTGGCGATCAGATCGCAACCGCGAACAGAGCCGTTGGCCCATGAAATGTCTCTGACCAGTCCAGTATGTCCGGTCAACTCAATGGCATGATAGAACCGTCGGTTAGCATCCGTACGGTAGATTTTCACCGTATCCATAGCAGCAACAACCAGAGACAAGCTTTTCCTATCCCAACTGGGTAGGATGGTATGTGTGATATCCACCGGATCATGCTGGAACTGGACTTTGAAGCTTGTCTCCTCGCCACGCGATGGCTCCGCACAGACTCTGAACTGGTCGATCTGCTGCCATTCCGCTAGAGTGTCCGGGTTGGCGGGTTCAAGAACGGTGAGCAGGCCATCGCGTGTGATCAGGACAAGCCATGAGTCGAGATCGATGTTGCGAAAATCGAGCGAGACATACGGCGTACGGACGGGGGACGTGAGACGGAAGATATTCCGGAAGCGGCGCCCGGAATTAGGAAGTTGCGTAACGTCCTCCTGCCAGAGTTTGAATTTCATATCCTCGCCCACAGTACCAATGTGCTGGCCCGTAAAGGGGCCATTCCACGCCGCCTGGAAACGAAGGGACACAAAACGGTCAGCCGAAAAGCTCCATGTAGAAGCAATATATCAGAGAGTAACAATTTTATTATGTCCCTACTTACATCGCGGATTTCAGCATCGTGAGCTCGCCAAGTGTCTGTGAGCTGCCAAGTACCATCCTTCTGGTCCCATACCTTGACGCGATGGTCGGACGAAGCCGTCAGGATCCGAGTGCCGTAGAAGTTGAATTTCGTAACAGTCACCAAGTCACGATGCCCCGCGTCAAAGTCATTGAAACCAGTCATCTCTAGGTGCGCAGTTACATGTACCGGAAGACTCTATCCCCAGTCTAACAGGGACAATCCGGTCGTTTCAATTGCTGAATTCCGACTTTGCGTGACGCGACTGCCAATGACGTTGATATGTCACGTGAGAGAGATCGGGCCACTGTATCGGAATTTTGTAGGCCCGAGGTACAGGAGACTGCACATCTTTGCCAAAAGCCTCCTTTAACTACCTAGGTACCTTCTGGGCCCTACATGGTTTCAAATTACAGTGAAAGTACTGTAGCCGGTGCAGCAACCTCTCTTGTTCAAAAGAGAGGTTGCTTTTGGGTATATCAACCGTTTTTCTACTTGGTAGAGAAATTGTTTTAGGGTAAGAGAGGTTGCTGCGCGAGCTACAGTACTTTCACTGTAATTTGAAACCATGTAGGGCCCAGAAGGTACCTAGGTACATTACATACATAGTACTTTAGAGTGATAATTAAACAACCAAAAAAGAAAGGGGTGAGCAAAATGCTTATTTAACAAATTGCCTTGTCCAGCAGAATCCCCAAACAAGAACTCCTAGAAAAAAGTAGACTAAGCAAACAAACAAACAGTCCCCAAATTCAGTCCTTCCACTTCCCAAAGCCACCACTTTCTTGGCTTCACATTTGGAGCGGACGGGAACGAGCCAGTTTCTCCTCTTTCTTCATCATTTTCCACTCCTTACTTGATATCCCTTTTCTGCCCGAGTATTCAGGACCACGTGTACGGGGATCCAAAGTTCGAATTTCTTTCTGTGATTGTGCCTCCTTTCTGCGCCAACCGACACTGGATTCCCTGGCTGCTGTAATCTCTATTTCATGGTTGACGGTGGTTGAGTGATGCGAATGATACGCATACGGGAATTTGTCTCGAAACCCAGCGCGGGCAGCCAGATGCCTGAATGTGATTTTAGTTACTGCAGTCCTTGGCTAATCGCGCTTTTGCTATTAATGATGGCTATGTCGTTTGGTACTTACCTGTTGCTCAGGTCTCTGCCTTGCTGTGAAAGCTCCACAACTTGGTTGTGAAATGGCAGTGTGCCTTTACCATCGTCCTTGGTTGCAGCATGCGCGTGATACCTTTTATTATGCGCACCGTGGGCATCACCACATCCCTTGTAAAAAGCATATTCTTCCTGCACGTCAGGGGTCCATTGCTCAGGACGTCTCTCCCAAGGGTCTGGATACTCGGGTTGGATACGAGGGCCTGAAATTGAAGCGGCTCGCCCACGCTCAACGTCCTGGAAGTGCGGGCCATAATAGCTAGCTGATTCGCGATACGCTCTCTCTGACCGTGAGGGTTCCAAAACATCGCTGTATAAATCAGAATCGGCTCGCCGGATTGGAGGTGCCAGCTCTTTACGGGAACGACGGCTGGAAAACATGTCTGCTTTGTATCGAAGCTCGCAGGTAAAATTGAATAGGGAATAACCGTTAGGGATATGGAGAAGTCAGATATAGTGGGTAAACCTGAAGAACAGAATTTAGAGGAAGGAAAAGACAAGGGAAACAGAAAAACGATGTCTTTTTATAGTCAGCGGAGGGTTTTTGGCTTGGGAATTGAATGCGTAAAGGTATGGCAGAGCATAGAGTGAATAGCAGAGCCTTATATACACTAACTATCATTCTATGAAGAAACTCTGGAAGTCGTGAATGTCCAAGGAGTAGGCGAATTCCCTAGTTCTCTAACATCTGGGTGTAGCTATGCAATCTGCTATGACTATCAATGGAAACATAAGAATCCTTGTTGCTGTCCATTTTTAGAACTGTTTGATTACCCCCGTGATCCTCCATTGGGATCATAGAATAATGTCGTCCTATCAATTCGCTCGGCCCTGGCCCTTTTGTAACACTGAATTAAAGGCGCTTCGGTGGGAGAACGGGGAATAGAACGCCGCTGGTGGTTCTAGTCCAATAGTTGTATAAATATCTACCCGCAGGAGGTGCCTCATTTAAGCGCCTATTAGACTCCAACCTTGCGAATAGCTCAGGCCAGGTGTTGCGCTTGGAAAACAAGGCAGTACAATACCTGCACTCATGCAAGCACACACGTTTTATCTGCAAGGTAGTAGTTAAATCCCTGAGCTCCGTCGCTATTTTTACTATGAGATTTGCCTTGCAGTCCAATCAATGGACGGCGTGTAACGCCCAAGGGCCTCTTGAAGCTTGGCCCATCCTGGAGCTTCTGAGATTGTTGTAGCAACTGGAAACTAGCATGGCATTGAAGCCAAGCCATATCGACTGGCTGAGACAATTATTGCGCATGTTATTGCGGGAAATGCCTAACGGGACACGGGGACAGCGAGGTATTCCCGTAGCCGCTGGACTCCACATGCTTTTTGCCAAAATAGGATGTATGTACTGTACTCTGTACGTAGTTACTAGCTTACTCCATCCATGAATCTAAAAATATAGTAAAAATGTGACCACTTAGTGAATACACATGTTTCACGAGGCGCCTGTCTCACTCTGTCAATATCGTGAATAGAGGACGTTGCCCGATGCTCGTTGAAGGCAAGGTTACGGAGTAGTTAGGTAAGAGTCAGGTAGGCGCTTAGCTGGGGGAGATATATGGAATCACGTGTTTTGCAAGGTGGATCATATCCATCAATCACGTTCAATGCACTTAACCCACTAGATATATTGTGTTTGATGTTACTGTGATGCTAATAGTCAAGACTCCATTTATAAACACGAGATGTTTCAACTATCTTATTCCCTACATTAGCTCTTTCTGATTTATATCTTCCGTGTCTTTCTCTGTGAACCTGCTCGTCTCCTGCTCTGTAACCCCACGAAAGGACGCGTTTGTTGTATTGATTCATCAGTTCAGCGAGCCATCCACCTTTACCTCGACATTCAACTTCATCCTCATAGTGACCATGAAAACTAGGGTACGTATCCCGTAACGCTTTATCGGTGCCCAATATTGTCAATTAACAGCAATTAAAATAGGCCAAACCGACTTTGGAGGGCATTCCAACTGAGCTCCGTATTCTGGTTCTCAAGTACCTCCCTGACACTCACACCCTTCACAATATTGTGCGTGCTTCTCCAGCCTGTCACCAAGCCTATGTTGTTGCGCGGCAAGAAATATTACACAATTTGGTATCCCAGTCTTTTGGTGATGTGGATATTGGAGAAGCAGTGTGCGCTGTCCGGTCCGAAGGTCTGTTTGCATCGGAAAAGACTAACAGGGAGCGGATTATTGCTCTCTTGGATGTCCGTCGACGACCTCAAGAAATACGGAAAATTGCAGGAAAAAGATCACGCGCTGATCCTGATGGAGTTGACGAATATATCAAGATTTTGCATCTCGATAGGAAGCTCAATTTCATCTTGCAGGATTATTCGTTGAATGCGCCTTGCCCAGCATGGATGGACACAGATAAATGGAAGTTGCCACTTGACTTGTCTCGAGCTGAAAAAGCACGGATTATCAGAGCGTTCTATCGTATGCAGACCTATTCCAACATATTCGGGGACCGAGAAAGAACTCCGCCTATGAGTAGGTCTGAGGGATCGCGGCGATGGGCTGGCAAATCGCTTAAGTTGGAGGAGGTATGGATGCTTTTTTTTGCAACAATGCCACCTTGGGAGGTGGAGGAATTTGGTTGTGTTTGGGCGTACGTACGAAGCCGATATGCAACATTTTTCCTCGAAATTGCGCCCTATGTGGACGAATTAAAACGCCAACATCCTCAGCCCCCGCACCCGTGTCTAATCGTGGAAGAACCGGGAATGCGGCCATTTGGTAAGCGAAAGCTCTTATATCTAATGTTGGACTTTTGTGTAATTAATATGTATGGCCCTGTATAGAAACGTACCACTCCAACTATCTACGTGCGATGATATCGTTGGGTCCGTCTGTTTTCAATAAAATTCTTCGTCAACAATCAAACGAAAAACGACGGGACTTGATCTTCTACCTCCTTCTTCTCTGCATCAATTTCGATTGGGATTGGTCCGACCAAATTTATGTGGGTACTTATCAATTGGTGTCTCCAGCAGATAGGCTTGAGCGAGGCGATTTTATTGATTGGCTGCTTTCATTGCCCGCGCTTGAACAACCAAATGAAGGCTGGTTTTGGTTTTGGCCTCCCGGAACCCTAGAATCTGCTCTAAATGAAGATATGTTTTTAGAATTTGGGAATTTTAAGGGAAGGGCATGGGGCTATGCTCTATGGGATGAAGATAGGCTGGAGGAGTGGGGTGCAGACGATGAATTGGAGGGGGAAAGGCATTTCAGGATTTGGTCGTTCTGACTGCTCACTAAGGCGCATATTTTACTAGTGACGTATCTATTCTTAGGGGATTAATCTGTGTTCATGCTGCAGTTTAAAAGGGAGTGTTGTCATGGCTTGGAAACAACTTCAATCATTATTTCTATAGTTATTCCTGTTCTTGAAACATTAATTTTTGCCAATCCAACTGAGTATACAGAGTACTCTGTGTGAGCAGCGGAATTATAGTTGTTTGACAAAGACCTGATAGCGCGCTAGTACGGGCGGTGAGGACAGGCAGTATATTTAATTGGATCGTTATCAGGAGGTCGATGCTGTTGCCAGATTGCAGTTTCTAGCAATTGACAGCTTAAGGCAGGTCATTGATTTAGTCCACCGGGATACCCTACTAGCTGCGTGAATATGCGACCACCATTACTTTCACCATGATAACAGCTCTCACGCGGAATGAGACATGGAGCCTTTTGACCCTGGTTATCGCATGCTTCAGCGTCTTGGCCAATACTTTCCAGGGTGACGGTGAGCCGCTGATTGCCTCGTTGGCTCTGAGCGGCATAGCCTTTGCGGCAACGTTTAGTTTAATACGATGGCTAGGCGGTGTGTTCATGCGGGCTGGATTGAAGGGGAAAGACATGGCGAAGCTGCGCCGGCCTGAACTGTTTGACTTTCCCTCCCTCTCCACAGCTGTTTGCATTGAATGTGTTATTGATGGTTTACAGGCCTGAGACGATGGGAGCTGTTTGTGCGATTGTGTACATATTGTTGATTATCGTCTTCATACCGTTTCCCTTCTACAAAGACATTGTAGCCGCAACTTCCGGAGGTGGAAATCGTGATGTTGTCTTACCTGTCGAGCATGTCGAGACCGGAAGATTTCTACATCGATTCCCTCATAGCAAGGTATGAAAATTCAAACCGTGTATGATCGCTTGTGATGATTTCGTTGCTTACCGATTTACTCTTGCTACTATAGTTGGCTTCTTACCTGTCTGGAATCCTGTCCCTCCAATCTATCATAATTCTCGGAATCGGCGACGACCTCTTGGATATTCGATGGCGACACAAAGTATTTATTCCTGCGTTTTCAGCTATACCAATGCTCATTGTATACTTTGTCGACTTTGGTGTCACACAGGTGGTAGTCCCGGCTCCGCTTCAACGGTTTCTGGGACCAACTGTTGACCTGGGGTGGTTGTACTATGTGTACATGGCTGCATTCGCAATCTTCTGTCCGAATAGCATCAACATGCTTGCGGGGATCAATGGCGTGGAGGTATCCCAGTCTCTGGTGATTGCAGTGTTGCTCCTCATAAATGACTCGTTATACTTGGCTCCGTTCACCCCTTACCCCCACCCGGCCATGGACTCCCACCTTTTCTCGATATATCTTTTGCTCCCATTCATTGGCGTGTCTCTGGCTCTCTGGTGGCACAACTGGTACCCGGCCAAGGTGTTTGTAGGAGATACCTATTGCTATTTTGCTGGAATGGTCTTCGCTGTCGTTGGCATATTGGGTCACTTTAGCAAAACCCTTCTCCTGCTGTTCATCCCGCAGATTTTCAATTTCGTCTACTCCACGCCTCAGCTTTTCCATCTGATCCCATGCCCAAGGCACCGCCTCCCCCATTTCAATGTTCGCAGCGGGTTACTCGAACCATCAGTGGCAGAGTGGTCGCGCCCACCATCAAAGCTCGTCGCACTCGCGCTTGAAATTCTGCACCAGCTTCGTCTAGTGCGAGTCTGGAAGAATGAGGAAGGAGATATAACTGAGTCTACTAATCTCACACTCTTGAATCTATGGCTTTTATGGTTCGGGCCAATGCGCGAGGACAAGCTCGCGACTCACATTGTGGTGCTGCAGCTGTTTTGTGGTGCGATTGGCCTGCTGGTTAGGCACAAGCTGGCGCTTTGGGTGTTTAAGGTAGACAACAGGGCATTTGGATAGACTGATATCATATTAGAAAAAATTTCGGCGACAGTACACTGAGATAGATTTTGTTGGTGGTCATAATATTAATACGAAATTTTGCGTTGAGGCTCTGGCGCGTATGTCTGATATCGGCCCATCATCCCTGCTCGGCATGGTGACGTCGCGGTGAATGGCCGAAGCATCTCCACTCCCCACCGCGCCTAGCCGCCCGAACCAACCTTGGAAAGACGGACGGGGCCGATTAGCGGAGCCTCGGTGCGTTTTTCGCTGCAGCCACCGCCATCCAATCAGCGAGATCGCCATTTAGCTGACCTCCGATACCGGCTCGCCCCTCACCCCAGTCCAGAGCTTCAAAGTATTTCATCGCAACTGAATCCCCAGTCCTTCTCCTGATTTTCTCATTGATATACGTTGCTTTAGCTTACTCTACCGCCTCTACTCCCCCATTTCGCTCTTTCAAAAACTATTGTTTCTCTGTTCATTGCTCCTCTTTTGAGATTTCTTGACCAAAAATATACCCCACGTTTGAAAGCCCACTCCGCTCAAGATGCCGTCTGCGGATAGGAAACCTAGGACCTTGTATGACAAAGTCTTCCAAGACCATATTGTCAATGAGCAGGAGGATGGCACCATATTGATCTATATCGGTGCGTAACTATTGTCCCTACAGCTTTGGGCCTTCGCTTGCTTCATTCCTTGCTAACCATAAACCCGCAAAAATAGATCGGCACTTGGTGCACGAAGTCACATCTCCAGTGAGTACACTATGATCTCAACATGAGCCTAGAATCAATACTAACCGTTCGGTATAGCAAGCTTTCGAGGGTCTAAAAAATGCTGGCCGGAAAGTTCGAAGACCAGACTGCACGTTAGCAACTACAGATCACGTATGTGCACGCCCACCAATGCTTATCGGTTGTTTGTTATGAGAATGCCAGGTCTGACGATATGTGCTTTTAGAACGTTCCCACGGCATCCCGCAAGAACTTCAAAAACGTTGGCGACTTCGTCAAGGAAGCCGACTCTCGGTTACAATGTATGACCCTCGAGGACAACGTGAAGGATTTCGGTATCACGTACTTTGGTCTCGGGGATAAGAGACAGGGTATTGTTCACATTATTGGCCCCGAACAGGGCTTCACTCTGCCCGGAACCACAGTTGTCTGCGGAGATAGCCATACTTCGACACACGGCGCTTTTGGTTCGTTGGCTTTCGGTATTGGTACCAGCGAAGTCGAGCACGTCCTAGCCACACAGACCTTGCTCACTAAGCGGAGCAAAAACATGCGTGTTCAGGTGGATGGTGAGCTCCCACCAGGTGTTAGCAGCAAGGATATCGTTCTTTATGTGATTGGCATCATTGGCACTGCTGGCGGTAATGGCTGCGTCATTGAGTTCTGCGGCTCCGCAATCAGGGAACTCAGCATAGAGGCAAGAATGTCAATTTGCAACATGAGCATTGAGGGTGGTGCGAGAGCGGGCATGATCGCGCCTGACGAAATCACCTTCGAGTACCTCAAAGGAAAGCCCCTTGCACCTAAATACGACAGCGCCGAGTGGAAGAAGGCCGTTAAGTACTGGTCTAGTTTGAAATCCGATGAAGGAGCATTTTATGATAAGGAGGTTTTCATTGACGCCAAGGACATCATACCTACTATTTCTTGGGGTACTTCCCCCCAGGACGTCATCCCCATCACCGGTGTTGTCCCAGGTCCCGATGATTTCACTGACGAAGGGAAGAAGGCCAGCGCAAGGAGAGCATTGGAGTATATGGGCCTTACTGCTGGTACGCCAATGCAGGACATTGAGGTTGATAAGGTATTTATTGGATCTTGCACGAACTCCCGCATTGAGGATCTCAGAGCCGCAGCACGCGTGGTTGTAGGAAAGAAGATCGCCTCCAACATCAAGAGAGCTATGATTGTTCCTGGGTCTGGACTGGTGAAGCAGCAAGCTGAGGCTGAGGGGCTCGACAAAATCTTCTTGGATGCCGGCTTCGAGTGGAGAGAAGCCGGTTGCTCCATGTGCTTGGGAATGAACCCAGACATTCTGTCGCCGCGCGAGAGGTGTGCTAGTACATCCAATCGAAACTTTGAAGGCCGCCAGGGTGCTGGTGGACGGACCCATCTGATGTCACCTGTTATGGCAGCAGCAGCAGCAATTGTTGGCAAACTTGCCGATGTTCGAGCCCTCGCCACGGCTCACCCGTCAACGCACAAGCCCGCAAAGGTCGATATCCACCCCGAAGTGGACGAGATCGACGCGGACGATGACCTTGAGAGGATTCTCGACTACCCTGAAGACAATGAGCCTCACGCCAATAGTCTTGCTGAGAAGTCGCCAGCCGGCCTTCCAAAGTTCACCACCCTCAAAGGTATAGCGGCGCCATTGGAACGTGACAACATCGATACCGATGCCATCATTCCCAAACAATTCCTCAAGACCATCAAGCGAACAGGCCTTGGTAGCGCTCTCTTCTACTCGCTGCGATTCAACGAAGGCGGATCCGAGAAGCCAGACTTCGTCCTCAACAAGGAGCCCTACCGCAGCAGCAAAATCCTCATCAGCGGAGCCAACTTTGGCTGTGGTAGCTCCCGAGAGCACGCGCCCTGGGCCCTTCTTGACTTTGGCATTAAGTGCGTCATCGCTCCCTCGTATGCTGACATCTTCTTCAACAACACGTTCAAGAACGGCATGCTCCCCATAATCATCCCTGACGCCGCTGTCCATGAGAAGATCCTAGTGGAAGCCCGTGCTGGCCGTGAGTTGGAAGTCGACCTTGTCAACCAGCGCATCAACAACGCGAATGGTGATAAGATTGCGGAGTTCGACGTTGAGCAGTTCAGAAAGCACTGCCTCGTCAATGGCTTGGACGACATTAGTCTCACCATGCAGATGGAAAATAAGATCAAGGAGTTCGAAAGACACCGGACATTGGAGACCCCATGGTTGGACGGCTCTGGGTACTTGAAGCGCCGGAATGGCAAGCAGACTGGCCCCGTGATGGTTGAAGCTGCACCTATTCCTAAAACGAACAGAGGCGAAGTCAAAGGAGAGCCTTTGGAGTGGTAATTGCCCGTTTCTTATTTTTGAGGGGTCAGTTGTTTTCATTTTTCGGGATGTCGGATATGTGACTTTTGTTCATTTTGGCCTTTAATGGTGGATTTCAAAATCGTCATGATTTCCTTTTCCTTTTCCTTTCCGTTTTTCGCGATACCTGGTACTCACGTATCTATAGCGTGTGGTTTATTGTTGTCATTTCTTTTCCTTCATGTTTTCGGCTCCGCCTCCTGTTCTCCTCTCCACCTTTATGCTACTGTACCAATCGGTTCCGCCCTTGTTAGATCCGGGGTGCTTTTTTTGATACATATAAAAGCGGCGAATAACGAGCATATCTATCTGGTTTATGGAGTACTTACTTTATGTGCCCTCATTATGAACAATGTGCTCAAGCTATAGCTGCTAGATATGTTTGATTCCTACATAAAAAATGGTGCTAATCCTCGACGGCGCAGTAGCCTATTTATTTCCTCTCAGAATCTGTAAGTGATCATGCCACTCTGGGTACAAGCTATCTCCGCGAGCTCCATCTGAATTAATTGGCACTATGGTATACTTACATCTGAACTGCAATACTAGGTAGGTTGGGAAAGTCGCACTACCAACCTGTGCAAGCTGAACAGGGCGCTAACAATCACTTTTCTCAATACCCTGAAGACATCGATTACTCATCTTCAACTCATTCTTGGGTGTGATTAGTATGAGCAGCAGCCGGGCAGGGGTGGTGGTGTCGCGTTAAATTGAATGCCCGCATCCTTTGGGCTTGGCGATGTCTCTCTACGCCAAAACCTACCCGCGTCCATGACATCTCAATAATATATGGCGGACAGCTCCTGCAGATTAGAGAGTACATCTAATAATTGTGAATATTACTCACGTAGCAGATCCTGATTTAATTTCGAGCCCTCAGCAGGTCGCTTCGAGGAGCAAAAATGCTGGTTTCTTTAGACTTTGAGCCTGAGTTTGCGGTTAAACGCAAAGGCATTGTCCCCGCAGAGAAACCCTCTCTACTTCCTAGCTTCTCGGCAGGTATAACACAAATGTCGAGAATCTTCAGGACGATCAGTGAGCTCTTCGTCTCGTCCAAGCTTCCGGATTCCTGGACTCCATTCCAGAATGGCGAGGTTGAGGTGGCGTTCAATGACAGAATCACCTTTGCCGAAGATGTTGTTCTGGACCATGAGTATGGCGTGGCGATCATAAGCTGCGATCCAGGTCGACCAAATTGGAACACGGTGATAGGCCCACTGCGTGATCCAAACTCCAATGGGAAACTGTTCCTATACGACTACGCGTCATCGGGGAAGCTTGATCAATTGACCCTGGTTGGGTTTAACGGCAATTTCCATCCCCTACGTGTGAATTTCTTCCGGGACGGCCCGGGCGGTTTGACGAGGCTGTTTGTGGTCGATCATGGGGCGTTTGGAAGGGGTATCATGATATTCGACGTGGATTACGCGAAGCTCGAGGCTCACTATGTCGGATGGATCTATGACGGGCGTGAAACTATCGTCTCGCCCAACGCCATTTGTCCCGTGTCGTATACGCAATTCTACGTGACAAACGACCATTATTACATCAAGCGGAGACATCCCTTCCTGAGTTTCTATGAGACCATGTTCTCCAGGCCATGGGGGTGGGTTACGTTTGTCGATTTCACAGTAAGAAAAGACACGAAATGCAGAGTTGTGGCGACGAATATTCCTTTTGCCAATGGGATCGTTATGCCGCCCACAGGCACTGAGGTCCTTATGGCTTCCACTTCGGCCGATGCAGTCTTGGTTTACCAACGGGACCCCGGGACCAATGAGCTATCTGAAAAATTTGAAACGATCCCACTGCCCTTTATGCGGCCGTATAATTTGCGATTCGATTTCTCCCTAGATCGTGATGATAGCAGTGTCTTCGACGCGGATGGGAAGTTCCTGCGTGGTGTAACCGTCGCAGGACATCCGCTAGTGTTGGAAATGGAGAAAATGTCGCGTAACCCTGATAAATACGCTGCCCCATCTTGGGTGGTCGAGATTCGTCGAGGTTCCGGGGATGATCCTGCGCCATGTTCAACGACAAATCCGGAGAATAAAAGTGGATATTTCATGAGGACCCTCTATCAAGGTAAGTGTCAATACTGGCTGGTTAGCGCTCTCTCTCTCTCTCTCTCTCTCTCTCTCTCTCTCTCTCTCTCTCTCTCTCTCTCTTTCTCTCTCTGTCTGTCTCTTTGTCCATCTCTTCTATTCTTTATCTCCGTTACTGATGGACTCTTCTAGGCAATGGCAAAGATTATCCATCAAGCACTACGGGTGCATTGGATAGTAAACGCAAGCGACTAATAGTCAGCGGACTGTATGCAAAAGGCCTGCTAAGTATTTCGTATACAGATGAGGAACCTTCAAGCAATAGCAAGTGAAAGAAGGTCATATCTTTTGTATCCCCTCTAACGGTAGAGACAAGCGCTTGGTCTTTCCTTCCTCGACCTCCTCTACTCCCTTCAATTTCTTTCCATATTGGAGCCCTGTTTCCTCATGCTCGTTTATTGGGAGCACTCTCCCGTGCTGTGGGCTTTCCACGGAGGGATGTCTTGAAATATTCATCCTTGCTCGATTCTTATTATCTGCTCTTCTGCATTGAAAAATCCATTCGGGCCATGCGCTGTTGTTGTTATTCATGTGTCCCACTCGCCCGATACCATAGCGTCTATAGTTTTATTCTCCTCTTTATCTTTGTTTTTATTTATTTATTTTCTCTTTGTGCAAGGTCAATGACAGGCGGAATAGCATACCGTTTGGTCAACCCGTCACAGGGGGAAAATATCATCCATGACCCATTTGTCGTATCTTCCAGGTACAGGCCGCCGGACCCGCCGTTGGGCCAGGGAGCTCCCCAGCTCAACTTGCAGGAGTGGCAGACATGCAGACTTTTGTCCCTCCCTCTTGAGATGATTCAGGAAATCATGAACAACCTTTTTATTCCAGATATCTACAGCTTGCGGCAAACGAATAGTACTTTGAAGTATCTAGTCGACTCCCTGCCAGCGTTTCATAGACTACACGAGCCTACGCGAGATACAATCCAAGCCATCCTTCGAAGACATGCTTCGATATACTTTTCTATTGGTAGACTCTATGGCGAGTTCCGTTATCTCTGGTGTCGACTTTGCGGCGACTTTGGCCCATACCTCCCTCTTTTTACGTGTACTTGTTGCTGCGACTATTGCCACCTCATGAGTGACTGGCGAACCGTTCTTCCACTCAAGGATGCAATGACACTATACGGCCTCCAACCTAAACCACGCGTTCGGCTTCCAGCTATTTGGACCTTACCGGATGAATATAGGTCTGGTGGAGAGGAACACCTTTGTATAATTCATTCCCCTACTCTCATGGTGGCTCGTATGGATGATGAAAATCGGGGGGTCGAGTGGTACCGCTTTTTGGCAGCGATGATCAACGCAAGGCATCAGGACGTTGTCGCCCTGAGGCTGCAAACTCACGTTAATTGGATATAGTCGTGCTAGCATCAGACAGGGCCCGCACCTTTGGCCAGCCGGACTGCACTCACAAACGATATAATGCCACAATTAAGGGACGACTGGAACTTCATGGGCAGAACTTCCTTCCCTATGGGGACGCGAAACGCGACAGGGTCGAGACGGGGCTGTACTGCACAGGTTGTTGTTACTGCGCACGGTGTATTATCTTGCTGTCTAGAGGGCTACTGTCGTGTAGATACCCTGGAAATGAAATGGTACCTAAGGCGAATCAACGGTCTTACCGAAAGGAGGATACTCTCCACCATTTTGCCGAACGTCTGTGTCAGTTTGCGATCCTTTTTCCCTATATGGTTAGGATACCGGAAACCCTTTGTTCTTGGATGCCCAGTGTTGCAACTCTACGCCATTGCTTGGTGCTTTCTCCCCAAGTCCTGACAACTGGAGATACCACGATTTCAAGTGCCGCTGCACCAATGTGACAAGGTATTAAATTGGGACTATCCTGGTTACACATACAACTCAGCTGAATGCAAGGCGCATAGTAGCGTGGGATAGCGACGAAGACAGCATGGTGGATAGGGTTATTGGTGGGGTGTAATGGACGCAACATTTGGCCCTGAACTATGCCTCTGGGAGAAAGGGAATTTCTCCCGTACTTGAAAGCCATATATACTTGTTTTTATTTCTGCGTGGTTTGGGATAACCTTCGTCGGTGGGTTAGGCTGTATTCCAGGGAGTTTTGTTGTATGATCTTCTTTACACAAAGGTGGGAGTAGGTGCTTGGTTGGGATTCATATATGTACTGTACAGTACCGTGTACACTTTGATTGATCCATTCGTTCTTGTTTATGGAATTGCTCCTCAACTGCATAAGCTGTTAAAAGGGATGAAAAGAAATATAGACAACTTTCCTTAATCTCTAGAGTTTGCTCTTACCAACCCCTGGAGAAATCTATGAACAAAATAAAAATCTGAAAAAGGGGGGTCATCCCTCAACACTTTTTATTTCTTTATTCCTCAGCTCCATACCGCGCTCTATACTCCTTCAACCGCTTAAGATTCTCCTCTCCAATCTCCGCCCCCAACTTCTCAATAATATCACTTAGCCCCAAGACCGCGCGCACAGGCACATTTCCACCGAGACTCGACTGTGCAACGCCGACCGCACTCTTGCTTTCCGTCTCACTAACCCTCTCCTGCCTATCCAACAGCACCAACACACCCACAACCACTCCGCCTTCCTTCTCAATTATGCCAACGGCCTCTCTCAACGCCGTCCCCGCCGTAATCACATCGTCGATAATCACCACTCTCTTCCCCCGCAACGGCGCACCCACGATACTCCCACCCTCGCCGTGCGCCTTCGCTTCTTTCCGATTAAACGAATAGCTCACATTAGACCAATCTCCCCGACCCGCGTCGCGGACACCTAGCTCGTTCATCACCGCGGTGCAGAGCGGGATGCCCTTATACGCCGGGCCGAAGAGGATATCGAAATTCGGCTTCTTCACGCCATTTCCATCGGGGTGAGCAGCTGCGAAGGGCGCGGCGCTGAGAACGCTGGCACATGCGGACGCTGTGGCGTGGAGTAATGGCGCGGTGTGCAGGAGCGTCGTGGTGAAGAAGTACGGCGACTCGCGACCGGATTTTAGAGTGTAAGAGCCGAAGGAGAGGACGGAGGAGGAGATTAGGTGGCCTAGGAGATTGGATTTGTAGTCTGATTCGGTGGACATTTTGGCCGGGGGGGGGGGGAAGATTGGTGATTTTTTTCCTTGTTTGTTCTTTATTTTTTTGCGGCCGTTTTTCGGGGGGGCTTGGAGGAGGGGTGTTGGATATGTATGTTCGTTGAAGGGCGGGGCTGTTTTTTCCCTAGACGTGTGGGCAATTGGGTTCTGTCGAAGGAGTGCCGTAAGGTTATAGGGGTAAAGGAGTATAGATGAGAGCGATTGCAGCTCTTTTTCGGTTGTTAGGTGGGGATATAATAAATGATTGCAGCTCTGACACCGATTGATAACTGCGGGGAAGGAGAGAAGAAAAAAAATATGTTAGATAAGAATGACCGCCGCCAGACTTATAGCGACGCATATCTGGTCCTTATCGACACGACAGGAAGTTGTCCACTGTGCAGATATTCCTCTCTTTCTCTCGCTACATTGTATTGAAGCTTGAATTCTATTCGAAATTATGTGCTTAATGGTATATACCAATCCACGATGTCCCTACAGAGACTTCGTGCCCGGCAATCAATCCAGTTCTAGCTACATCTTGCATCTTGATCTCATCAACGGCCCCAATGCAAAGGGGAAACGTCCCCTCAAAAGCTCTTGCTACCTAGGAGTTTAGCCTACGACTGCAAATTATGAGAAAAAGCTGATTAGAAGCACGCCGAATATACAGTGATCCCACTGACTTAAATGGTATTGTGCTGGGCGGCTAGTGAAGAGGAGATAGTTCTTTTGCGCAGCTGCGCAGATCAGCCATTCAGGCACAGAGCCATACGCGCAGCCTTGTTTCTCGCTTGTTCTGCCGGCTTTTTTTTTTTTCCCTCCCTCGAAAAGAACAACACGTTCTTCTTTTCTCTCGCTCTCTTGATCAGACTGTCCTGTGTCATTTGCTCCTTTTTGGAGAGTTTTCCTCATACATCTATTATATACGCGTGCACACGTTACCATTCGTTCAATCCAGAAGACTAGATTCAAACTTAACGCACCGAGGAGTCTATTCCGGGAATTAGATAACTATGGCAAATCTTCGTCAAGAGCAGCAAGGAGAGCTCAAGGAAGAAAAGAGCAGCCCAACTAGTCATGAGAGTCTCAGCCCGTGGGGAACCCTCTCGTTTGCAGTGTGCAAGAACTACGAAAGTTTAGTTTATTTGCGAGTACTAACAACTTTTAGGGATTATTATCGAGCCAATCTCGGTAGCCCAAGCCCTACGCATGCTGGCCATCCAGTAATGGAGTCGTATCTCGCGGAAAGAAGCCCAGAGGAACCATGGACGCCAATTAGAGCGCCAAATCTCGATTTCCAAAACATCACACATGCACTTGAAGCTATCGAGACTTCACCCACGACAAAAGTATATTCGGGGCATTTGCAGGAGTCACGAAGAAGTTGCAAGATATGCAGAGCGCGAGAGATCAAGTGTAGACCAGCGAAATGCAAGCGATGCCAAGTATTAGGACGGCATTGTTCCTTTCAGATGGGGTACGTCGGAAAGAATTTTCAGGTTATTCCTCATCACTATGCTGTAGTTAGCCTTATGAAATTGCCCCAGACTTGGCGCAGAAGATGCCGTACTAACTAGAACCATGGGCACCATTAGGATGAATTATGGAGGATCTTGCTCGACGTGCTACAAGGGGCCACACCCCTGTACCGAAGTTCTTGGGTGCGAGGCATGCATTACTCAACGTAGAGAATGCAAAATTCGGCAAATGTTAGTGAGAGTTCATGGGGATGATGAGCTCTATTTTCTAACTATCTTCAGTGTGTCCCATAACGAGCTAGTTGGGCCTGATATGCTCTGGCCTCGAGCGCGGTTTGACCCACCAGCCACAGCCGAAGATGAAAAAGTAGATCGAGACCCTTGGGAATATGGACAGAACAACCCCAGGGCTTTCCCTTCTGATGATAGGATATCGAGTATACAGTTTATACCACGAGCGCCGTATAAGTCAAGTCGAGATCGAAGAAAAATGTCTTCAGTGCCTAAAGACAGTATCCAGAATCTCTTTGAGGAAAGAAGGAGCGCGAAAGACGATATCTCTGGAAGTGAGATGACCGCTGAAAGCTCCTCGGAGGCCGAGCATCAGATCATGGGTATTGATGGAACAGGACACCGGGTACTAAGTCCTGCGAAGGATGAGATTGTCATTCATGTAATGAATGAATTGCGCAACGTTTTTGGCCCCAAATGGACTGCATGCGACACATGGTATACTAGGAATGAAGGGAGTCAGGCGCCGCACAGAGATGGGGAATATAGCTCCAATAGCACATCCTCCCCGCATCGCACTCTGAACAAGACTCAGTCCACTAACCAAGCTCCAAAACGCAGCAGGAGCGACAAGGAGGCTGAAGACACAAATGGCGACGGTGTGAATAAACGGCCAAGAAAAGAAGAACTTGGCGTCCCTGTATGTCAACTAGATACGGCCGAGCTGAAGTTTGCATGTCCCTTTAAGAAACGGAGCCCCGCTCGATACCCAATATCAAAGAAAAATCAAGCTTGTTGCCATCCTGGCTTTCCCACAATTCATCGTATGAAGTGAGTTATCTGGCAATATCTTTGTGAAATAACCAGGACTTTGACTGTTTGGACAGGCAACACCTCTATCGTCGTCACCCACTGTCGATCCACTGCCAACGTTGCGGTACAGAATTTGGTCAAGCATCAGAACTCCGAACACATGCAACTGCTCCTAGCGGCTGTGATACTCGGAATGTAGACTTCGAGGGCCTCAGTATATACCAAGAGCAAGAGATACGAGGGCAAAGGGAGAGGGGTGGTTCAGAAGAGGACAAGTGGAGATCTGTATATCGGGTCCTCTTCCCTCAAGATCATCATGTGCCTTCGCCATGTACGTGTCAGACCCTCAGACAGAGGCAAGTTGCCAGATAGAGGCAAGTTGCTGACGGCTTTATAGATTTTGAACCAGAAGAATGGGAGGATGTCAGTCGGTTCTTCCACTATACCCAGCAGAAGCTACCGCGTTTGGTCGTTGCTCAAGTCGATAATACGATTAGACAATCGAATCAACAAGTGGAGGATGTTTTGAGGCAACTCATTCAAGATGCAGTCCAGTCCTACCTTGAAGAACTCTATTCATCATTTCGACAAACTCGTGGAACATCTTCCGGCAGTCCTGGGGCGAATGATCAAGTAGTAGAAGGTATTACTGCAAACCCACCTATGTCGGTACGGGGGCCGCGAGAAGCCTCGTTTGATACACCAAACCCACCCATTCTAGCTACTCCCGAGCGGTATACTGCAATAGTTCCAAACCAAAGCCGTGGAGTTCAACAGGTCTATGATTCGACTGAGCTAACTTAAGTCTCAGTCCAAAACTCGAATATTGAAACACCTACCGTTACTCGACCCCGCAATCCTCTGGCATTCCAGGGCGCTTCTGACCCTTTTGATCCAGCTCAAGTCTTTATTTCAAACTTGGATCATGGAGCTTTTGCCAGTTCCCATAGCGTCAATGTTTCGGAGCAGTCTGTCAGCAATTTTCAAAACGAATTTGGAATGCCCATGGATGGCGACGCCTTATCTTCTTCATCAATGGATTGGTCGATTTTGCACCATAGGTCTATGGCTGACACCGCTCCAGGGCCAGACATAAACGAGATTTGGGGAAATCTTTTAAACCAGGCTGGCAAAAACGAGTATTCTAGTCAGTTTTAAGCCCCATATATGTACAGTATTAAATAAAATGTTATGACAGTTTTGGAGATGGTGATGATGCTCTTTAAAAAAAGCTCCGGCAGCCGGAGCCCAACGCCGAAGAAAGAATCCGGCGACGTTGCGATAAAGGAGTCACTAGACCCAAACAGGTAAGGCTGCATCCCCCCCACCACCGGATTGCGTGCCCAGTCAGTGCCGGCTCTCTCCCTCCAGTTAGCAACACCCTCTCAAGAGTAGCTCACTTCTTTTCTTCCAGGAACAAAGAAATAATCATCCTGCTGCCCTTGTCTTTCTTCCTTGCACTTCCAGTGTCAAACAGCTGCAATTGCTCTATTCTTTCATTATTTGGCTCCAGCCCACCTACCCCGGATATCCCGCACCACATCCATTCTGTCCAGCCCCCCAGTGGTGCCCTCTATCCACGATTCTCTTCCCCGCGATTGTCGCAGTGGTGCTGACCTCCGACCGCCACTGTACTAGGTAGGTCATGATCCCTGTCCCGCCCTCTTAATCACTCCCCTCTGTGCCTGGCAACTCATTTCGCAGTTAGTTATTCCCCTCCACTCAGTTCTCTGGCATAACAACCCGTCGTATATGTCGCGAGAGTTGGCTGATCGGTGGGCACGCAAACGTTACTTGGGCTAAAGGCTCTGGGTCGAGAGTGAAAAGAGAAGGGAAACAGTCATATTATTTTTATTTTCTCGCGGTGTGCAGAGCGGTTCGGCGCTTTTTCTTGAACGATCGGAGCTATTCTGTACGTATATACCCAGCCTCACCCGCTTACTTCATTCCGCCGGACCCTGTTCGCTGCTGGCTGTACCCATAAGTTTGTTTTTTATCGCTTGCGGAGAGATCTGCTTTTAAAAGACTTACCTGACCCCTCATTGTTTCACTCTCCTCCACTCCTACTCAAACTCTCCGTCAGACATCACTGACTGGACTTACTCTACCTAGAAGTACTATATAATCCACGATGCATATCAAAGACAAATTGGCCCATGCAGAGGCCACCGGGAAACCGGGAATCTCCTTCGAATTCTTCCCTCCCAAAACCGCGCAGGGTGTTCAGAATCTTTACGACAGAATGGATCGTATGCACGGCTTCGGACCTTCATTCATTGACATCACCTGGGGCGCCGGAGGCCGACTGTCGGAGCTAACATGCGAAATGGTCAATGTCGCCCAAACGGTTTATGGCTTAGAAACCTGCATGCACCTTACTTGCACCGACATGCCACGAGAAAAGGTCGATGATGCGTTGCAGGCTGCGTTCAAAGCTGGTTGTACCAATATCCTCGCCCTACGCGGCGATCCTCCGCGTGAGAAGGAAAAGTGGGAGGCGACAGAAGGCGGTTTCCGCTACGCCAAGGACCTGGTCAAGTACATCCGCGAGAAATATGGGAATCACTTTGATATCGGGGTGGCTGGCTACCCTGAAGGCTGTGAGGACAACGACGATCAAGAATCGCTGATGCAACATCTCAAGGAGAAAGTTGATGCGGGCGGAACGTTTATTGTCACGCAGATGTTCTACGACGCGGATATTTTCATCGCCTGGGTTAAGAAGTGTCGAGAAGTGGGCATCATGGTGCCCATTGTCCCCGGTATCATGCCTATCCACACCTATTCCGCTTTTATAAGACGATCCAACTGGGCCAAGATCCGGGTTCCCCCTGAGTGGCTGGAGGCCCTTGAGTCGGTTAAAAACGATGATGCTGCAGTCAGGAACATTGGAAAGACACTTGTGGCGGAGATGTGCAGAAAGATCCTCAAAGCTGGAATTCACCACTTGCATTTGTAAGTCTGACTTTTCTTTCCTTAAACCGTCTATGGTCTTCTAGCTAATTTGTCTTCTACCAAAGCTATACGATGAACCTAGCGCAGGCGACGAGAATGGTTTTGGAAGAGCTAGGCTTGGTGCCATCTCAAGGGACACCACTTCAAAAGGCACTCCCATGGAGGCAGTCTCTTGGCCTACACCGAAGAGAAGAGGACGTCCGTCCAATTTTCTGGCGACATCGTCACCAGTCTTACGTTGCGCGCACGCAAACCTGGGATGAATTCCCCAACGGCCGCTGGACAGATTCGCGATCTCCAGCCTTTGGAGAGCTCGATGTGTACGGAGTCGGCTTGAAGGGAACCAACGAGCAGAACGTCAAGCTTTGGGGCGAGCCCAAATCCATCAAGGATCTCTCGAATATTTTTATTCAATTCATCGATGGCAAGGTCGACAGGCTGCCGTGGAGCGAATCTCCGATCACAGAGGAATCGGAAATCATCAAGCCAGAGCTCATTGATCTGAATAGCAGAGGCTTCCTAACCGTCAACTCTCAGCCCGCCATGAACGGCATCCACTCTTCGCATCCGGTATATGGATGGGGTCCCAAGAATGGATACGTCTACCAAAAAGCCTACCTTGAACTTCTCATTTCCCCACAGCTGATTGACGAGGTGATTCAACGCATCGAGAAGAACCCTGATCTCACATACTACTCCATCGACAAGTCCGGCAAACTGAAGACGAACACCACCGACAGCCCGAATGCGGTTACGTGGGGTATCTTTGCGTCGAAGGAGATCATCCAGCCAACGATCGTCGAGACAGTCAGCTTCTTGGCATGGAAGGATGAAGCATATACTTTGGGAGACGATTGGGCTAAATGTCACCCTGCAAACACACCAAGTCGCCATCTAATTCAGAGTGTCATGGATGAGTGGTATCTCGTTAACATCGGTAAGTAATGGCTTTCTTTGACACCGCAAGAGCCACGATGTTTCTTATGCCTCTGCTAATTTCGTCCCTAATAGTCAACAACGATTTCCACAAGACTCACGACATCTTCGATCTCTTCAAAGATCTCACCGTCAAGGATCTAGACACCGAAATCGAGGTTCCCACCACAGATGGGGCCAAGGACGTCGAATCTGCAACAACCGACAAGCAGACTCCCCAACCAAACGGCCACGCACCCGCTCAAGCCAACGGCACCAACGGCGTCGGACCTAGCCCTTCGAAGGCAACTGAAGTCACCGCTTAATTTTACTCCCCATCAGGCGGGCCTGAAGCTACTATTACCGATTATTATTATACCCCCCGCTCTCCGCTTCCATGATTCAACACATAATGAAACCCCTGTCCGCTACCCCGGACTCCTCAAAAAGCGAATCCTCCTCACGCCCGCTGAATACTTATCAACAACCTAACATCGACAACCTAAACTCAACGCTTAGACCATTCCTTCTCTTTCCTTATACAACGTTCCGGGGCCAGCAAAACACCCTACCATGACCACCTAACCGCACAAACAAAAACATCAGCTGGGGCAAATTTTCCTATTTTCAACAAAAGCCCCTGTTTCTCTTCAAAAAAACAATACCCCTCAATTTCAACTAGACATACTCCGGGTGGTGACCCTCTCATACTTCTCCTTATCCTTCGTCCCTTTTCAACCCCACCCAGACAAAACCTAATATCAACTATAACAACCCCCTTCCTCCTCCCAACACTTGGGCCGGCATTTTCCTTTTTTATTTCTTTTCTGGTTCATACATATATCCATACCCGGGGGGTTAAGGCACTTCAACAACATAACCTTTGTTTTTTTTGTTTTTTTGTTTTTTTGTTTTTTTGTTTTTTTGTTTTTTTGTTTTTTTCTTCCTTGACGACAAGACCATGACATGCAAACCTTTTTTTTTTTAAAAAAAAAAAGGATCATTAAATTCAACATTATGAAAACACACTGACACACTCACACACTCACACATGTATGGGAGAGAGCAGAGGGGATGGGGTTTAGATAAATAATTTCCAATTTTCTTTGCCTTCCTTCTTACCTTTTTTCTTTTTTTTCCTTTGCTTGCTTTTCTCTAGTGATTTCTTTTTTCCGCCCATTTCTAGGGCTTTTCTTTTCTTTCTTTTCTTTCTTTTCTTCTGGTACAGCATATGGGGAGGGGGTTGCCGCTCACTTATGCGTCTGTGCTCCTCCCTCCTTCAGCTTATTCTTGTGACTGCTTTGGGATTTCCTTTTTCCCCTCTCTCTTACTATCCTCTTCCACACACGCACGCGTGCGCATACCAGACATAGAGGATGTGTCTTGTTCTTGTCTTGTAACCTAAGAATCTTAAAGAAACTATTTTATATGCCCCTCCCCGGTCCTACCATCCACCATCCACAATACACCCCCCTCGCCGACATCGCTGGCCTCCCCATTTGCGAATTAGATATATAGATAGGAATGCAGGACAAGGGGGGTGGGATGAGGAAGAGAAGAGTGTAAAGGAAGGGAAAGACGAGGAGGTGGGCAAAAAAGGCAAGACCCACCAGGACAATCCTGAAAGAAACAGAAATTGAGAAATTTAAACTTTCTTTCTCACAAACTCTTTTTCCAATTTCCCCAAGACTTTTTATATAAATCTTTTTTTTTTTTTTTTTTTTCCCTTACAAAAGAAAATAAAATATTATTCTCTTGAAATTCTGGATTTCTTTTTGGGTGTGTTTTCTCAAATTTTGGTGACTACAAATTTTTATCCTTTTTTGCAGATATGGTTCAATGTTCTTAAGGTCCTAGGGCTTGCAAGATTTATTGATATGGGAGGACTTTTAGGGGGATGAAATTTATTTCTTTTCCCATCAAGAATAATGCTCTTTTCAACCAGTAACACCATGAAAGAAAGAGAAACTTTTCTCAAAACGAATGAATCCCCAATTTCTACTACTTAAAGCACTAGCCTACCCTAGTCCTCCGACCTGCAAAGCACTACTCATCATAAGCCCAACAACACCGGCAATCCAAACACTCCAAGTCCCCCACACAATAAACCACGTAACCCCCTTAGCCAGAAGAGCAAGGACATGCGTGACCGCCACATAACATGTCCATGCAACGAGGACTTGAAATACTAAAGTAGCTAACTTTACTGTGGACTCTTGGTTTCCGCCGCTGAGTAGAAGGATGTGGGTGTCAAAATGTATAGTATTCCCCTTTCTTCGCTGACGTGGATGCTTGGGGAACCAAAACTTGCAGAGACGGAGAGTGACGTCTAAGCCATGTATGAATAGGGAGAAAAGGGCGTGGAGGATGAGTTGTAGATAGATGAATGGGTGGCGAGGACGGGGATTGGAGGAGATATGGCTAGGGAATGATGTAAGATCCCATACAGCCTCCATATTATTGCTTGGGCCATTCATTTTAGGAAGTTGGCTTTCCGGTAGAGGTCCTGGAACGGTAGATTGACCTGGCATGGTGGCACCTTTTAGTTCCTCACCTCCTTCCTGAAAGTCTAGACAACGCAACCCATCGTCTTGATGATCAATATCTTCGTGGACAGTATTCCTCAACCCACCATCTGAGTCATTCCCCAAGGTATTTGACTCACTTCCCCAAGAGCGTACATTCCCCTCCATGCACCCAACACACTCGCAGCCTGCAAAGCTGCTACTATCCACCCATCTTACTTGATCTTCTCCTCTCCGCGTCCCTGCTATACGGATGCATCCACGTGAACCGGTCTTTGGCGTATAACTTGTGGCCGTTGGGCCTTGCGTGGCCATGCCTGTGCTCAGATCGTTTTGAATGTTTTGGCCTCCGGGCGATGCTGCGGTATCGTTGATCCTTGCCTGAGCTGCAGGGAAGCTTCGCTGCTCGCCACCAGGGCAGAAAAGGGGCGTTTGTTGGCTTCCATTTAGGATAGGAGGGGTATGCGGGATGCTGGATGTAGTAGTTGTGGGTGTGGACGTGGTGGTCGTAGTGGTAGTGGTAGTGAGTGGATTCTCTTCTGGTGTCTCTGGGTAGGGATGGTCCATGTCTGTCTGGTCTGGCAGCTGCAGCGCTGAGGGTCTCCCGACGAGTTGATCGATTGTCAGTGGGATCATGGCGTCTCCTGAGTTCCGGTCGGTCTGGAGTGGGAGACAGCGGTCCATCTGAGGCACTTCGTCCCCCTCTTCGATAACGGGCTTCAGAGGGCTGTTCAGGTGCATGGGTAGTTTCGTCCATGGACGCGAGGGGGATGGGGAGCTCACTATCGGGGATTCCGGAGCCCCATTGGGAGGTCCCAAGCCCCCGTCCCCCTCGCGCTGGCCTAAAAAAGGCATCTGTGTCTCGTTGTTACTCGCTGGATATGCGGTTCTTCCAACTGGCGGATTAGCATTGCCTGGTTCTCTTTCCACGAAATGTCCAGATGGCGACTGTCCATGCCGGCTCTTTGTATTACCGGGAGGAGAGCCACCTTCGTTGTTCGCATCGCCATGACCACGTTCCCTAAAGGGGCGCTTCTTGGGAGGTTTCCCATCTGACTCAGGAAATTGCCGTTTTCTCCACGCCTTGAACATTGGTCTGGTTTTCTCTAGCTTCCGTGGGGGAGTACTCTTGCCTTCTGGAGTGACAGATCGCGGAGTTGGCGCCGTATTAGGGTCAACCATATCTCCCCCTTCTCGATACAGTCTCGCAATGGCCTGTTGGTAGTCGATAATCTGCTGCGTGGTCATAGTAATAGGGCAGGGTTCCTTTGCCGAAGGCATATTAACAACGAATCTGTCCTGCAACTCGTGAAGAGGAATATTCAACGCCGAGAGCGGAGAAGGAGGATTAGGGTGGGAGCCTCCTTTAACAACAATCTGCGGGTTGAGCGGAGACTGTTTGCGACTTTCATCAACTGGCGGAGTAGGCAACGGTGTCTTCTGTTCCGTATCCAAACTAATCCACTGGTCCCCTTTAAGCCGCCATTTCTGACTTGGGACACGTTTTGTCAACTCCTCCTCCCGAGAGCCTTGATGGTCTGATGTATTGATGCCACTCAGAATACTGGGACTCACAACACCAGTTCTAGGATTAGCTCCGCGTGCAGTGAGATAATCTTCGCAACTGACCGTCCTCGGACGCGGCATTTTATCCCGTTTCGCCCTGCGACCGCGTTTATGCCTGCTATCGCGCCTTTGAGTGACTTCAGCTTCCTCTTCAAGACGCCGTCGGAGGGCTAACCAGTGTGTGCTATCCGCCTTGTTGCGTGGGCGACTAGACTCTTTCGACGGCTTATTATGGACATTGCCATCATGACCATCACTCCCGTCATCGTGTCCAAAAATCGGATCTCTTCTCGGGGACCTTCCTCTCCTCACAGTCCCATCTGCACTGGGTACATCGCCGCTAGCACTAGCCGCGATCTGATCGTCAAACGCGACAGGTTTCTTACTATCCCCACGCCTCCTTCCCCAACGTATCGGGCTTGCCAGTCTCGCAAAACTACCACTGCCACCACCACCACTACCCACTTCTTCCGCTCCTCCATGAGTCCGCGAGACCTCCCTACCCAAACTGCTAGACCTGTACTCATGGTGCTCTTTGACGCGCTGGAGCGGACCCGTCCCCCATGCAGACCATGACGAGGAACGGTGAGATTTCCTTCTCTGAGATTTCGCGGGGACGTGGAGATGTGTTGGGCGGGTTGAGGAGGCGGGAGAGCTGGATGAGACGGGGGTGGAGAAGAATGGGGCCATATCGTGTTTTGCGTTCACGAGGCTAGTAAGAATAAAGAATCATGACCAGTGTTTGCGTTAAACTGCGTAATGGAAAGTAAAAACGAGTGGAGTGATAGACGATGTCGCGCTATCATACTGCCCTGTAAGTGTATAGATACCTAGGAGTCCTACAGCCCACAGTCAAGAAAGGGAAGAAAGAGGCTCACAAGGAGTACAGAGCAACTTCCAATTCTCGCAGAGCGGGAGAGGGAAAGTGCGACTCGTCGCAGAAGGTAAAGAGCTGACCGAAGTATAGACACACAAATACCACGGAGTTGCATACTAGAGGCATTATGAGGAACAAGAGATTCCGGACCAGTTCTACCCCCAGGCCTCGCCAGGGAGGGCGTCTAGTGTGTCAGACACAAAGCACACAATGCAAAGCCTTTAAAATAAATGGGTTCCTGAGTGGATCCCCATAGGGGGAAGGGAAAAAGCGCTTAAGAAGAGACTGTGTATGAGACACGCTGTAGAAAGCAGGTGATTTTTGATTTACCTTTGAAGAGGTAATAAGACATCTTCAAGCAGGAGAAACACCGCTATATACACCGCAGGAAGTGCGGGACTAGCCAGAATAAGGGAACTAGGAGGAAATGCATCACCAGAGGGACATAAATCAAGAATGGGCTAAAGAGCGAGCGAAATGCAATAAGAAAAACAGCCATGGAAAACGCCATCCAAGAAAGAACATTGTCACATAAATTATACCGTCCCGTACTCCAAGCCCAAAAGAGAAACAGAAAAAGAAGGGGGGAAAAAGAACCAGGAAAGAACAAGACATCTCAGAACCTCCCGCTCTCCCTCCTAACCCCCCTCGCAGGGCTCGCCAGGTGTCCCCACCTTTGCGCCGCCGCAGCGGTTCCCACCTCACCCGGCACACTCGATCTCTTCAAAGGACTTGACGAACGCTGCTTTACCGGACTCCGGGGCCTGGCGTCGAAGTCTTCTGCGCGGTGGTGCGAGCCTCGTTGGTCAAAATATTGAGTTGGGGTGGATTTTCGCAGTGGAGAGGCAGCGTGGGAGTATACGCCTAGACTACCGCCGTCACCGGCACCGCTTCTAGACGAGGGGCGAAATTGTGGTTGGCGCATGGCTGTGCTATGTTGTGACCGGATCGGGGTGGAAGCGTCGGATGTATAGCTTGGAGAGCGTAGGTGATCGGTTTGTATAGATGATGATATCGATGCCACGCTCGGCGAGGAAAGTGATTGGCGCGAAGAGCGTGAACGTTGGCGACTCAGCGCCCCCTCTGGGTCAATATGTTTGATATAATTAGGGTTCGGGCTAATTTTAAACCCCTGTCGCTTCAGAGTCGGCGTAAACGTGTCGACGCGGTTATAATTTTCGTCGTAGAGAGGGTTCTGTGCCATTTGTTCGGAAAACTGGGTTGAAACATCACGCACCAAAGGCTGGGTGCGTGGATGCACATATTTCGTATCGTATTCATTAAATACTTCCTTGTGTACGAGCGTCGTGTCCTTGCTCTGCCGGGAAAAGGACGAGGACAACATGGACATTTGCACCGTCAACAGTGCAGCAACGAACAGCGTCGTTACAATCGTTACACTGGGTCGCGGATCTGACGCCGTAGTTGGAAGAAAAAGCCAGTATACCAGTACATGTCCCGGGCTAAACAGACAAAAAAGCCTGATCGAGAGCGGGTGCGGATCCCATACACCCAGCTCCCACACATCTCGCTCGGCACTGGGATGGGCTCGCGCCTCTGCCGACCCGATCGACATTATATTTGCTAGGAAGCGTAGAGGCGATGAGACTATCGGGGAAGAGTTGACTTGGACGCGATGAGCGGAGGGCGTCGCGGGGGCATCATCGATGGAGGCTTCGAAAAGTCGATAATGGCGTTTGCGCCAGAAGGTGTAGAAGGCGTTGATGGCGGAGAGAGCTCCCAACAGGTGGACTATGAACGAGGCCTTTTCATCGCATGTTTATTAGCCTGCCATTCAGCTCCAAGGAGGTGTGAACGGGAAATACATACAAACCAACTCAACCACGAAACCGCCTCCTCGTCTCCAAACACATCGTCCTGGGCGCTGCGAGTCACACGACTATTCGCGCGGGCAACGAGAAACATCACATTCACGGCGACACCAATAGGAATAGCCCAGTCCCTCTCCCACTGCTCCCAGTCACTCGAATCCAGCTCCTCGGACAGCCAGAGCAGGAAGTCGAGGGGGTTCAAGTATGCCTTTATGCGCTCGAGTAGCGGTCGACGGCGGATTAATGGAGGCATGATGGTGGCAATGATGTGAGAGTGAGAGTTGTCTGCAGCGGGATGCTGGAGACCACGGGCGTATCCTTGGCTGGTTATGGTCGAGCGTTCATTGTTGTTGGACTCCTTGTTGTTCAGGGTTGTTTTCTTTTTGTTGTGGTGAAGCTGTCCAAAAGTAAATAAAGCTTTAGTACAGAGTAGTAATGCATGCATTATTATGTCATCACATAGTGCAGGTGAGCTCCATCTGGCTCGTGCTCATCGACTGCATACCTACTACTAACACTCCACCTATCTATCTATATAGCTGTATGAACGGTGATATCCCTCGCTTTTAATAACTCTCCTCTCCTAGACATCTTCGTCCTTTCCCCCTCTTCCCTCCCACCTTATCCCGCGCCTAAAATGGCCGGTCCGCAGAGCGCATACAAGGTACACCGTCTATCTTGCGCGTCCCCTCCTTTCCATACGTCCCCTCTGCAAATCGCTAATATAGCTCTATTCCTACAATAGGACAGACAATTTCTCGCCGTCATAGGAGATGAAGAGTAAGCTGCTCTCTGCCTTTTCTCCTGCGCACTTGCAACCTGCTAACAACCTCCGGTCCATAGCTCCGTCACAGGTCTCCTGCTCGCCGGCATAGGAGTTCGTACTCCCACCCCCTTCCCCCTTTCCCGCAAACCAACCGTGTTCCCCCCCATCCCGCCCCAAGTCCGTCTTGCACACGCACCGATATCACTCCGAAAGACTAATTTCCAACAACAACCAAAAAAAACAGCACGTCACCGACCCCCCCGACTCACAACGAAACTTCCTAGTCGTAGACTCCAAAACCGAAACCTCCGCCATCGAGCGCGCATTCCAGAACTTTACACAGGAACGAAAGGATATTGGTGTGCTACTGATAAATCAACATGTAACCGTCCCCCCCCCCCCCCCCGGGTCCCCATCTTCCCTTCTTTACCCTACACCCAGTTACCTTCGCACGAGACAAAGAAAAACCGCATCTAACACGAACGTGCAATGCGGTTACAGGTCGCAGAACGCATACGCAACAGCGTAGACTCCTTCACGGACGCCTTCCCCGCCGTCCTGGAAATTCCAAGTAAAGACCACCCTTACGACCCGGAAAAGGATAGCGTGCTACGCCGCGTGAGGAGGTTGTTTGGCGAGTAAGAATGTTGAAATGTTTTTACGTTAATGTGTGCCTATGTTCTTTTTTTTGGAGAAGGGAGTTTTTCGTCCCTGAGGCAAGCGGGCTGAGGTTGGGGTTGGCGTGGGGAGCCTTGGTGGACAGACAGACAGATAGATGGACAGCGGGGGGGGCATTGTATGTTTAGGTGAATATTCTTTTCCACTTTTACGAGGTGTGCTTGCTCTTTTTTGTTCTTTTGTGGCCTCGGAGAAGTCGGGAGGAGGTTTGGGAGAACGAACATTACGTTTCCCTGACTTGTCATGGGCATACACGTCATACGCCACGGCGCGCGAAGTATACGCTTGGGAAGAATATATAATAAATACCCGCATTTCTTTTTCTAAGCACCCCCTTGATAATGGGGAAGAAATGCACACATACACACATATATATATATATATAAAAATAATCAAAATGCAGCAAGTAGTAGACATATTATACCATAAAAGTTATAGAAAAAATAATTAATAGTTAAGCAATAATAATAATAAGCTGCAATGACCGAAGTTCTTAAAAAAACAACAAAAAGCAAGCAATCGCCAAAAAAAATAAGAGAGAAACACAACGACATGCCAGAAAAAGGACGCAAATGAATGAAGAAGAAAAAGAAGCAAGCGGGGTTACTCTAGACAAGAAACGGGGAAATTTGACTCCATTGCAGGAAAAGAGAAAGGACGCATCTAAAGCAGGCAAGTAGCAGAAAGCATTGTGCATAGCAAAAAGAAACTCGCATGTTGGCGTGGTGGTATGACTGGACGTGGAATTTCGGGTAAAAGGCGTGGACTTTAAACGCACAGGTCGTCAAGTCGTGGAGAAAGGCTACGGCTTCGGGGCGTATCTGGGGTGTTCATGATAGGTAAAACTTCGTCGTAAGGAGAGATAAGAATAGGTAAAGGGGTCGCCAAGGGATTGTAAGATGTGAAGCGATAGGTGAAGTAAGAGGTCGAGAAGAAAAGAGGGAGCATTTGATGGACTGCTGCGACATAATCGATTCATGTCACCCTTCGGACTGAATCACATTAAGCGCGGAATCCATTCTGCCATGCGATCCTCGTAGTCGAACAAGGTCGTAGGAGCGCCAAAGGCAGGCATAATAATATCAATGCTGGTGTCCGTGGACGTGATGAATACCGGTAATAATGGGCGTAATCAGTTCGTGTAGAAACAACTTTGAGACAAGAAAAGCGCATGCTAGAGTAGACAAAAGACGTGACAAACGCCTCTGTCCTATCTCTTGATATCGAAAACGACCATAGCCTCCAGACAGGTGATCTTCTCCTTCTCCTTCGTATACACGTCCGCCAGAACCGTATATTTTCCCTAAACGAAGATGTCAACGCCATCCAGCAACGCAGAAAAGAAAAGGGACAGAAGTAAAAATAAATAAAAAGCAAGGAATATACTCACAGGTGGAATCTCCTTTGGCAAATCGACCTCCTTCACCAAGCTCAGCTTGCCCTTCTCAAGCGGACACTCCAAGTCCACATTCTGAATCTGCTCGCACAAATCGGCCTCCTCGTTGATCAGACGGATGTATCCGTATTTCACCTGCAGCAAGACCTTCGCTCCCTCCTCGACATCTTTATGGAATGTTCCCGTCGCTTTTATCGTGAGCTTCTTGCCACTATTTCACACAAAAACGAAAAACTCCCAGATTAGTATAAAAAGAATGAAAACGAACGACCAACGCTCTAAGGGGGGGGGGGAGAGTAGTCAAAAACGTACGGTTCTGGTGGGTTCGGCGATAAATCCACATGTTCGATGGTGAGGATATCTGCTTCTGGCGACGAGCAGAATGTCAATGGGTTCTCGCCAGGGACGGGGAAATCGTTGTCTGCAGTCGAGATGGGGAGTTGCCCGGGGAAATCTAGGCCGACGGAAAGGCCCAAGGCGGCGGCCGAGGCAGTAGTGGCGGAGAGGAAGAGGGTGAGCAAGGAGGTGGTGGTTAGGGACCGCATGGTGGTGGTGGATTGTGGTGGTGACTGTAGGCGCTGCGGATATGGGAAAACCGGTGGGGGTGTGTGTGTGATTGAGATCAGACGTATGAGGGAAAAGAAGTCTAGGTGTAGTGGAAGGGAATGCGTAGAGGAGCCAGAACGGGGCCACGAGGAGGAGGAATGAAGGTTGTGGAAGATGAAGATGGAGATGTAGATACAGATAACAGCCAGAATGACGGCAGAGAGGCTGACAGCAGTACGCTTGCCTAAATTGGGGCTAGTGCAGCGATATCCCGCACATGACCAACCAAACTGCACAAATGCCAAGACTCTGCAGCTGCTCCATCCTCTGTACAGCTATGAAAGACTACAGTACTCCAGGAGAAAGAACTTATCTCATTCATTACTTTATAATACTCTTTTTCCGATACTCCGCAAAGTGACAAGTCCCATCGGCAGTTTGCCTGGCGAAAGAAGTAAAAAAACAAAGAAAAAAGCATTTGCACAAATTGTGCTGCGATACTTGTCACGCCGCAAAAACTCCAGCGCCCGAGTACCAGCCATTTTTATCCCAATCATCAGAAAGAGGAAGAAAAGCAAAGGCAAAAGAAAAGAAAAGAAACATGGTATAATTGACTCGCACTTCCTTCTCCCCCCCCTTTTCTTTTTACCGGCGATCGGTCTTGCCCATACCACGCTTTCCAGAGAACTATAGAGAAAAAGAAATCCATATTAGCAAACCATTGCACCAAATAAATGAAACTCCCGAAAATAGGAGTAAGGAAGAAAACATACCAAATGCTTGGGCAAAGACGCAGTTGTATGTCGATCTGCCTCGCCCTGCCTCGCCATACGATTCATCTTCTTCTGGCCTAACTTGGCTAATCTCTCCGCCTTGTTGCGGGAAGTGCCGTCCGTCACACCGTCCACACGACGATTCGTAGCCGCCTGGCTGCGAGCCCGGCTCTTTGCGCGCTGCAACGCAGCCTGTGGCGTATCGTCGACCTCCATAGCATCGCCGGTGTCCAACTCAGTTCTTGTCGTGGTGCGGCCGCGCGTTTGCGATCGCGCGCGCGACGTCGACGCCGTCGCATCGTATCCGATGGACTTGAGATGGGCTTCCATGTCGGAGGCCTTGCGGGCCTTGGCGCTACGGGGGATGAGTGCGCGGTTCTTGAGCGATTTTCGTAGCTTGGCTTCGTTGCGGATGAGGTCGCGCTTGCGCCGGATGAGGTCGGCCTTCATGCGGATCTCGGCTTCCTCGACGTCGTCATCGCTCTCGTCGGAGTTGTAGTAGCCCTCGCCCTCGAGCTTCTCTTCCTCATCTTCTAGCTCCTGTAGCTTGGCTTCGATGTCCGGGTCGACGTAGTCGTAGATGTTCTTGCCGTTCCAGACTTCGGGGATCTTGTCGTGCTTCCATTCGTCGTCGGCGAGGTCGTAGTTCTTCTTCAAGTCGACGTTGAATACACCAGCACCGCCATTCTCCTCCTCGATATCGCGCTCCAGACGAGCGCGGTTGGGGTCGTCCTTGTCGTATTTCTTCTTCAGCTGAACGGCTTCGGGGATGAAGGTCTCCCGTGTAACACCGCCCATGGGCTGGGCAACGTGGATTCTGGCCAACAGCTCGCCCAATCGTCCGGATGGGGTTCCTGCACTGTTGGTGCCTGTCTTGAGCTTCTGGGCCACACGCTCAGCGAGCAAGCGGTCACATGCGGCGTTCTTCACAGCAGTCACACCCTCTGCCGTCGTGCAAGAAAGCTGCAACAGCTCGACATCTCCCGGCTTCAAAATCTCCTGTAGCTCTGCCTGCGATGTAGGATCAAGATCCTCGGGCCGCACAATGTCAATCTTGTTAATCACCACGAAGACGACCTTATTCGCGAACAACGGTTTAATGCTGTTGAACAGCTTAATCTGATCCGTCACTGAATATCCACACTGCTCCGACAAGTCCATGAAGTAGAGAATCGCGGACCTCAAATGCGCAATGGCCGTGATCGACTGCATCTCAATCGTATTCATCTCCTCTAGCGGATGGTCGAGGATACCGGGGGTATCGATAGCCTGGAAGCGGAGGTACTTGTAATCGAAATGACCGACGAACAAACTCTTCGTCGTGAACGCATATGGCTGCACATCGACATCCGCCTTGGTAATGCTCTTCAAGAAACTCGACTTGCCCACGTTTGGATATCCGCAAATCAGCAAGGTCCGCGTATTTGGATCAATAGCCGGCAGACGACCCAAATGCTGTCGCACTTGCTCGAGATAGACCAATGGATCTTTCAAACGTCTGCAAATCGTTGCCATACGACCCAAACCCGCCCGCTTCAGCTGCTTGCACTGGAACAACGACTGCGCATATTTAATCAGACGAACGTAATCCCGCGCCACGGTTTCTACCAATCGTTTAGCGGTGGAAATCTGGCCCAGCGCGATACGGAAGTGGTCCGCATCGTAGAGCGTATTCATTAAATCCTTATCTGAACGGTCCAGGGAGGTAAGTGGTTGGCCCGTAAACGTGGGTTCATCAGGGAGAGAGAAAGGGCCTGAACTCACGGAAAGGGTGAATATCTTGTAATCTAGGGAATCCATCCAATATAGCCGTGAACTTCTCGACGAACGTCTCTGATGTAAATTTCACCTTTCGCGTATAGAATGCTGTGTGTCAAGAAAAAAGAGTCCTTTATCAGCAGAGTCCTTCCTCGCAACTTCTTCCAGTTCCCAATATTCTTTTTCCGACTTTCTAGCCAAGTCAAGCGCATCCAAGAAACCTCATCCATCGCTGAAAGAAAGTAAACAAAAAACCAGCGGTACGAAAAAAGGCATACCTCTGATACGACTAATCTTGAACCCAGCTCGAATCTGCGTTGGCAACCGTCTCTGCGTCCGGCTGAGGACGATATCCAGGAACTCCTTGTTCGTGGGCACCGGTTGGATCTAAAAAAAGGCGAAATAGATTAGCATCGTTAACTAAGGTCTTCATCTTCCCACACAGCACCATTCGGTAAAAAAGAAGCGAAATCCTCTTGTCAAAAACTCCAAAAACTCCGAGAGCTGGGCGATTCTGTGATACACCGCCAACGCACACTTCAAACAAAAAAAGAAACCGCAAAGCCTGGGGGGAAAAGAGAGCATCTTTCTTACCTCCTTCCAAGTCGTCTTCATGATGGCGGTTTTATTTCTGAATAGTCAAAACCTCCTAGAAAAACGAAAGGTATGAGATGACGAAGGAGGAGAGAGAAGGTTGGTTATCAATCCTCCAGGCACTGGCAAGCAGATTCCCCTCCGAATTGTTTTTCCCGCTAAGAAATTTGAGTTGGTGCAACTTTTTTGTGGTTGATGCCAAGCATATCCCTGCTGTATCGGGCAGTTTTTCCCGAGGATGTCAAGGGGAATGGAGCAAGTATACCCGAGACTTATTGCTATTTGCAAACATGTTTGTGTGTACTCTGAATGTCCTAATATCACTATCACAGAGCTCATATACGGATATTATACATTTTCCCTCGTATTGCAATCCCCATATCCAGCAGCTTGACAGAACATCGTACTGTACATAAATGTGCACATATGCTCCTTCACTTCTTGAACTCTCCCCCTGGCCCAAGTTACCAACCTAGCTAGCTAGGCAAGTAAGCCAGAAGATACACTCAAAACTTCCAATTGGGAAATGCAATAGACAGATATAGATCACATATGCCACCCAGTGTTCCGCATACTCCCAAAAAAAGAAAAAAGAAAGAAATCATACAGCTCGAGAAGATAGAAGGAACCTGTTGGAATAACACGAATCACCATGATAACGCCCGTCAACTAATACATACGCTCATCCCACCGCCTATTTCAGTCGTCCGCAACATTACTAAATTCAAGAACCTAGCGTAGAAGGAAATGTTAGCAGCGGTCACAGGAGACAGACAAAAAAAGGAATAGCCATATAAACTTGGGGGGCACGCCCACTCACCATACTATTCCACCCTCCGCCTCCAAACTGGCAGTTGCTAGGTCCCATATTCTCGAAACCCAGGCTCTCATAAAATGGAATTAGAGGATCATGCGCCAAAAGCGCAATCCGATCAGCAATCGCGGCATCTTTAATCCGCTGAATATAAGCCTTCATTACCGTAGTGCCCAGCCCCTTTCCTTGGTGTTCAGGCCGGACGGCGAGCGAGTGGATGGCGATGGTCGCGCCCTGGTCCTGGTGCCCGAGGGGCTCGGTATCTGTTGGTGTCTGCACGGTCGATGATGACTTGCTCTGCCAGTCTTCGGGCATGGCCATGGTGGCATCCGTCACTTGTGGTGATGAGGTTCGCGTGGCGATGATGTGAGCAACGAGGGTTGGTTGGGGTTTGGGCTGGTTAGGTGCGACAGGAAGAGAGAATATACCAAGCGATAGTTCCGGGCATTTGGTCAACCGATACATAAGCTGCTCAAAGTTAGTTTGTTTTCAAAGCATCAACAACTTCAGCCTAACGAAAACGAAACCGTAGGACATAGGTCACAATTCGGGTTTAGGGGGGGAAATAAGACCCTCCCCAGAGCAAACAGATGGCCATCATTTCAGCGCGAAACCCTCAAACCACGAACACAAAAAGGGCGCATCTTTGAACCGAGCGCTCAACCCAACAATATCAAGAAAAAAGAAACCTCTCCTCTCGCAGTATATATATAACACATACCTTTTCCCTCGAACACCTCTCCTGTTCCGGAAACGCTGCCTCAACACCCACGCAATCCTCTATATTCGACAACGAAAGCAGCTGCACAAACGGGTGCAGCGCATCTAGCGCGGACGGTTTCGTCGGCTGCGGGCGCCGAAAATACCACCCGTAATCCGCCGCATCCTCATGATCGACCGCGACAAACCCATCCTCTTCGTCCTCGTTTGTCTCATGGGCATGTTGTGGACGTAACTCCGAACCCATACCGACACCGTCCCCGCGCGCAATTACGATGCGCTCTGAGATTCTAGATTGCTGGGATGGTGGGATGGAGACTAGCTCGGTGGACTCGCTTGCTGATGGTGGGATGCCATTGCTCGCTGTGTCGGCGGGTTGATGCCTCATGGCGTAGGGCATGCTAGTGCTATTCTCCGCCATTTTTCTGCGAATAAAGCGTCGTTCGGTGGTGCGTGCGTGCGTGCGTGCGGAGTAGTTCGCTTTCAGCAACGTAACGTGAGTCGCCTTTACGTGCGTAGGGATATCACTCGGTGACGAAAAGAAGAAAATCCACCCTCTGAAAACAGGATATATATATCAGCTTCTAGTCCCGTAACACCGGGAGACAAACATTCGGGTAAATTCCGCTCTTCTTCTGGTTCCCTTTTCTTTTGGTTTCTTTTTGGTTTTTTTTTCCCCCAGTTAAAATATAAAATCCATTCTCCCGCACGTTCGCGAGGCAAAAATCAAGAAGAAGATGGAAGTCAGGGAGGAAATCAACTTTCTCCTTACCTACTCTGTATAAACAGCCAAAGAATGGGCGGGCTAAAGGGCAATGGGCCGACGTGCGAATTCTCTCTTGATCTCCAACACGGAGGTAGGCGCAATACCTAAACTTAGCGACGAGAAATAATGGCCAACGTAGTAGTTCAAGGGTTTTGTTTTGTTTTGTCGTAACAATGATGAGGGCAGAAAGGGAAGCTCGAGAGAAGCTTTTGCGGCGAAAAGAACCAATGCCCTCGTAAAAAAGCTGGGATTACTGCGGGGTTGATCAAAGCAAAAGTAAAGTTGGTGGAACCAAGGAAAATCGACAACGAAGCTAGATAACATCATAGATGAGGGGTACTTGGCTCTGCAGCGGAATTTGTATGGCTGTGCAATGTCACTCTTCTGTCTTTCTTCGAACCCCACGAAAAAAAAGAATTATTAGTAGGAAGATCTTATGATAACCACCCTCTTTCATCTTCATCAGTTTCTCTGATGCGTGGTTTGACGAGGCGGCGTTTTTGTAACAGAGGTAGAGCTCCAATCAAAGTCCCTCTCTTTTGGATGTATAGGGGCCAAGTTTGCTGTGAATTAATTGAGAAATCCCGAATTATTTCTCCAAACTATCACGCTATGTTAATTATCTACAGTCGACTTCCGCCGTATTCCTTTTCCCATGGCGCAAGATAAAGGGATAGGTAGATGCCGTCGCTGATACATTCTTCCCCGCTAATCAACGGCACGACAGGCGATGCGGCCAACTGAACTCATCTTGTGGATAAAAGGGGGTTGGAAATCAGCTCCTAAGGTAGTTAATGTCTGTTCCACTGATTGACTGACCTAACTTTGCCTGGCCGAGAAGAAGGAATCCAATGCAGACTTCAGATTTAAGAAGAAAGCAAGAGGCCGTCTAGGAATCTATTATGGCAATCCATCGCCCTGCAATCTTGACCTCATCCATTATTGCTATGTATCGTATAGCTGCTGATAAAATTCACCGGCGATGAGTTCGCGGGAGCAGGGTTATTGCGATATAAGACCGAAGATTGAAATTTGAATTCCCTCCACATCCAAGGAAGAACATGGTCAACGATGGGAGTCTGGTCTGGAGAGGTTTCTAATACCCCCCATCCTCTATAAGTCAATGTCTTTTTCCCAACTTGGCCTTCCAATACCTCCAGTTTTCTAAAATACACGCAGGAAAGACTGGAACTTTTCTTAGTCTGTTGTTTAAGAGGCCTGCGCCTCCCCTGATCCCCGTCTTCAGTCATGTGCGTAGCGTGAAGACAGACAAGTAAACCAGCGAGCCTCTTCACGAATATATCATTCCAAGGGTCTAGAGTCCACCTCATGCATATGTGAGTATAAAATCAAGGAACTCTTATGCGAATAAAAGGGCCACCGCTACCGTAGGAGCGACACGGTATTGGAGGGGCGCCCACACCCTTTCTGGTAACTGAGACAGTCATGAGGGTTGGGAACCGATGAAATAACAGTGCGTCATTTTACATGCGAATGGAGAGGGCACGCCAGTTATACTGAGTAACTGGAGTGAGAACCCATTACGTAGTACCTGTGCGGGTTGCGTAGGTCAGTGTAACGATTCAATCAACCAACCCCCGATTAAACCCTCTGAACAATCAAGCAAGTGTCAAGTAAACAGTCTGTGTCCGGGAAGTACCCTTCTAGCGTCTGACCTTTTAGGCCAGGCCTTGCCACGATACGTGGCTGACCGCATCTTTTGTTTATTCGTGCTATCTGGACATGAATCGAGCAACCACTGAAGGTGCTAAGAAGCAACACTCCCGTGTACATATCTTCCCAACAACAGCAGAGTCCCGTAAGAGGTTTGAGATCTCCATGAGCCGTGGTTTTATTGTCTAGATCGCCTCATTCAAAAAAAGAGATCTGATTCAACTTTCTCTAGGTGAGAGACCTGGGGACGACCATCAAGATATCAGCGATTGGCCAAGGCCGGCTTGTCTCGCTATCCGGTCTAGTTATATAGTTTATAGCTGTCCATTCTGGCAGTGCTGGTGGGCCCTCCACGACAGTTAAATAATACTGGAGAACAATGAAAGTGGTCTGTCAGGACAACGGTTGGGTTTAGTATTCAGTGGATGTTAAAGAGGTCCAACATTCAAAACCTGGTAGATACCAACGGCTCCAACTGGAATTTGACGACCATTTGGACTTGGTGAATGCTGCAGCAGTTGATGCCGAATCTGTAGGATAGTGTGTTCAAGTAAATACAAATCCGCAATCCACTTTGCTTGTGTGGTTGTTATATCCCACCCGGGAACATAAGATGCGGAAGGTTGAAATAGCACCCACAGGCCCACAGTTGGTCCGCCTCTAATTGTAAGCGCTTTGGAGATCTGCAGGGACCGCTGTGACTAAAATATGATCCAGGTTTGCTCCTCGAATGCCATACATGACAGTGGGCTTTCTTAGCGGTAATTGCAACAGAAAATGATAGATCACAACTTCAAGCGAACTGCATTTCACAACAGCTGGGCCATTGGCAAAGGTTTTGAGGACGATCCCCACCCAATTCCTTTCGACATGCACTATCCTGCAGCGGCCTGGTCCTCTTGCCAACCAACACTTCCAGTTGTGGATTTGAAGGTAGTTAGTAGGACTACGAAACTGCGGGGCAAGCACTGAGAGACTCGCAATGCTCAGGCCTTGCACCAATACACCGCGCAAAGGGCCTCCGGAACTTATTCTGGCAAGGTTCCAAGCGGCCGCGACCACAGCAACTTTTGCTCATGGAGACAAATAATGTGCTCCGCGGTACCGAGTATCTGCACTAGACTGGCAATGTGAATGGCAAGAAGACAGCTAAGCGCTCAATTACAGTTGTGGGACAGCAATTGCGCGAGTTTTGAGGTGTGCAACACGCAGGAGCCAACGGATCTCAAGACCAATCTCGCGTATATTATTGGAGGGGGGGACAGCGCGGTGCTTGCTAGTGCGCGCAAAGGTTAGATGAGTTTGTGCATGATAAGTTTCGGGTTTTAGAACTTTCACATATCTCCGTCATGTAGTCTGAGCAAAAATCGCAAACGCTTGGGATATGCATCCACCGATCGAGAACGCGGGAGGACGGGGTCACGCTAGCCGGGCCTCCGAGGTCTCTGTTAAAGGGAACTGTCCCACATCACCAACAGATCATCGGTGCGTCTACATCCGTTTGCTGTTGCCGTCATGCCGGAGCGACTAGGTCAGTTGGCCTTCTATTCAATCCAGACCATCTGCAGCAACGAAGAAGCTGGGTGCCACGAACAAACCTCAAAGTTGTGGTTTCTGCATGCTCTGCCTCGTTTTCTCCAGACAGTTTCCAACTCCCGATATAATGGACTGGAGCGTAAAGAAATAGTGGGTTCTTGACAGGTATTAAATAGAACATGCATGCATGTCCATTTCACCTCGGAATGGACGGCTGCATCCCGCGTAGAACATTTATGCAGCCAAGATAAAAAGAAAAAAATTAGAAAGTCGTTACTTCCCGCATATGGAACGATAGCGTCGGACGCTATGTAAGTAATGATATGTGCGCATGGCGCTGAGAACAGAGCTGATCCTCAGCACGATGACAAGAGACTCATCACCTATGTCCACGATCATGAATCATAGTATCTCCCCCCCCCCATGATAGCGGAAGCTTATTATCGGGTCGCCATCCGCGGTCCGTGAAAACCAGGCTCTCCGGTTTCCGTGGATTCAAGATGAGGAGGGATTGGTTAGCGCAGATTGGTTTTGACGGCATGGTTGCACGAAACGCAACGCATTGGTCATCGTTTTAGCATCAAGATAGAATGCCGGTCCAGCCAGACTTTTGACTTGCGGCTCCGATGCAACCCAATAATACAAAGAGCTGCCTGCACCGAATCTTAGGCAATCTAGCTCTGCTCTGGGGAGTTAATTCCACCTGTGTCATCATCTATCAACAATAACGGGAGCTGGATCCCACTGCCAGCCTCAGGACAGTCCAAGCTTACTTGCGCAGATACCCGCGATGACTTGGCTTGCAGGGCGCAGCTGGCTACTGTGCCTTTGGCCGACGTGCAAACGCAAGCAAACGGCAATGGTAAGGCGTAGTCATTGAGAAGGAGGAGGAGGAGGAGGGTCAGTTGGTTTTTCGTTTATGAAAGTAGAAAGGAGACAGGAGGAGACCAGGCAGCGGTTAAATAGCATCTGCTTATCCCCTCTTAGTAATCCTCTCTGACGTACCTCATCGCTGCCTCGTCTTGTCTTTTGTCTTCCGTCTTCTCTCAGCTTCCATTAATCAGTTCTTATTATTGCTTCAGTTCAGCTGCGCGATCGTTTGTCCCGCTGTCACACTGCACATAAATTCCGTGCTGCAACCCAGAGAACATGCTGGTTGAATCGTAACGACTAGCAAGGTTCCTCTTCCCCTCCGCCACCTTCGCAATCACCCCCCGCCGTGGTCGCTCAACCACTCCCCTCTACCACATTCGCGTCTCATTTATCTACCATCCTAACAGTTGGCTCGTACTGCTGCCATTACTGCCTGGAGCTTGTCGCCCCCTCAATTTTGGACTACGATCGTAGCTTCTACTTCACATCCAATTCGCGTCACCGAGCGGTAGCCTAACACCCCACCTGGTCTCCTGGATCCATTGAGCGAACACCTCCTGGGAAGCTTTGGCCGGAAGGGGCCTGTTCGTTAGAAAATGTACTGATTCCCTGCTTTCTGGTCTTGAAAAACGCTTTTCGGCTAATGATTTTTGAACAGGCGCATATCTATCTCCATAGTCGAGCACGATCGGCCAGTCGACAACGACCTCATATCGCTCGACGTGGCCCCCGATATGACCCTCGCCGATCTCAAAGCTGTGATACAGAGCGATACAAACTTCCCACCTTCCGCGCAGCACATTTTCCACAACAATCGACTTATTACAGATGATTCTCGGACACTATCGCAGGTTGGGGTCACGGAAGATGACATGTTGGGCATGCATATTCGGATGAACGAGACGCAGCCCCAGCAAAGTACGCCAGTACGACCTAGCGTGGGAAATGCGGCTCCGCAGCCAGGCTTGTCGAGAAGACAACAAATGTTGCCCGATCCGGAGACTCTACGCCTTCACATGTTGGGCGACCCCCGCGTGTTAGAGGGCGTCCGGAGACAAAATCCACAACTTGCGGATGCAGCGGAGAACCCGCAGCGATTCGGCGAGGTTTTGCGCCAGCAACAGCGGGCAGAGGCAGAAGCAGAAGCGGCGAAGGAAGCAAGAATTGCGATGCTGAACGCGGATCCTTTCAACCCTGATGCGCAGCGGGCGATTGAGGAGATGATACGGGAGAATGCGGTTATGGAGAACCTGCAGACTGCGATGGAACACACACCAGAAGGTAAAAGTCCCCAGTATTCACTTGAGTACTCTTTTTCTTACCATTTCATGTAGCCTTTGGTCGAGTGACGATGCTCTATATACCGGTGGAAGTCAACGGTCATAAAATTAACGCCTTCGTCGACTCTGGTGCACAGGTCACCATCATGTCACCGGAGTGCGCATCAGCCTGTAATATCATGCGTCTAATAGATCGTCGTTATGGTGGTATTGCAAAGGGCGTTGGAACCGCTGAGATTCTTGGCCGTGTGCATTCCGCGCACATCAAAATTGGAGACAGCTATCTCTCGTGCTCTTTCACCGTGATGGAGGGAAAGCACATCGATCTTCTTCTTGGGTTAGACATGCTGAAGCGACATCAAGCCTCTATTGACCTAGAGGACAATGTTTTGAGAATCGCTGGGCAGTTGGTTCCTTTCCTGGGAGAAGCCGATATCCCTAAACATCAGGAGGAGTTTGAAGACGAACCCATTGTCCGTGGAAGAGATGGCGCTCTTGTAGGCGCTCGATCAGGCGCTGTCACGCACCCCGCTGGTAACCCCGGGCCGACAGGCCAGTCACCGCAAACCCGCACATTCAGCTCCACCACGCCCGCATCCGCATCTACGTCGACGTCTGCACCGCGAATCAACATCCGCTCGTCACGACCTGGTGCTGCTGCACCACCGCTAGCCGCCACCACTACGCCGCAGGTAGCTCCAGCCTCGCGTTGGCCCGAAGAGTCGGTCAAGAAGATCATAGATATCGGGTTTACCCGAGAAGAAGCACTGCAAGCCCTCGAAGCCGCAAACGGTGACCTAGATGGTGCGATTGGTTACCTTATCTAGGCACAGCGGCACGGCCAGCTAGCTTCCCGTCTGTGGCTTGCAACCCGAACCCATGGGCCGTTACCCGTGTGTCATTAGTATTCTTTCCTGTTCGAGTCCCGAACTATTTGATTCGATATTAATCACTCCCTGATGGTCTTCTTTTTTTTTTTCGTTTTTTCTCCTTGTTTTCTTTTCTTTTCTTTTTGTTTTGCTTTTGTGAAAGACATGCCCGGCGCTAGGCTTTTTAGTTTCTTATTGGTTTCTCCTGGTTATTACTGTGGTCGCTTTTGCGTTTTCCTTCACTTTTTATTGCGATTCGTTTCCAGCATTCAACAGGCATAGTATTTTACGTAGTGGGTTATGTAGCTCTACCACGACCGCGAATGAAAGATGATAACTAGATATGTATCGGCAATATGCTTTTTCTATCTATTTTCTATGGAGTTTACATTTCTTCCCTTATTATTTTTGCCCAAAAGATCACCTAAAATTCGATGCGTGTACTCTTGTATCCATTCGTTGCTTTCTTTCCCTCGTGTGTATAAAATAAACAAAAGGTACTCTGTAGGCAATATGGAAAAATTGCAAGGATGCTCAGGCTTTGTGCACATCACTTTGTCTAGACCCTGTTGATCTGTGGGTTAATCAATCCTTCGGAGGGGGCTGCGTGGGAAAAATACAATGCTGTTCTCTGGAGAGGGCAAGCACGCAGCACATAATTAAGATAAATGAGGACACTTGAAGGGAGTAATACGAACAGAGTAAAGGGCAACAGAACTATCCTTCGCTCCCAAGTGCGACTTGAGAGATCTCCTGGCTGATTTACGCGTGTCACTAGCACCCACCACCACCACCTCGCCGAGACTTCACTACATTATTATTCAACATTCGCTGCTACATATATCCCTCCACCACCCCATCTCCCTTGATCCTCGTCCGCTTCTCAACTGGGTAATCAACCCCGGATCTGCCATTAGTAGCATGAAATCCGAGAACACGTTTTCATCTCCGGAAATTGGCGTTACAATTCTTACCTCACTTCCACTCTGTTTCTCGTGTTTCTCCGTGTGATACCCACGCCCTGTTTAATATCTGCTGGAGCCTATGCACTTTTTTATTTTATTTCTATGAGCAAATAATAAGGGGTGCCTGTTGTTTGGAGCATTCAATCTACCTCCCGGCTCTCCCTCCTTGCCGAAAAAAAAAAGTTATTCATCTGGGTAAATGTCAACGGGAGGTTTGTACTGACTCGTGCCATCGTGCAACTTGATAGGAGGCTGGAAATGCTGAAATCTTTTCCACAGAAATATCTTGCTTTCCTTGCGCTAGGCTTCTAGAAACAAGAAATGACGCTGAAACATTCGAACAAGATCTGGATGTTAGATTTGCAAGTGGCTTTAGGGACACTATATGCAGTATATCCAATGCCACTGCATGGCCAGCGGTTCATTTGAACTCCAACATTTCTCACTTTGAATATCACACTGAAAGCAACTTCCATTGCCATCCAGAAGCAAGGCAAGTTGTCTTGCTTGCTAACCCGAAGACCCATGGTGTGAGCTCCTTCCAGACTCACTACCGAAGCCCAGCTTTGTCAAGGGGCCTTCTAGGCTAAATCATTACACACCACCTTATATCGTCCTGTTGTATATGCTGTCATGATTTGGATTCATTGTAGAGAACATGCCTGATTTGCGACCCTGCATCAGCCCAAGCCTTCTCTTACCCTGCCGCGGATCTACTAAAGACATGAGTCCCTGAGGCCCTCAACTCCGGCATTGCAAGATTCGGGATTTGCCGTTCACGCAAGTCATACTGTATAGAGCACTAACGGGCCGAATTTTGTTGCGGGGTTGCCGAGAAAGTCTTGAAACTTTGCGGGAGAGCTACTCTACTCCCTTTATATTGCTATGCCTCCCTACTCGTGGAGCTGGAGCATGCCAAATCCTTGCCTCATTCAGGAACTAAACCATATTACTATAGGGCCTTAGCTGGTTGTTTCCGTTTATGTAGCGGCAGATTTCCCCACGTTTCCAGATGATCGACGAGGTGCATCGGGTTTATGGACGAGGTTACAGGTATGGGAAATAGGAAGGATGCCGTGGCAGAGTGCGGGAAGTATATATATTCGCATCCTTATCCGGCATGTGTGTTCCTTCTTTGCACCAGCCATCATCTAGAAAGTCAATCGGTTGGCACTGTCCCCATCAATCATCATGTACCACTTCTGCTTATTACTGCTATATACTCTGGTCGTCGGCGTCTTCTCCCAAGCCGATGAATATGAGTACATTGTCGTCGGCTCTGGCCCTGGTGGTGGCCCTCTCGCTGCTAACCTAGCAAGAGCCGGACACAAAACACTCCTACTCGAAGCAGGCACTGACCAGGGAAACAACCAAAACAACTCTATGGTTTGGCAGGCCATTGCCGCCACCCATGACGAGAAGTCCAGGTGGGATTTCTGGGTTGAGCATACTTCCGACAAGGCACGCCAGGACAGGTACCTGTACCAAACATGGCGGAGGACAGATGGATCGTTCTATGTTGGCAGAGAGCCTCCTTCTGGTGCGACCCGTCTCGGTGTTTGGTACCCTCGCGCAGGAACTCTTGGTGGTTGCGCAATGCATAACCAAGCCGTCGCTGCGATGCCAAACAATGACGAGTGGGATCGCATTGCCGCATTGACCGGCGATGATTCTTGGAAGGCGACAGAAATGATCAAACACTTCCAAGCCCTCGAGAGATGCACCTACCTCCAAAGCGGTGCTGCAGGTCACGGTTTCAATGGTTACCTAACCACATCAATGGGATCTTCTGCATGGGTTGGAGATGGCCAATCCGATGCCGCCATACTCGGAGGTCTGGCCGCAGCTGCCTCTGGTGGCAGTGCTTCTCAGCTCGCTCAGTTGCTGGAGAGGGACATGAACGCCGTTACGGACCCGAACCGAGATACCACTGTAGGCATCTTCGGCGCTGTATCACATTCCGATGCCCAGGGCCTTCGATCTAGCCCAAACAACTATATCCGAGACACTCTGAACCAGGCCTCGAGCTACCCACTCACTGTCAAGACTAACGCGCTCGTCTCAAAGGTTCTCTTCTCCACTGATGGCGACACGCCAACTGCCTCTGGCGTTGAATATCTCGAGGGCCAGTCCCTCTACCGCGCCGACCCGCGAGCAACTGGTAACAACCAAGGCACCACACGCACAGCCACTGCAACCAGAGAAGTCATTATTTCCGGCGGTGTGTTCAACAGCCCTCAGATCCTGATGCTCAGCGGCATCGGACCCAAAGCTCACCTTGAGACGCACGGCATTCCCGTCATCAAGGACCTCCCCGGCGTCGGGCAGAGAATGTCTGACAACTACGAAGGCGGCATCCTCAGTCTGTCCAACCGCCCTCCCTCCGGGTTCGGTATGTACCAGCTCCTACTCAAGAGCTCCGTCTCCGAAAGACTACGCGATTTTTACGTCTGGTGCGGCTCCTTCAGCTTCGAGGGCTTCTGGCCCGGATTCCCCACTAACCACGGACCAAACCAGTACGAATGCGCCTTCTCACACATCTACCCACGCGGCCAAGAAGGTACCGTGACCCTCCGCTCCGCCGACCCGCGCGACACCCCCATCATCAATCTCGAATTCTTCAAAACCGGCGCCGAAGAGGACCTTACCGCCATGCTCGACATCGTCAGATGGGTGCGCACCAACGTCTTCAACAGAGCCCCCAGCGGCATCGGCCCGTTCACAGAACTCCATCCTTGCACCCACGCCGGCTGCACAGACCAGGAGCAAAAGGACTACCTGCGCGACCAGGTCTACTCGCACCACGCGACTAGCTCGTGTGCGATTGGCGCTGACGACGATCCGTTGGCGGTGCTGGACTCGAAGTTCCGCGTCCGTGGCGTTAATAATCTGCGTGTTGTCGATGGCTCGGCGTTCCCGCATGTCCCTGGTGCGTTCCCCGTGCTGCCGACTTTTGTTATTGGCCAGAAGGCGGCGCAGGATATTTTGGCCGATGTGAATTAAGTCGGTTTTTCTTTTTTGAGAGGGTGGAGGTTTCAGGGCTTGGTTTGGTTTCCCTCGAAGGCAGGATGGGCTCAGAGAGAGAGTGTGTGGAATATATTTTGTATATTGAGAGGACACTGTTTTTCTTCTCTGCTTTGAGATCTAACTTTGCAAATAGCAAGAACAAAAATGGAAACAAGTATGAATTTAAATTGTCCATCCATCCCCGTTTTTTCCCTTTCTTTCATTTCTAATTTGCTGCCAACTTGCTATTATAGATGCCCAAGGCTAAGTATATAAAATAGCCAAGATGCACCCAGAAGCAGCTCCCTCCAAAGGAACCTACTACACCGTCTGAGGCACACCACAGACACCACCCCACCCAAGCAAACAAGTGGAAAGAAACATGAAGACGCGACAAGTTCTACAACCAACAATCCAGACCATGACAATGACACCACCAAGGCCCGTTTATGCTACTTATGGTTCTGCTAGGCAGCAGGGATCGGCTAGAGTGAGTGAGTGAGGAGGATGGAAATGGGGATGGGGATTGTGTTCAGAGGCTTTTGGGGATTGCTAGGGGGAGGGTGTTTGTGGATGACCGGCTGTATGTCTCAGGAAGGATATACATACCCAGTACCACTAGAGCCTAGGGTTAACCTTTTGGCTCAGTGGTATGACAGTATGTAGATATCAATCACCGCTATTAAAGGAATTAATCCCCTATTTATTTCTTTTTGTTTAGCTGTCGCAAGGTTGAGATGCAAGTAACTAAGAGATTCTAGGAAACCTTGCACAAGGGCGGATTGAACCAGAATAATAACCATAGCAGAACAGAACAACTTCTTGCTACTTTGAAACCCGGGGTTTTAGAAATAGTTGGAAGATTGCAAGTGCTAGCCCGCTATGTTGAAAAAAAATAAAAAGAAAAAAACGGTCGCAGGAGGTGGTATTTATGTAGATCTCAGAAACACATGCATGTAAAAACCCGAACATTCTTTTCCCATCAAGCGGTCATAAGCCCGAAATCCATCATCAAAAAGAGAAGCATTCATTATGAGAAGGAGTCTCCAAAAAAAAAAAAAAATGAAAAATGAAGAAAAGCTCTAAAAAAAAGCCCGAAGCCATCCAATCCATGCCAAACCCAAAAAGAAAAGGGACCATTATTCATATCCTGCCTAGTTTTTCACATCTCCTCTTCATCCTCTTCATCATCCTCATCATCCTCATCATCCGCCCCCCTATAATCGCCACGAATCGCCATCACTCCTAAGGCAAGATCAAGCTCCCTTCCCTTGTCGCCAATGATGAAATGCCACCGTCTCCGGACACCAGGGTCAGCGGTGTCGGTCGTCACCTCTCCCTGGCCAATATTCACGCTTTGAGACTTCGGCGCGGTGCGATGGTACTCTGGGCCCTTACCGGCCTCGTACATCTTTATCCACACGGTTTCGCACCCGTACGCAATCGCATTCGGTGTGCTGCCGCCCGTCAGACGCGCGATGTCTTTTAGTTTCGCGATAGTCCAGCCGCGCTGGACCGGCGAGACGTATTGTACGCCGGCGAAGAAGAGACAGACCATGGCTTCCGTCAAGATACCCGAGAGCGAGGGGCTGATGGCGACAGTCGTGGAAGACATCGGATCCTCATGTTGCGGGTGCTGAGAATACGAAATCCCGGCAATGATTCGCCCGACGGTTTGCGCGTATTCTGCCGTGCGGAAGGCGCCGACACCCGCGGCTATCATTGCCTCGGGAGGCATGGACGGGTGCACGCGCTCGAGTATTATGCGCGTTGTATAGTAAAAGGCCCAGAGCATAGCGACGGTATGGGTACGGTATTGCAGTGCGGGGCCGAACGGCGTGGCGATGGGTGGTGCGCCGTCGGGGGGCAAAGGGGCGAAGCCCGTGCTCGGGACTAGCAGCGCATTGACAAATTCGTCACCTGCTGCAACGAGAGATTGCCATTCAAGCTCTGCGTTAGAGGTCCGAGTTTCTAAACTGTCACCACCGGAGCTTGGTGGTGATGGTGGACCCTCTGGTGGACGTGTTGATGTTGCGGCGAATCCCGACGGGAGGCGGATTGGGCCCGGTTGTGGCAGCATACCGTACATGGGAGGGTTGATATCCCGATTTCCTAGAGGTGGTACGGCTCCGCGGCCTGCTGGGGCCCCCTGGGGTGGTCCATGTGGAGGAGGCCCATGCATATGGGTTGGCGGAGGGCCTGGCAGGCCAGAACCAGACGGCCTTGAGCCTGGCGGTCCTCCTCGTCCCATTCCAGGGGGGAAAAATCCGGGAGGAGGGCGCCATTGACCGCCATTTGCTCTGATTTGGTGTAACTTGCGCCGACGGTCCTTTGCGCCGAATTGCGTTACACGCGCAGCCCACAGAACAAAGTGGTCAAAGCTTCCATAGACCGCATCTAGTTTTCCAACGCCTGCTCGTGGAGGACAGTGTCCCCATCGTTCATACGGTAGCCTATATTAGTCATTTCTTCGTCAGTGAAAAGGCCATTGTAAAATGCCACTCCTGTCACGCTGCAAGTAGAAAAATGTAGGACCTACATTAACGAATTGCCACTGATCATAGACTGGATCAAATCATTCTTGCAGTACCACCAGTACAAATCACTCTGTACCCGATAATCTTCGATATCCTTTGCGGTAAGCTTAACATCTTGTTTAGCCTGGATATCTTCGCCCAACACGTGGCCGAAATTATCAAAGTTCACAGAGCGGCCCATTAGTACGCTAATCAGCTCCTCGTCAATGTTGCTCTCCTTGTCGGCAAAAACGTCATTTTCAAACGCACTGCCGACTGATGGTGTCTCCAAGCCCAGCCAGAGACCAGACATACTTTGTTGCCTCTGCTCCTCTCGTGCCCGAGCTCGCATTGCGCGAATAGCTCGTGTCGTTGTTGCGAAATCAGTCTCATGAATGAGTTGCGTGGCGCCAGCGAGATGGCTATTCCACTTCGAGTGCTCGCCGCACATGACTTCGTAGAAGCCTAGTAGTAGCGTTGCGGCGAGAGTTGGGATCTCCTTGCGACGTGTAGGGAGACTCACGGCTTTCGAGATCCGTCGTAAGGCGTAGTGGTAGTGTCGGTATGAGGCGGTTAAGGGTAAGCCCTTTAGCCGTGCGATGTGCCAGCTGCTAAAAGCTAGCATTCCATGCAATAACCCTTGGTGCTCAAGTGCCATTGTGGGGAGAGTATATGTCCAGAGACTCTGTTGTGACTGATCAACGGGGACGCTAGAGAGCATAACTGACGGGTTGACGGGGTGCCGCTCCCAGACAGACAACGACGGCCCTACAGCAGCAATGAAGTGACAAAATATCTTTGCGACTTCGGGATCCATTAGCGGCGAGGCAGTGGGCGACGGTTTATAGGATGCCAGAATGTTGTCGTCTGTCGCATAAGCAGTGGACAACCGTGGCTGCTGTCTAGCTATATTCCGCGTGCCCGTCATCGACGTGGCCATAGAATACGTGTCAGGATAGCTTGGGTCGTTGTATTCTACCATTTCTTCGTCGGTCTCAACGTCGTAGTAATCTTCGTTAACGTCCTCTTCCACGTACGTTATTATCTGTCCGCTTGGGCCACTATCCGCGGGTCTGTATTGTCCAAGAGCAGGTGGACTGTTGTCTCCTTCTTGGGGGACATCTGGACAACGGCCTTTGTAAGTAATATGAGGGTACATCAGAGGGGCAAACAACCTTACATGCTCTTTCCTCTGGAGCCACGCTCTCTGTGGTTCCGGACTGGTGACAAAATGTTAATCAAATATGCAGTCCCCAAATCTGGATCTTCTTTTAAGGAGCGTACAGTACCTGGAATTGATGGAACTGAGGTTGGTCGCTCGCTGGTGCATAAGATTGCGATGAGATGGAGTAACGATACCCGGTTGAAGTGTGGGAGCTATATTCCTGGCCGTATCCCGAGTACGGATGCTGGTTCATCCTGCTTCCAGTGGATTCAGAATGTTGTGGTAAGGTACGGGATTGGAGGTCATGGCTCGGAGACGTTGGCTGCTGTTCATGGCCGTAGTAAAACTGCCCTGTTTGAGGAACATCCTGACTATGGTACATCTGTCCAGGTTGAGATCCTCCACCAGGAGGATAGTGTCGATCGCCGTAGACATTTCCAGGGTTGTCGTAGCGATTTGGTCGTGGGGCCAGAGGGATGAGACCTGGACGCGTCCCAGAGGAATCGGTCTGAGCGGAGGGCTGTGTGGTCGAACGATTGACGAAGAGGAGAGGCCCGCCACCAGACTGACTCTGGGGATATGGAATAGGGCCCAAGTGTGGAATCGGGCCCACTGGATGCCTAAAAACGACACGCTGGCCATAGCCCTCGCAGTCGCGTTTCGATTTAATGCAGTTGTTGCACCTTGGTTTTTCTTCTCCGCATTTTATGCGTCGTTTTCGACAGGCTGCAACCGTATCAGCTGGCTGAAAATACAGCAAAAAAGGGCAAGACAGGATGAGCAAACCCACTCAGGCACCCAGTTTTAGTCCTCTTCCTCACGGTTTTCGATTTGCTTGGAGGGACGCTTTTCAAATCTCCTGACTGGGAGTGGGGTGGAGGACTCTCCCCCGCCTCAGTGACGTTAGGTTCTCTTCCCTCCATGGTGGTGTGGGTATCTAGAGACAACCGATGGCAGATAGCAAAGTCGGAAACCTAGTTTCCAACGTTCAAAAGAAGTCACGGCGATCTTGATATCAGCGAGAGGAGCGCAGCGCAGTGCAATACAAAGATCAAGAAAGAGAAATACTTTGATCCTTTTCTCTTGGTCTTCAAGATGACATAATTGGGGCGCAACAAACAAGACGAAGATGGCGATCGACGAGATTTAAACGTAGCAGTAGCCAATACGGAATGCACGTACATAAACAAGGACCGTTACAAAGGAGGGCTCGCAGAACCGAAGAAAAAGCAAACAAAAAGCAAATAGGAGTAGAAGAAACAAAACCAATATCACGGATCACAACATCTCCTTCAGGGGGGGGGATGTACAGAATACGAAGTCCAAGAGAGTTCGCGATCACAAAGACAGGGAGTAATGAACGGCTAAAAGCCTGTGGCAGCCGTGAAGAAGTGGAGGTTAGTTCAGCGCGGGCCAGCGACTAGGATTGCATCGGCTACCATGTCACTGGGAAAGGGCGCTTGGGAAGCAATTGGGCCAACCAGGCTGAACAAAGTGTCGATGCGTGCTTAGCAGGGCAGGTAGACAAACTAGAGTGCGGGATGGAAAGGTTCCGGTGGGGTGGAAGTGCAGGGAGGACACGCCGGGCCGTTCGCAAACATCCCAGAAACACTAATAAAGCGAACAGTAACGACGAACGAGAATTTATACTTGCGCAAGTATAGTTGGATCAGATAACCAAGTATGATCTGGGAACAATACACGAGATATTTTGGGGAAAGTCGACAGGTAAGAACAGCTGGGTGGCGGTAGGGGTTGGCTGCGGACCGCAACACGGTCAATGGACCTAGAAAGGAGAGGAGTGAGAAACTGACACGTCGTGGGTGGCCAATAGACTATCAATTGGGCTGGTAGTCAAGCCTTTTACCTCTGTACCCAAAGCAGAGAGATACATACCTCTTTTAGGTGCAATGCAGGCGAGTGCATGTCAGAGATGGCGTTTGGTAGTGGTGGTGGAAGAAGAGACTGGGGAGTGTGGTTGAAGCTGACGAAAGCTATTAATAGGGCGGCTCTGCGTAACAATGAACAGACTTCAATAGTCAAAATAGACGTAGCCACACCGATTTGCTTTTTTCGGTTTTGCCTTCGCGGGGTGTTGTTAGCTGCTGGAGACGGTACTGTTGTCTCGCTCCTGTCATTTGCCTGGGTCTTTTTCTTGCGCTGCTTTCGCAAGGTATTTCCGGTGAGAGTGGAATCTACTTGGCGCCGGTCTCGTTATCCCTGGCTCGATCCCCTCTGCTGGGGCTGTAGAGACCAGGGGCCACTGAGGAATTGGGATTATGCAGCAGGCAATTCGCACCCCATTGTGGTCCAGTAAGTATTATGAATGCCTGGGTTGCATTTTCTGTCTATCAACACTAGTGTGTGTCTTCTCTTCATCTTTGCATCCTTTGATTCCTCTCTCACGGTCTCACCTCGTGTCTGCTGCTGCGATGGAGTTGATTTTCCTTTTTTTGCGGGGGGCAGATCACGGGATCACGGTGGCCCACCTGACACAATGCTTGGCACATGAGTCCAGGCCATTACCGCTTACCGCCCGTAAATTACGCTGTATTTTCCATGATTACCCTACATCACCTGATTCTGCATATGTCATTACTGACTAAGAAAAAGCAAAAAAGTGGCAAAAGGAAGGATGCAACACACTCAGCCGCGTTGATTCCTAGACCTACAGGCCTCATTTATAAGTTACTATCGCTCATTCTGTCGTCCTGGAATCCCAACCATTGCCTTGGAAGTCGGGGACCAAAAGAAAAGAAGGTCGAAAAAAGGTTGGGGATCAAATCTCACATTAAACGAGCTGCCCGTCGTGCAGGGATTAATATTATAAACTCCGCACTGGCACACATCTTATTTACGCTTGCTTCTCGTATTCGACCTTATGATATGCATGGCGGGAAAAAGGTAATTATAGAAACGGTCCAGAGGCAGCCTCAGACATACATTGTCCATGGCTGACGATGGTTTGCTGGAAAAGGTTCGGCTGAGACGCCTTCTGAAGCACTATCTGATACTAACTTGAGGAAGAGCTCATCGTCCTTGAAGTTGGTTGACAAAATGAAAAGAGTTCAAGCTACTCTTCCCTTGAACGGGAGTAGTCGTGATACACAGGAGCTATCCCATGCATTTGACAGCAAACTAGCGCATGCAGAAAACATATAGTCTCACAATTGGCGGTTAACAGAGCTTTCCTCGATGGAGACCTTTGCATCATCGCCCTCAACTATCGCCGGCCCACCACAAGTCCATCATCTGTAGCTCTTTTGACTGGCTCTAGCCAACTGAATTAGCAGGCATCTTTTTTGTCCCCTGCAACCAGTGGTCAGGGACACTGCTCACTGGCCACTACCCACCGACCACCTCCTTAGGTATGGGATCGACTGCCTTAAGGATCGGGTGTTTCCGCATGATTGTGCTTGACGCCTAAATACGGGAAAACCGTCCCCCTGCTTCTGCCATTTCTGGCTTGCACACATGGCAGTGGCTAAAAAAATCGCAGAAAAGCAAAAAAATGAAAATAAAAAACGCCATACATCAACCCGGGGCCGCAGATATTCGACTCTTTACGGGAGTCTAAATTTAATTTCCCTGGCCATGCAGCATGGTCAGCTCTGGATGGCATGTAGCGGAGGGGCAAACTTTACTGTATGCAAGGAAAACGTGGCGGAGCAAATTTTCCTACCCTAACTTCTGCATCTATCGAACGGTATTTTGAGGGTATTATTTTTCTTTCCTGTCATACGGAAGATACTTTCAATATTTTTGCCACTCGGCGCACTCAAACACAAGACAAGGCCCCTCCCAAGCCAAATCCCGAACGAGCTCTTTGCAGTGGAAGGTAATACATATCCTGATACGGCTCGTGGTTTGCTGGGGTGGAGGGGTAAAGAACGAGGTTGTCACTCTGCCCAGTTCGACTTTTTGCTACCAGGATGGATCGTACCCCCCTGGCTCCGAAGCGGAAGGAGATATATTGTTCGTTATCCCTGTGGATGTGGAGTGTGCTGACTGGCTGTCATGAACTCCACTTGTCTTTCCCCGATCCCGTCGTCCTCCCTGTCAGATAGGTGTTCGGATAATATTGAGGTACATACAGAATCTGTCATCCTTAAAAGTTAAATCCCTGTCGATAATTTGTTGCCAGATTGAACCTTTTTAGCATTTTTCGATCGGGGTCCGTGCAGTTGTTACACACACCCCAACAAAAAACCATATACAGATGCTAGCAGCTACAAATTTTTATGCGAGTTTTCTTGCCCTTTCCCCGGAGTTAAGCCGGCTAGTTTTGTGATAGCTCCTTGTCTAGCTACATGCCATATGGTGGCTGTTTCTTCCTGGATAGCCCCCAACCCACGTATCCACCCACCTAGTGCAACTACCACCCTCGGCTAGGCCGATTTTACGTCCAGGAAAGCCTCCATCTGGAATTTTTGTGGGGCCGAACCAGACAGAGTAAATAGATTCTCCACATAAGAAATGTCCATGCATAACTAACTACTTACTTGCGCAAGGGTGGAGCTGATATAACCCCGATTTCCTAGAAATTGAATCCTTGCGCGGGGTCGACGGCGATTTTATGGAATACACATACTTCTTCTGATATGAGGTGGGATAGGCCTCGCATAGTATGTGCGACATAGCGATCACGGTTGTGGCTACACAAGAAAGCACAAGTTCTCGTATAGTTATGCACAAAGTACTTTGAACCCCTCAGGTGCTGATATCAATGCTTACCCTGCTTGAGTATTTCTATCTATGTTCCTCTCGTATCTTGCCTGCATACATAATTGCTATCTGTAGTTTTTTCTTTTGTGGAGGTTGCTATAGCTGCAGAAAAATCGTACGCATGACATACATACATACCGTCCAAAACCTCGGTTGCAGAAGCCAGCTTAAACGATCCCGTTAATGTTCTCCCCGGATCCCCTTACTTTTGTTAGGCCGCCTGCAACCGCACTGCATATCTGCAGTAGGTTAAATATGGATTACCCACTGATTACCCACTGAGCGAGCATTGAATTTGAGCTGTCATATCATACCTCGTTCATATCTTTGCTGAACGGGCATGTGATATATCCATACATGGCTCGTATATGTAAGTAGAAGGCGGGAAATATATGCCCATGCGTTATCCTACGCATAGAATAAACACCACGCAGCAATCGATGAGCAATCCTCTCTTCCCCTCCCCCCACGGGATTGGGGGGAGAGAGCCTTAGCACATTTTGATTCCGAGTCACCCCACTTCATGCCATGGTCTGTGATCCTGTCATGGTTCTCCGGACAAACCTTGAATCGCCCCCAAGAGGCTTCTCTGGAATTGAACGAGAGACCAAAAATATATCCTCCTCTTCTGCAAGCAATCCTAGACCTAGACCAACATCCGTAATGTATTTGGCCCCGGTCCCCCCGGTCCCCCCATACGAACAGATGTGGAAGCTTTCTTTCCAATCTTCCCTCGCAATACGCAAGGGGGGAGGATATGGAGGCGGGGGCAAGGCAAAAAAAAGCTTCTCTACGGAAAAGTATTGCCTGGGCCGCATCTTGTACACCGAAGGCTCAGATTTGGAAAGTTTGGCGGAACGAGTCGCCGGCCTTGAAAGAGTAAAATGTGAAGTGGTCAAGTAGATATCGTCCCCAGACTCCAGCAAACTCCTTCCCCCACCACCCAGCCCAGTAAGTGTGTAGTAGCCATAGGCCGTTTCCAAACGAGAGTAAACCACGTACAGCTGGGCCTGAAAGTTGGTTTGTGCCGTAACTATGTAAAGTGCCAGCAGCGCATCTGATTTCTTAGAAAGACCATATCAGCTTCCAATGGTCTTCGACGAAGACACTATTGGGTCTTTGGTTAACGGTTTTGACCAGGTAGCTTGACAGGCCTACCTGGGAGTGCAGTCCAGTGAGGAGCAGTTAAAACCTGCTCTTTTGCAGGCCTTTTTGGTGGGCTAGCGCGCACAGATGCAGAGCTGTGTCGCTCCTAATAATAAAGCATAATCTGCATGAAGATCAAAAGAACTCAAGTTGCCAATAGACTGGGGATGCTCGCTGGTTTTTCGAGCTGCATCGGGCCACGCTCTCATTAGTGCTTCCGAGGATTCCGGCAGAGAGTATAAAACTTATATGATCAGGGCCATCCGCGTTTATATGGCCTTTGTTTTGTGTGTCAATTTGCATCCAATAATGTCACACTGTCTGCTTCTTTTCAATTCACATTGCACATTTTGCTTCGTCAATGGCCATGGTGGTCATTGCTAGGACATGTTGTTCCATATTCACCTCATCGATATATATACACACTGGCGCGGCAGCATGTATATATATCGATGATTGTTAAGTCTATCCGCTTCAAGCGATCACGGAGCACTTGAAGGAACACGGCGAGAGCAGCAAGCGACCTGTTCGAGAACTGCTCGTCCGGCGAGTGGTCCGAAATGAACCCATTTAACCGCACCCAGACCACTTTTGCTAGCTGCTGGGCGGTGGAAATAGCGCGCATTGCACAATTTGTCAGAACCCTGAACCTTCAAGCCCATCGCACAGGATCGCATCCTTCACCTTGATGCACATTCTACATTGCACTGACCAATTGGTATTTTCACTAACTGGCCATGCTGCCCGAATCCTGAAAAAATAAAAAATAAAAAAAACACCCCCGTCGTGCAGAAAAAGGGTCGCAAAGCACATGCTTCGCGAAAAAAAAAAAAAAAAAGAGGGCCAGCCTTTTTTAACTTCAAACTACCATGCACCCCGCCTGTTAGTCCATGTTAAGTACTGGGATCAGCTTCGGTTTCAGGGTAAAACATACGAAGCTGCAATATTACAAGGATGTCCCAGCTTTCGCAAGCTCCTATTATCGTTGGCTGAGAGACTCGAGAGCCTCGTGTGCTGTGTGCTGTGTGTGTGTGCATGCGCGTCAGCTCAGCTTCCATCACCTTCCCCAACCTCCCACCTAGAGAAAAAGGAAGAGGGAGAGACGTCTTTTTTTTTCTCCCCTTTATCAGCGAGCGCACGCGCGAGCGAAGTGAATCAAGTTGAAACGCAGGCAATATATTCCCTCAGTGGCACCGCTCGACAATGCTAGGTTTGAAGAGTCGTCTGCTTCGTTGTAAAGCCTGGCCACCATCGTCAGCTACAGCGGAGAGCCTTGACCCAGCAAAGCCCATCGAGGAAGAGCAATCGCCATTCTACGATCCAGCACACTTTTACCCCGCAAAGCTTGGTGAAGTGCTGAGCGGCCGTTATCAGATCGCGACGAAGCTGGGGCATGGGGCGAGATCGACGGTTTGGCTTGCGAGGGATCTTAATCAGTTCGTCCATTAATAAGCTCTTTTTTTATGAATTTCTCCAACATTGTCCCCACTGAGCTCCACTGAGCTGCAAAACCCTGGCTAACTTGTTGAATGATATAGGTTGAAATGGCTCAAAGACCGTTATGTAGCGGTCAAAATAAACGCAACAGGCACGCGTGAAAATTCCAGCCAGCATGAACTAGATATCCATCGGCACATCGCAGAGGCCAATCCTCGCCACAAAGGCTGGGAGTTTGTGCGTCAGCTCCGTGACGCCTTTGTTCTCGACGGCACGTCGGGATACCACGTCTGCCTTGTGTTCGAACCCCTACGCGAACCGTTGGGGGCTTATAGAACGCGCTTTAAAAACTCGATCATCCCGCCCATATATTTCAGGATTATGCTACATATGATATTGAATGCGCTCGACTATCTGCATTCTGAATGTCATCTCATTCATACAGGTGTGTATACTTCAGCAGCGGAGAGATGAAGCCGTTCAGCAAAATCTTCGCATGAGTGTCTGCTATTAACAACTGGCGTGCAGATCTCAATCCGAACAATATCATGGTGACGCTAGAGGATAAGCTTCTGCTGGAAATCGCTGCTCGAGAGGAATACGAAGACCCGCTACCTCAAAAGCATCTAGAGGATGGACGAACTATATACCTACCAAGGAGTAACTACGGTCCTCCCAGGAGGGCTGCAGGACTGGTTGAAATAACAGATTTCGGCCTTGCTGTTTCAGGCAATGAGAAGAACGATGGTGTTATCCAAGCAGACATGTACCGGGCGCCCGAAGTTATTCTTGAAAAGGGATATAGCTACAGTGCCGATATATGGAGCCTGGGTGCTATGGTGAGATCTTTGAAGTTTTACACCTTTTCCCCAGTACCTGGCTTCTAATCATCCTTTTGCAACTTAGATGTGGGATTGTCTAGCAGGAAAGGAATTGTTTCACGAAGTGGACGAAGGGGACGACTACAACGAAGAAAGGCATCTTGCATACATGACCGCGCTTCTAGGTCCGCCGCCAAAGAACATGGTGCAATCTGGCAAACCCAGTTCACAATTTTACGACGCAGATGGTGAGTTTTGTTCTGCAACTCTTGCTCGAACATCATATACCGAATATGTGTTTGCTAAAAAGTGAATAAAAGGAAACCTTCAACATCCCGATCTAATACCGCAAAACTTCAATTTTGAGGGCACTCTATCATACATCAAAGGTGAAGAGAAGCAGAAATTCATCGACTTTGCGCGCCGCATGATGAAATGGGATCCCAACCAACGGAGCCTCGCGAAGGATATGCTGGATGACCCCTTCTTGACAATGGATGTTCCCTCGCGAGCCGACGAAATCGAGTCTAACAAAAAGGTCAGCGAGACGAATTAAATGCCTCTGAGATAGAAGATCTCTCGGGCTTTTTAACTTCACTTCGTTTGGGGTGGATGCGTCGGTGGGAAGTTTCGTTTTGCGGATGGCGCCCAACCGCTCTTTACTTTTACATACATATTCATCAGCTGTGAGAGTGTTGCCAGTGCCATCAAGGGTATATTTCATCGTGTCACCTCTGCTTCGGCTTGCCCAGATGGTCCATCCCTTCTATGTCCACCCTCCCCCCTGGGGGATGTAGGCTTCGGAATCCCAATATTATGCCAGGATACTATTAACGCGGGCAACCTGGATATTGATGCCTGGTCAGACACGGAAAGACAAAACAAGATTCTGTTCCTAACTATGCCAACCGCGATCGGCCCCCATCCACAACGAACTCCGGATATGCCTCGGCAACCTGAACCCGACGCGCCACCCGAAGTGTCTCGGAACGTGAGTACCTCGTGTGGGCTTGGATCCGCACAGTGCATATAACTGCCAAGTTCTATGCAATGGTTGGGAACCTTGGCTACATGCAGGTCCTTCGATGCGGACCATACGATCCCAAGAACAAGGGAAGATTATATGATTTTCGGATTGCGTGCTCTCAACTCAAAATGCAAAAGCACAAGCAAGGGTACGGCATATCCTACATCTCCTTGGGTCCATGCTGTCCCTCCCGTCTCTGGAAGAAAATTGCAAGGATATTAGGACGAGATTTTTTTCGGCGGAAGTCTCACTGTCAATATTTGCAGGGGAGCTGATGCATTGCTACTATATATGTAGTTATGATATGTATAACTTTTTATAATGTTCCGTATACCTCACAGCTCGTTTATGCTAGCTGCTACAATCCTAGGTAATTCGCTAATATGCAATTGCTGCTTGGAAAACCCGAGGACCCAGTATGGCAAAGCCTTTGTATACATACGTAGAACTAAACTATGTTCGAGGTTGAATGTTCTTTTGATACGTGGATAAAGCTGTGAGCTCCACGGATAAGAACTTCGTACTTTTCGCTCATTATTGAGCTACAAATATATATATATATATATGAAATCCCTAGCTCCCGTCCAGCGTTCTTTAAATTGGTATACACCGCGGACATATTAAATGGGGCATTTGCAAATCGGATAAGCTTATTTCACATTTCAAGCACCGACAGGTTCAGGTTTAGCGCTAAGCGCACCCTCCCTTGCGCGCTTCTCGTTCCTAGCGCGGCGCTTAAAATAATTTTCTCCATCGATATCACAGAAACAGCGAAATCCTTTTTCTTTTTCCCCGGTAGTTACAGCAAATTTAATTTCGCTGGACGTGGGAAAACTAGGCGATTTTCCCCATAAAATTTGCAGGTGTGTTTTAGTTATCCCCCCGCGCAACAGCTTTTTTGAATTATAAGACCTTTGTGAGCTATTACTGAACGCAATTGGAAGCTATATTTAGGGCTCGTCTCGCTCTGTTTTTTTGCTTTGGACTCGGAGCTTTAAACAACGGCCTTCGAAGAGGAGATATACACTAGGTCCCATCACCATGTTCGCTATACAAGGCTGGTCGGTCTCCGCCGCCGATCTAAAGGTCCAAGCTGAGCAGAAACCGGCTCCAGCCCAAGCTCCATCCCAAGAAACCCCAGATACCGGCGCGGAGATTGCTACCAAAAAGCGCAAGCGCAACAACCGCGGGAAAAATGGCCAGGCGGACAAGGTTACAAAGGGGAATGTGGATGAGATGTGGAAGAAGCATATTGAGGGTGTGAGCGCGGATGCTGATGCGGAGAAGAAGGAAGCCATGAAGGAGCAGAGGAAGAAGCGTAAATTGGAGAAAAAGAATAAGAGCGAGGGCGATGCTGCAGTTGTCAATGGTGAGAAAGCAGAGGATAAGGATGTGGGCGAGGCCGTTTCCACACAGACGGCGACCAATGCCACAGAATCGCAGCCCCAGACGAGGAGGCAAAGGAGGAAGGAGCAAAAGCGCAAATCCCAGGGTGCGGAGACGGTCGATTCTACAAAAGCGACGGCTACTCCCGCTACCACTACCGCTGCTGCAGAGGCCAATACCCCTCCTCCTGCGGCAACCAGCACCCTCACCCCCCTGCAGCAGTCTATGCGTCAGAAACTCGTCTCCGCTCGTTTCCGCCATCTCAACCAGACACTGTACACGACACCCTCGAACGAGGCACTGGAGCTTTTCACAAACAGCCCCGAACTATTCGCCGAATACCACGCCGGCTTTTCCCAACAAGTCAAAGACTCTTGGCCCTCCAACCCGGTCGACACGTACATCTCATCCATAAAATCGCGCGCCAAGCTCCGACCAAACACGAACCAGAAATCTGGAAATCGCCAATCAAGCGCCCTGCTCCCGATCCCCAGACGTCCCAATGGCATATGCACGATCGCTGATTTAGGCTGCGGCGACGGCCAACTGGCGCACGCGCTCACGCCGTCTCTCAAACAGCTCAAGCTCAGAATCCATAGCTTCGATCTCCACTCGCCAGACCCGCTGATTACGAAGGCGGATATGTCGGCCCTACCGCTTGCCGATGGCACGGTTGACGTGACGATCTTTTGTCTCAGTCTGATGGGCACGAATTGGGTGTCGTTTGTCGAGGAGGCGTGGCGCGTGCTGAGAGGTGATGGGAAGGGCGAGTGCTGGGTTAGCGAGGTGAAGAGTCGCTTTGGGAAAGTGAGCCGCAATAAAGCGGCGAATGCAAAAGACGGGCCGCAGAAGCCTTCTGCGGGCAAAAAGGATAAATTCAACAAGAATAAGAAACAACGCAAGGACGATGAAGGTGAGGATGACGGGCTGGGTGAGGAGATTTTCGCCGAGGACCAGCGCGCTCGCCCCGATGCAGATGAGACGGATATCTCTGCGTTTATTGAGGTGTTTCGTACACGCGGATTCGTGCTCAAGCAGGAGAGTGTGGAAAAGTCGAATAAAATGTTTGTGAAGATGGAATTTGTCAAGCATGGACGGCCCTCGAAGGGGAAGTTTGCGGGGCCGGCGGCTGATGCAGGAGGGCAGCAGCAGAGGGGGGGAATGTTAGGGAAGAAGAAGTTCTTGGATAGGGAAGATACGAAGGGGATGACAGAGGAGCAGGAGAGTAAGGTGCTGAAGCCGTGTGTATATAAGACTAGATAGATCGGGGGGTTTCGCATGTCGTGTTATATTTATTTCTACGTGGGCCGCTAGCCCAATTGCAATTGCTCTTGCTTTTACACCGGGTGCGCTTGAGGGCAAGAGAATCTGCTCATCGTTTTTATCTAGTGAGCTACTTATTCTTTCTTTGTCAAGCAGGCTAATCAGCTATTAGAAGCAAATCAAGGGAAATATCAATCATGACTCCAGAAACAAACTCCATCGCTAATTGCCTCCGAGAGTAGAAACCACTCTACTCATTTCCTCCTCGTCGTAGATCCGGAAGCCCTTGTCCTTTGTAACGCTAGCAAGCTGCACGTTCTTCGCGTCCAGCTTCTCCTCCATGACCTGCTTCAGAGTCTTTAACACCATGGTCTCTGCCTCTGGCAGGGTTAGGGATCGATGGTATTCGTTCTGCAGCTCAGCTTGGGCGCCCTCGCTGCCGGATCCTATGGCTTTAGCATCGTATCTGTAAAACGTACCAGAAGGCTCGGCGTGGTATCTATAACATCATTCCGTCAGCACCTAGTCAACCCTAGCCTCGAAGCACGAGTTCCCATATCGCCCTTACAATTGTGGCCCGTCCTCATCATATCCCGCAATCAGCAGCGCCACACCAAACGGCCTGCTCATAACGCTCTCCTCTCCATCCGCACCCTCGCCAAACCTCAGCGCCAAATCGCATATCGCCTGCGTACAGCTCTCGACTCTCAACGGCTCGGAGTAGTTAAAGGCGTGGTTCTGGGATTCCACACGGGCGTGCTCAACCATGGATCGCGCGTCGGCTTGCAAGCCAGACATGGCGCAACCGATGTGTTGGTCTATCTCGACGATTTTCTCCACGGAGGAGGTTTCGAGGAGGGTGGATGTTACGCGCTTTTCAACGCCGAGGACAACGCCTTCTGAGGTTGCGACCTGTGCTCGTGGGACCAAAATGTTAGGGTTGGGAAGCTTAAATTAGATAAAAAGACATTCAGTGTAAAAGGACACAACATACACCGATCGCTGTTGAGCCTAGCTTTATAGCCTCCAGGGAATATTCGACTTGGAAGAGACGACCCTCTGGGGAGAAGGTGCTGCGCGGTTATGGTAAGAAAACAGGTCCAACGTGAATAAACAGGCCAAAAGAAGCTCCTTACTTGATACCACGATCTAAAGCAAGCTATTAGCAAGGCACATCTTAGCAAAAAGGAGGTCTCTGAGCAGCTTACCATATTCAGACCGTGCAATAAACATGATGGCAGCGGAGTATGGGACGGTTCTAGGATTTTGGATTCTGCAGGGACAAAGGGCGGAATAAACAGTCTATTGGAAGAAATGACGTAGACGCTCAGAGATGAGTGAAGAGCAGAATTAGATATGATCGCTGGCGAGAATTCGAGAGAGCAGGTAGATGAGCAGGTGGTCGGAGAGAAGCTCTCTCTCTCTCTGGTGGATGGTGATGCAGCAGCAGTGCCTAGAAAACACGCTAGGCCTAAACAGGTCCCTAGGATGCATCGACGGAGTATCATTCAACAACCAACCGCCAACCGCTGCCATCATGTTTATTGCACGGTCTGAATATGGTAATGATTGACGATTATGAACTCTTCGCCTTCTACAGCTCGTGCTGTTTCGCTCCATGACCGTGCAGGTGTGCATTCCACCGCCGCTCCCAGAACACGCGTTACCAGTCGCGTCCGTCCGCCTAATCATGGGCGATACGATCAAACTCCTCCACGCGAGAAGATAGCTACTCCAACAAGAGACAGCGCCGACCGATCAAAAAGGATGAGTAGGGAATTTAATTCGTCGCATGAACTGCGCACCGAAAAGTCCCGGACGACAACCAGAGAACAGGTCCTGGTCAGGACTAAGAAGCCAGTGCGGGAACCCTCCAATGCGGGCACGAAGACCGATTGGGAGAAATCGCGGGTCAAGAAGAGCGGCAGTAAGCCTGAAGCAAACAGTCCAGCGCAAAGACCCAAGGAGGCAGAGCAGCTAGAAGGTGAGTTATGCTCGTCCGATTGATCCTGGATCTTGACACTGATGAATCGCGTTTCGAAAGCACCATGGAACCCCGAAGCAACACTCATTTCACACTCAACGGCACCGCTCGCCTGTCGCGTATCTGTCCCTCCGCTCGCATCGTCAGCTCCGCAGATCCTGCGCCCGCGTCCCCTTCGAGAACTGAGCTTGGAGGCCCAGGAGGCCGCTATACTCGAAGATCTGTTGTTCGTTTTTATGGGATACGAAGGCCAATACATCCATTTCGTGAACTCGCATGATCCGTCATTGGAGACGGATAGACTTGTCGGGCCCTCCTTTCTGATTGCGCCAGGCCTGGACCCGAGCTTAAAAGATCTCACACAGTCGATGCTGAAGATGGCTACGCACTATAGTGCATTAGAGGCTTTTGTAGAGATTCAGAGCAGGGCAGAGTTTGGTGCGGTTAACCATGCCCTCTGTGCTGCGATACGAAAGCTCCTAAAAGATTACCTTATTCTCATCGCTCAGCTCGAGAACCAGCTACTCAATAATCCGAACTTCACCCTACATGTGCTTCATCTCCATACGATGCCTACAAGTCAAAGTCTCGCTCAATTGTATGCCTTGGGACAAGAGCTGTTGAAGAAGAATTCACTTCTTGTCCAGGAGTCAGACGAATCGATTGACGATTTTGACGACGTCGACAATATCTTAGAACAGTTGAGGGAAGGGGGTGAACTGGCTCCAGGAAGTATGACAAGCAAGAAATTGTGCAAAGGAGGCAATGTGTTGGGACTGTTAACTCAGCGACTTGCTACTTTCTCAGGAGACCCTGCAACGAAAACACTACTGCAGACTTTACTTCGTGAAGCTAGTCGTCCATACATGAAAATGTTGAACGAGTGGCTGCATCACGGCGGCATCAAAGATCCCCATGCGGAATTTCTTGTGAAAGAGCAAAAGGGGATCAAGCGAGACAAGCTAGAGGAGGACTATACGGACGAGTACTGGGAGAAGAGATATACAATTCGTGACAGTGAGGTACCCCCCCAACTCGAAAGTGTCAGAGACAAGGTTCTGTTGGCTGGGAAATATCTCAATGTCGTTCGAGAATGCGGTGGCGTTGATATTAGCAAGGAGGTGAAAGACGTTCCTAAAACTTTTGACGACCCCAGATTCCTGGACAACGTAAACAGCGCGTACGCATATGCTAATGCGTCGTTGTTAAATCTCCTATTAACCAAGAATTCCCTAACGACCCGTTTTTGGTCATTGAAACATTATTTCTTCCTCGACCACTCTGACTTTTTCTCCTATTTTCTGGAACTGGGAGCCTCTGAGCTCCGAAAACCGGCCAAGAACGTTAACGAGGCCAAGTTGCAGTCACTTCTTGATCTCGTTCTCCGGCAGCCTGGAAGTATTTCGGCCCAGGACCCCTTTAATGAGGACGTGAAGGTTCGCATGAATCAAATCGGCTTGACGAAATGGCTTATGCGGGTAGTGAGCGTGTCTGGTATCGATCAAGACAATCCAGACGGCGGGATTGAGAAGTACCAAACACCCGCACCGCAGGCTACGGACGACGAGAAAGATATTATTGGATTTGATGCCCTCGAGCTTGATTACCTAGTTCCCTTCCCCCTTTCCCTGGTGATTAGTCGCAAAACTGTCCTCCGCTACCAACTCATGTTCCGCTACCTCCTCTCCCTTCACCACCTCGAAAACCTTCTCGTCACATCATGGACAGACCATCAAAAAGTGTTAAGCTGGAAACACAAATCATCAGATAAACGCCTCGAGCGATGGAAGCGCAGAGCGTGGGCACTCCGAGCACGAATGTTAATCTTCGTGCAGCAGCTTCTCTACTTTTCCACTGCCGAAGTCGTGGAACCCAATTGGCAGAATCTAATGGATCGCGTCAATGGGCACGATGCGGAGGGGACCGAAGTTATAGTCAACGGGACGAAACAGGTTAACCGAACCGTGGATGAGTTGATGCAGGACCATGTCGATTTTCTCGATACGTGTTTGAAGGAGTGTATGCTCACGCAGGGCAAGCTACTAAAGGTAAATAGCCCCGCCCGTTTCAGCTCATTCTTTAACTATATTAACTGACATAAAATTAATTTCCCTAAGATCCATTCGAAACTAATGACCTGCTGCACAATGTTCGCGTCCTGGACCGCAGCCTCACTCTCCCGCAGTCTCATCTCCGCAGATCCAGATCTCTCAGGCACAAACCCAAAAGTTGGCTCAACACCTAGCGCCGAGGTTGCGAAAGCGTACGATCCGTCGCGGATAGGCAAGTTGGAAGATACGCTCAAGAGATATGAAGACCACTTCAATCGGCATTTGCGGATTTTGATGGATAGGTATGTGGTTTTTGTTTGCCCCCCCCCGGCTCCCGTTTTACGGGTAGAGTGCTTTTTAAACGCCAAATCCCATACTGAATTTTCTAGTTTGAACTATTTCGCCGCCACGGAAAGCGTTGTTCTTCTCAAACTTGCCCATGCATTGAGCGCAGTGGCCAAAGATGAGTGAACAGCAGGGCAGCAAGCATCCTTTCTCCTCAAACGCTTTTTTCCCGCGCATTCCCAACCACAATGCTTGGGTAGGATGGAAAGTGGGAGAAGGGCCCCTGTGACAAACAGAGATCATGCAGTGCCATGTCGCCATTTTTCCCCCCCAGTTTTCAAACCCGAAAATCGTACAAATCTCACTTTCGAACCTTACGATTATTATTTTTTGCGTGGTTTTGAGCAAAAACTATGGTAGTAGGATCAATGTTTATAACACACGAAATATGCGATGGAATGGGATTTAATGTGAACCACCCCCTCCCCGGTTCCCTTCCTCCTTCCTCCCCAAGAAAACTAAATCCAACATTTCAGTTAGTTCATAACTAACACGAAACTAGGAAAATGAACATATAGAGAAAGAAACAAGTATCCTCCGCAGACACGACCCGATTTCCCTCTCTCTCCTAGATAGTTTATAGGAACGACTCAAAAGAGGAGGTTCCTGGTTCCATTGGGGGAAAAGGGGGTGGGGGTGGTTAGGGTTGGTTGCTGTAACCTCATCGTCGCTAGTAGTAGTGATCGAAGGCTTGGTTGGGGAACTTGGTTTGTTCCTTTTTTGAGTCCCTTGATAAAACATATCATACATATATGAATTACGAAAAGAAAAAACGCTTTTATGAAGAGGGCTGCAGCACGTTATTTTGCTCTTTTTTTTTGTCGTTTATCGGCCTTTTATGAGCTTGTTACTGAAATGAAATGAAAAGACTTTTTGAATTCTCTAGACTTAAACTCGGCGCGCCTGGTGTCGCAATATAAGCATTTATAATCTCATTCTTTTTTTCTCTTTTTGCTATGTAGGATATTGGATATTGGTATATGTCTATATAGAAACTGTAGAGGAAATAATGGAGGGAAAAATAGCTATTGGTTTGTATGTCATCATCATCTATATATACCACTCCCCCCCCGGGGCGGCTTTGCTGAACAAGCGTAAAATCCGACGAATATGCAATATATCAATCCACCCAAATATACACCCACATCTAACCCCCTAATCTACCTAAGGATATTTTTCATCCACCACCCTCTCTCAATGTTCCGACACCAAAACGCCAGCCATACCCATACCCTATTCCCGCGCATCGCAAACATTAGCATCCCATTCAGCACACACGCACAAAAACAACACCTTCCTAAATAAAACAGAATGAAGAAAAAAGAGAAGAAAGGGGAAGCATAAACTTACCGTGCCAACACACATCGACGTAACGGCTAACCTCTTATCCTGTCTCCTTAGCTCTGAGAGAACGGTGACGACTTGGCGAGCGCCAGTGCAGCCGAGGGGGTGGCCGAGAGCGCTATGGGAGGTGTTAGTCGGTGAGCTATAGTTGAGAGGGGCCGATGGGGGAAAGAAAGTGGGAAACAAAGCTTACATTGCGCCACCGCGGGGATTAACTTTTGCGACGTCGAGGCCGAGCTTTTCGACGCAATAGACGCCCTAAATGAAATATAGTTGCTTAGCAAAATTGACAGGGTTTTCCGGTCAAAAGGTGATATATAACAACATACCATCGACGCAAACGCCTCGTTAATCTCAAAAACATCCACATCGTCCTTGCTCAAGCCAAGCTTGCCTAGGATCTTCGGAATCGCCAACGTCGGCCCAATGCCCATAATCCTCGGCTCCAGTCCCGCCACCGTCGCGCCACAGAACTTGCCTACAATCGGCTGACCCAAGGCCAGCGCCTTGGAGCGCTTCATGAGTAGCACTGCGGCGGCGCCGTCGGTGATTTGCGACGCATTGCCGCCTGTCGTGTTGCTGGGTTTCCACTGCGGGAAGGCAGGGCGGATCTTGCCCAGGGACTCGGCGGTGGTGCCGTAACGCACGCCATCGTCGCGGTCAGCAATGATTTCCTTCACCTCACCGGTTCCAGGGTCCTTGACTTGCACTTTAATAGGCAAAATCTCATCGACAGTCCATCCGCTCTTCTGCGCAAGCTCCGCCCGCTGATACGACCGCGCCGCGAATATATCCTGCTTCTCACGTGTCACGTTGAATTGGCCGGCGACGTTCTCGCTCGTCTGGCCCATGGGCATGGTATTCTGTTTCGCGACGGGGTGCGCGAGGATTTGTGCAGAGAGATTTGGTGCGCCGCCATCGGCGTTTGTGCTCATGCTCTCGGCGCCCACGGCAATGCCGACATCGATTGACCCCGTGGCGATTTGGTTGGCGATGTTCTGGATCGCGAGCAGGCCTGAAGAGCAGAAGCGGTTGGCGACGCTGGCGGAGGCGGTTACAGGGAACCCTGCAGCGAGAACGGCGGAGCGCGCGATGTAGGCGGAGCCTTGGGCTAGGACGTTGCCGACACAGACGTCTTCGACGAGGGAGGGATCGAGGTTGGATTTTTCGCGCACGGCCTGGGGGGATTTTTTTTAATTATAAGAGTAGACGGAGGATGATAGGGACACATACGGTTAGCAGGGCGATGAGCATGTCGTCTAGCAGAGTGTCCTTGAGAGCGCCTTTTCGGGCCTTGGTGAGAGGCGTCCGGAGGGCGAATGTGATCACCTAGATTGCAGGATTAGCATTGGCTTTTTTTTTTTCCATTTTCAAAGAAGACATAGAACTTGAATTAGAAGGCTGGTACATACGATATCATCTGGGTTCTTTGCGAGGAGGGCCTGTCTGGCGGGCGCATCTCCAGAGAGATGGCCCTGGATGGAGGAGAGTCGCTGCTGGGGGTTAGCCATTGTGATGGTGTAGTTGAGAAGGGTATCTAAAAGAGAGCGTATATAAAGAATGTGTCAGTATTCAACGAGAACGAGAGCAAAACAGAGAGAAGAGAAAGATGGAGAGAGAGAGCTCGGTGTTATTGACGGAGAAGCAGAAGAAGAAGAAGAGCACAAGGGGGAAAAGTGCCTCGGCTCATTTAGTAGTACTTAACTGCAGTCTAGAACAGCATCATGATGACAATTCACTGATCAGTTTCCAGCCAACTCGGCTGCTGCCGATGCAAACTGCCGGCTTTCTTCTAATTTGACAGCTGCAGTGATAATGGAGCTTGACAGCCCCGGATTTCTGGGGAACGATAGCTTTCGCGGGGCTCGCGTCGTGGGGAACATCTCGTATTATTGCTACTGAAGCTGCATTTACGATGAGCATTGCAATTAGATACTATCTTCATGTTATCCATGTCCATGCTAATCTCGAGGTCTATAGAGCTACCATCTCACTACTATTATGGCTATACTCGCAATGAATACACGACAGAGATTCCACCAGGAGTCTGGAGAGTATCAGAATATCAGAATATCAGAATATCCCCCACACTTTTCTGCTCCACAACAAGCATTCAGCATTTCGGCTATATTGCGCCAATAACAATAATGGGCCGTGCATGGCCTGCACAGCTCCCGATCACATCAGCCGAAACATGCCTTCTAAGTTCTTACAAGGTTCTGAGCCAGAAACGCCTAAATAGCGTCTTGGCCTTGGAACGGGTCTCAGCTTGTCTATAATTTATTTCATCTTGCTGTGGACAGCTGTGGGAATGCGTATAAAGGACGTTGAATGCGTTTTGTTGGATCGAGTTGTTTTGGGCCACTTTCTGTGTTCGCGTTTGAGTGCTTTCTGAATTGCTTTTTTTGCTTCATGAGGCTGGATTCATGAACTTCACTTGCAAGCGTCTTCAGAGATACCCTTGAATAAATATACCAGTCCAGCAACCCAATTCATACTACAAAAGAGAAGGATTAAAGAGGGGAAATCTAGCAAAATGGACCTCCTCACCAGCAACCCCATAGCCTCCCTGGCAGCAGTCACAACGGCTGCCGCATACCTCGATGCAAAATTCTGCTTCTCAAGAGATTTGCGCGAGATACGCCAGGGTCGGGATTTTGGTCGCAGACTGGGCCAGCGCATACAGCAGCTCGGCGATGTGTGCAGTATGTATGGCATTTTCGACAAGTATCGCGGCAAGGATGGGGATGATGCCATTTGGTTTGAGGGGAGGACAATTTCTTATGGAGAGCTGAAGAGAGGTATGTACAGCACACATTCTGTACCCCTGCGTTTTTCTGATAACACAACGTGGATGGCTACTAACTCTGCTTGATAGATGTCGACCGCCTGGCTGGCCTGCTGCATGCTCGCGGCGTAGCTGCTGGTGACTTTGTGGCCGTTTTCACCTCCAACTCTCCCGAGATGGCAATTGTGATTCTGGCAATTTCAAAGCTAGGTGCTGTGGCGGCGTTGATCAACACCAATCTTCGACGTAAGTGATACTTGTCCTATTCTACATACATCCGTGCAGTCCAGAGGCTGACCACCACAATAGACACCACTCTCGCCCACTCGCTCAACATATGCACGCCTGTCCTCATAATATCCACCCCGGACCTAGCTGCACACATCGACTCCAATGTTCCCCATCTCACTCTCAACCTCTCCTCCTTTGATGGAACTGCCACCACCACCACCAGCACCATCACCCCCATTGGTCCCGGCGACCTAAAAGCCGCCTCTTTCACCTCCCTCCCGCCCGCAAAACGCACCCTTTCTGACGGGGCACTCCTAATCTACACCTCTGGCACCACCGGCCTACCCAAAGCATGCTTCATCAAGAACATGCAACTCTGCCTAACCAGCACACCCGTGCCCGCCGACCACGACAACCGGGCCAAATACTTCCCCCTGCGTACCTACTCCCCCTTACCCTTATTCCACGGCACCGCCATATTCGGCGGATTGACCTACTCCGTCGGCAACGGCGGTACGCTCTGTTTAGCCCGCAAATTCTCCGCCTCAAACTACTTCAAAGACGCCACACTCTCTCGCGCAAACTGTGTGCTCTACATCGGCGAACTATGTCGATACCTCCTCGCCTCCTCACCCTCACCATACGACCGCGCCCACGCCATCACCCGCGCCTACGGCAACGGTCTACGCGGCGATATCTGGGACCCATTCAAGACGCGCTTCGGCATCAACGAGATCCGCGAATTCTACCGCTCCACCGAGGGGCTCGCAAAATTCGATAATTTCGGCGACGGCGCTTGGGGCGCCGGTAAGCTAGGCTTCGCTGGCCCCCTGCGCAGATGGTTCGAAAACATGACTTTTATCGTGAAATTCGACACGGACACACAACTCCCCATCCGTGACCCGAAGACCGGGTTCTGCGTCAAGATCCGGCCCGGTGAAGAAGGGGAAGTTATTGGCCGCGTTGTCAATCGCGCCACGATGTCGAATTACCTGCGCGACGACGGCGCGACGGAGAAGAAGTTGATTCGCGATGTGTTTGAGAAGGGAGACTTGTTTCAGCGGATGGGCGATTTGGTCGTGCTTGAACGGGACGGGTGGGTGAGGTTCCATGACCGCATTGGCGATACGTTTCGCTGGAAGGGAGAGAATGTGAGTGCTGGAGAGGTGAGGGATCATATTTCTGCGATTCAGGGTGTGCTGGATGCGATCGTTTTTGGCATCAAGTTGGCTAGGTTTGCTCCCCCCCACCCCCTTTTCCGTTTTCCGCCGATAGGGTAATAAATTAATCCTCTCTCCATCTGGACAGCTACGACGGCCAAGCCGGTGCCGCCTGCATCGTCCTAAAATCCCAAGACCCCTCCGCCCGCGAATCCTTCATCCGCTCTCTCCACTCAAATCTCGTATTCAAAGGCGTGCCCTCATACGCTATCCCGCGCCTCGTGCGTATCACAGATAGGTATGTTGTTTCCCTTTTACTATTTCTAACAAAAGCCCTCTCCTCGCCTAAAAAAGCAAAAGAAAAAAGAGAAAAAAAAAAAAAACAAAAAGAAAGAAAGAAAGAAAAATAGAAAAGACCCCTAACGGAGAAGTAAAAAATAGCATCGCGACAGGCGCGACGTTTAAACAGGCGAAAACCGAAATCGCGAAGTTGGATTGGGCGCCTGAGAAGCAAAGGGGTGAGAAGAGGGAAGGGGATGGGTTGTATTGGTTGGATGGGAGGGTATATAGGCGGTTAGATATGGAGGGGTGGAGGGGCATCGAGGAGGGGAAGGCGAGGTTATAAATGGAAGGGGAAATGGGTGTGGTGGTGTAGGATATATATATATACATGTCTTCCTATTTTGCCAGATAGGAGAACGAAAACGACTAGCTAGGTAGGGATATTTTATATTTCGGATATTAGGGGTTGATAAAGGATAATGAATGGGTTTTTGTGCTGAAGATAGATATGTATATGCAAGACCAGCTATCGCCCCTTTTTACCCAGAAGGACATACTGACACTCTCATATAGATGTAAACAGCTAAGTCTTAGCATTCTCTCATTCACATATCGAGGATATATACGCAGAAAGTTAGAACAAGGAAAAGAAAAAAAAAGGTACATACTAAATGACCCAAATAAGAAAAATACGAGGGAATCGCCAATTCCATGCGCCGAAACAATGTTTTGAAGGAAAAAGAAAAAGGGAAAAGAAAAAGGGAAAAAAAAGGGTAAAAAAGGTATCACAACTAATCCTCTTGCTCCGCCTTGCTCTTCTTCTTTTTCTTCTTCTTCTTCTCGCCCACAGCCTCCCCACCCCCCACCGCAGCAGCAGCATCCTCCTCCTCCCTCTTTCTCTTCTTCTTTTGCTTCTTCTTCTCCTCCTCCCCAGCCTCCTTCGGCGGAACAAATTCCTTCTCCAACGCCTTCATCTTCTCCTCTCTCTTCACTCTCTGTTTCTCCATAACCGCCTCCTTCTGCGCGCGCTCGTTCGCCTGCTTGCTGAGGAAGTACTCTCCAGTCTCGATCTGCAAATCGACCTTGCTCTTCTCCTGCTGCGGCGGGAAGGGCGTGTAGTTCTTCTTCGTCTTGTCTGTGACCTTGAACGGCACGCGGCGCTTGCTAAGCGTGCGCTTCTTAAAGTGCGGTAGGAACCGGTCCCAGCTCTCGTTGGCGAGTTTGGGGTCCTTGGCTAGCTCGCGCTTGATCATGAGCTCCTTGATGTGGTAGATGGGGTGGATGTTGTTCATGCAGTCTTCCACTACGCGGCGGATTTCTTTGAGACCCTTGTACGGACCCATGGCGGCCACCGTGTTGCCCTGCACGAGTAGGTATGTGCCTGTGAGGAGTTCGAGGGCTTTGAGCGTGGAGCCGTTGGGTCCGAGGATGCGTTGGCGTCGCTTCACGAAGCGCTCTTTGTTGCGGACGAGGCTGCGGATTTTTATTATGTCGCATGCTTCGCCGTCTTCGAGGATTTTTATGGCCTGGAGGGAGAGAAGTAGTAGTTTGTTAGCAAATAGAGCCTTGCGGTACAGGGCCTGCACGGGAGGGAGAGATTAACGTACTTGTGGTGCTGGTACACTTCGCGAAAGTAGCTTGATTAAATCCCTCGCATTCAGAATGGCAGCAGGGTCATATGTTTTCCGAGTCGTTTTCACCGTCATGCTTCCCTCCACCAAATCCAATGTACACGCAATGCCATGCTTCTCCAGCGATTTCGTGATCAACGGCCATGTTTCCTTCAGGTAGACTTCTCGGTATTTGGGGAACAAGCTGACAAAGGAGGATTCTTCGGTAAATGTCCCGCCGGAATTGTGTTCTGGTTTAAATTCTTCGACCTGCAGCGAGAGTGCGATTATATCTGTTAGCTGCCATCGAGACACGGCGTAAAAAGGACAAGGGCTGAAGGGCTAACCTTCCACTTGTCAATATCATCCGTATCCCACGGTTTGGGTTTCTCATATGTGGACGGCATCTTTGAGAGAGCGCAAATCGTTGGGTGAGTGATTGTGAGTAAACTGGCAGAAATTGTGTATGATGCTTGGTGGTTTGGGTTTTTCTGCGGTGCCGCGAAAGGAAGGTTAGCCTTAACTGAAAAGGGAAGGCTTGCCGGCACGTGTCGCTCCTGCCGCAATTAAGCGCCCAAGCGCCAAGCCGTGAAACACCAACACAGCATCGAGGGACTTAAATAATTGGACAGGTACTCTGTACTAAGCCAGGTGTACGATTGATGGTGGCTTGTCCTCTATTAGTTTTCAGTTTGGCTTTTTGCGGGGACGAGGCAATCCGTATGGAGCGACTTCACGAGGTAACTACATCGTAGAATCTGCCAAATCCTCGTTAAAATAGCCCTGTAGACAACTAAAGGAATCCTTATCATCTCTCCAAAGTCGTTCTTCCTCGTTGGCCCTGCTCTTTATCAGACGATCTATATAGTAGTATGCAGCTAAATCGACGTGGCGCGAGGAGGCGGGCTCCGGAAACATCCCCGGCGCTTGGGGCAACTCCTAGCTCGTTAAGGCTACTATCGAGAGTCGTCAGCTAGCCTCCTCTCGGCCCAAACGTTAATAGGGGCACTTTGCGCCGCTTGACTCTTGGATTGGGGTCACCAACCCGGTTGTTTGAAGTATTAGGAAGCTAGAATTTACCGCGTCGACAAGCAAGGAACCGCTGAAGATTCTGGGATAAAACAGTCTCGACCAAACAGGAGCCTAGATCTGTTACGTATTCTTTAGGCTTTCGATCCATGTTGGCTAGTGGAGCCGTACGTACAACTAGTGAGAGTGCGAAGGTGGAGGTGGAGGCCATTATCTCCATGCGGAGTTCATCTTGGGCTTCGATGTCGTTGCGTCACCGATCCGACATGCCCGATAGGCATCAGCAATCAAGGCTATTAATGACACAAGCTGACCAGAGCTGAACAAGAAGCTCGGGGACTTCTGTAGTATCTGGACGGCTAAGTGGGATTTCTGGGACTGATCTGGTGCCCTTGTGCCGGTTCCACATCGTAGCATCTAAGTAGGCTAGTAGTAAATTCTCCAGTCGTCCAATGTGATTTGCAAACTATTTCCCCTTAGCGGCCTTGCACTTGAGTCTGCTGGAATAGGGGTGGTTGAGGAGCAGAACCTTTGGTACTATCCATGGATGTAGGTTCATTGCTCGATGAACAACCCGGAAGTCACTTGATTCTGCACTTCCCCCCCCTTAACCTCCTTCCTTCGCCCCCCATCTCCCGTCTCCCATCTCCCATCCTACCATCTTCCTTTCTGTTCTACCATTCAACATAATGTTCATCTTCCGAGTCCCCTGGAATTGCGTTGAATCCATCTACTGTGTTCACACCATACCTGCTCCCATCCCCGCTCCATTGACGTCTGCTTCTGTGTTCCAGGGAGAGCTGTCTCGATCATACGATTTGGCACAGCAGGCATCCACCACATGGGATATTTCCTAATAGCTATTAGGTTCGACTCCTTGCTCTCGTGCACGGTAAAAACCTTGTGGTGAACGATGTGCCGGTGTCGAATGTCCCCTAGAAATCCTGGTTAGAACCCTTGTTGTCATCTTGTTGACCACGAACCAACCCAACCTAAAGCGCTGAATCGACAACACACAATATGGCTTCCCTCTCTGTATGATCAGTTGTTCGACGTCCGTCCTCTGTGTCCTCGACAGCCTTGCCTCTGTGGCGACCCTCAAACTTCGTCTTCTTTCGCGGGTACTAATTGCTGGCGCTGACAATGTGGGACAATGCGGGAACACGGCATGTAAACACAGCTCGATATTGCGAATAGGGCATCTGGTTCTGCACAATCTACGAATTGATTGGCAGGCTTCCTTCGGATCCCATTGTGAGTTGGACCTCCGCCATCGACAGTTCAATCTTTATTTTGGGATCTTAAATAGTTTTGGATGCGGTTAATAACCTCTAAGGCTGACCTGCTGTCACAATAGAAAGTCGAACTTCATTGCTTCACTAGCTGAGTGCTTAAAAACACCGGAAAAGCTTTGCAACAAAGGTAGAAATGCAAAAGATAGGCGCTGGAGAAATGCTAGCGACTCTGGAAAACCCAATACCGACATAAACAACGTTTTCGTCACAATTTCCTCCTTGATGTGCTACCTGTTTTCATGGTTTTCGCCCGATGGTGATATATCTGATGACTTGGTCAGCTGGGTCTCATCTAAAGCCTTTACGCGCGCCTCTTACAAGGGAAAATATGCTTTAAGTGCTGGGTTATCTGCCTCCTGTCGAGCCTGAGCCACAAGGACCGAAAACTCCTCCCGAGACATGTGCAAGCGGTTTACAAAGGGATATATGGCTAGCGAACTCAGGAGTTTTTGGATGTTATCCCGGTTCAGTCTCCCTATGTCTCGCATTCTTGGATCTATGGACTGTGAGCCAGTATCTTACCAAGGCGTGCCTTTTGCACTCACCGCTTGACCAACCCGATAACGGAAGGGGGATCATTTTGGTTTCGACGTCCACTAAACCCGCGGAGGAAAGCAGAGTACCCAACCGCATTCCAATCCTCAGATCCTTGAGATCCTCTAATGACCTAACATACTTGGTGCTCCATTGCCGCAGTGCATGCTGGTCTGTGATAGTACCATTATCTGACTGGACATTGAAGTATACTTCAACCATTTGGACCCAACCTCCGCGTTTGAGGGACCTGTTCACCGTCGTTTCGTCAGCCCAATTCTTATTGCAGGTTCCGATGAACGAAAAAGAACCACCACTGCTGTCCTTGTTATCCAGGGGCTGCTACCGACATATCGCATACCTCGCAATGTCTCGAACGTATCTTGGCCACCTCTGCTGGTTCAACCCTGATGCAACCATTCGCGAATGGACCAGGTCGAAGTAATTCGGCGGGAACGTAAAGGTGCGATTTAAGTCGTCCAGCTATAATTATAGAAGGTTAGCACGATGGTATAGTACAATGCTTGGAAACGAAAGCAATGGCCGGAGGGAATAACTTGGTGCATCCCTTGCGAATGTAGGGGCGTGATATTTGATTAGAAGTGGAATACCGCTTCAGTGGCAGCATGGGAAAAATGAAAAGGCACCTTTCGATGTGATATTGCACGGGGTTACATACCTGCAACCAGAGATTTTCAGGGGTGTCGTCTGGCTTCATGTGTGGTGTGATGTCTATCCCGATGACCTACCCCTTCGTCAGCACCAAGCTTCTACCAAAATTCGCACTTCGCATCTTACTTCACACTGTGGGTATTGCTCCGCGACTTCCACTGCCCAGGCTCCTGAGCCATAGCCGCAATCAAGGATTCTTCTGGGTTGTACGACGGGAGGAAATATGAGTCGTTCATCGAACACTTTATTGAAAACCTTGTGCTGGATATCGAGCCTCTCTATCTCCTCCTGAATGCCGTTAGCCGAGGACATAAATTCGGGGGTTACCGTAGCCCTACCTCGTCCACTGGCGCAAAGTAGATCCGATTATCAATGGAATACTTCTGGAATTCCCTGCCTTGGTGGGATATGGTTGCTAGATATGCGCCGTCGAGCGCTACCGTGCCAGACTCTGGGTTCCTAACATCGACATCCGTCAGTTCGTGATACTGCAACAATTTGCTGCATAGGGCAGGGAGGCAAAATATGACATTTTTGGACCGAAATTAGGCTTGTGAATATGCTTATTAAGATGTCTTCACTCAGCCCACAGAGGTGCTTCTCAGGATGTATTCGATTGAGCGGGATGCTGTTTGGCAGTGTTGGGGAGGGCAAGGTATAACTGGACAAGTCATACATGAGCAAGGTGTGATCCTTTTCTGGCGGTTTGACACTCTTGCCCGCGAAGCACCTGGGAGCACGGCCCGGCAAGGGAACAGACCTGATTATAACTTCCGCGGGATGGTACAATGGCAGATTTCCCGGTCCTACAGTGATAACCCGAATGCGCCTCCTGAACTCGTTCGTTCCTTTTGCCTGACAAAAACGTCTCCGTTGTTCTGTGTTTGATAGGTGAGAAAATGAACCAAAGAGGTATCGAATATCAGCCGATCGCTTTATGGTGTCCCTAATACAAACTCCGTCGAAAACTGGTTGATACGCCGAACGCGACTAGGGCGACATATTCGCTGGAAATGGCTACCGAGACTACGACAGTTGGTTCATGGTAATATGCTTATCTCACGGGCCTAAGGCGACAACTGTTCGAAACACCCAAAAAAGATACGTCCGGCGCTAGGGAGATGATCCATAATGAAGTGGCCCTATATATACTCGGAGGAAGAGCGCAGATATTCCCATCATCAATCGAAAGCTTCCATGTCATTTTTGACATGTTCCCAGCAAAAGCAAGCCGATTGGTGGCATACAGAGGTCACCTGCCCTCCTTCTCTTTCCCCCAAGAGGGTCTATGCCAGTGGCTGTGTCTTTTCAGAATATTGGGCAGAATGGTGCGTCAGATTGCGGTCTGAACTTTAGGTACCACTCCGACCTCACACACACTTATATTATTCGTTGCGAAAAAGGTTGAAATTCTATGAGAAAGTGGGCCTAGTATGGGATTAGGTCGCTACGTGGTTGAACGCAAAGACGTCATATGGAAGTCAAGGATTGGTTAATAGTGGGCCGACTTCTAAGCGTCTTCCATCCTTCCCAGGGACATGGACCTGGAACTTCGCTTGTTCCCGTCCCGTATCCGTCAAACAAACAAGTTTGGGGGGGAAACATGCACTGTACGTTGGGCTGTTCAGCCTAAACAGGCGCAAGGTGCGGGAAGGGGGCTTGCACAAAAATGTCAAAGTTCCAAACGCATCAAGGTCTTTCTCATTGCTGCAGTTCTCTCGGGAGGTCTGTGATCCGAGCTATATGCTGGTAGCCTTGCCTAGTTGATGCTGGGACACGAAGCGGACAAATCACTTTATTAGTTAACACGAGTGATAGGTAATGCGTTATGCGGGGTGTGAATCCAACCGGGAAACTCCTTGGTTGTATATGTGGAGCCCCGTCACCACCGTTTCGGCTGTGAGGGGCGAGGGAAAAGATATCGCATCAGGTGGGCTGGAAACCAAGTACTGTACTAGTCGTGGAGGCATGCTACAACTGGTACGCCTTGCGCGCTTTTGCCGATACCGGACTTTCACTTGGTGATACCGATGTCAAAATTTTTCTTAAGCTTGGTTGATCGGTGCAAATATGCTCGGTACTTTATTGACATTATTGTTGAGCATTTATTGTTCTGGTTGTATTGTTCGTTGCGCAAAGTTTCCCTCGACTCGACTCCTTATCCACCTCCAATGTGGATCCTTCCTTGGTGGACTACTCCGTAGTGGCGGTGAGGTTAGGGGCTGGGTCTCCTTAATCGACCAGTCTAAAACCCATTAATGCAATTTTGGCTGCACGACATATGACCATGCCCGCGGTCTCGTCCACATTGTCGGGTCCGTCATCCAGTTTCTTCAGAAGATTGTGGAACGGACGGCCCGCACTTGGAGGGAAACCCAGCGCCATGGTTCGTACGTAACGGGGTATAGTTGCGAAAAAAAAAGAAAAGAAAATGCGTTTTTTTTATTTTATACCGCTCTTTCCTACACGGTACATGGTCACTAAGGTGGGTGGTATTAATATTAGGGAAAGCCTTCTCCTCTTCCACTAACCCTTTGGATTCGTCAGCGTCTGAAGCCGAGAGACTGGGTTGGACTGCAGGCCATGCTAAAAGAAGCCTAGATAGGGAAACAAGGTTGGCAAGATTTACACTTGAAGACGAGGCGACAAGGCTATCATTGTGCTGTGTGGGTAAGGGCCGTAAAGCACAAAGTTTGGGATTTCGGCATATGCCGCATTACACCATCAGCCACCCTATTCAGGGTGAAGTTCCAGGCAAGTGTACGGAGTGCTTGATAGTATAGCAGAATGATCTTACGCGTGTTTTGGCACCTGACACAAGGCTGCCTGAGGGCTATGTGGTTGTGTCGCTCATCATGTTTGCCCTTCTCCCTTCCTGTGAGGACTTGTGCACCTTGAACCTACTTCTCTAGCAATCCCTATTTCCTGCAGCTCCTCGCAGGTTAGAGGCCGGCAACGTGACCACCTCCTAACTTCCGATGTGGGCCAGGGATGCATTTCCCTCCACATTTCTACGCGTGCAGGATTTTCTGGGTCGTGGGTTACCCGAGTGCATTATTATTATTGTCGACCTCATACATGGCCCAAGCCAGCTTGAGCACACAGACTACTTGGTTTGTTTCTCTGTGCTAGCCATCCACGAACTCAGAATTGGGGACAAAAGGGGACATGCACGGTCGAAAGGACTCCGAGGGTAGGGCTGGTGGCTAACTGCAGGCTAGGATTTATTCGGGCCTGAACATGCAGGTTCGCGTTTGAACCATGCAGCCACTCGCGACTGGCTCCTGCTGCAGCGAGTCAGCATTCTCGGGATTTGGAGGGTGCTTTACCCTCCCTTGTCGTCTCAGTGCTGGGCATTGGGTCGGTTCCGCTGGCATCGGGTACAAAGTACGGAGTATGGAGTACCTCATTCACACTTGACTGACTCAGGGAATTCCTGATTTTGGGATTTTCTTTTTAGACATATCCAATCAGCTTTATCCGCTACTAATTCTTTGATATCATGGTGGGATTGCGCGCCCCATTCAGTCAGCTCATTGTAACCTTGATCTAGTCAATTGAGGATGAGGGCTGTGAATAGTCGCCACCTCGACTTGCTACAATAGGCTGCTGATGGTTGAAGACATGTTTTTGTTTGTTTCTCGAGTCCCGTTTTTGTATGGATGTGCAGGCATAGAATCTGGTTCCGATGCTGTCGAAATTGTCAAGTATATAGTATATGTATGGAGTAGTAGTTTTGATGATCATTGATCGTCCAGTGTGGAGGATTCTTTTGTGATGCATACAGAAGATGTATATCAGAGGGCCCCTTCTATTGTTTTTGTCCCCCCACCATCCCTCAAGTGTTTTTTTCTATTCCTTGTTTTTTTTTTCACCCTTGCTCTCTCCGTGCTTTTCTTTGGTTTCGAGTCAGGTAAGGTAGTAGGGGCTAGCAGGCGCAAATTATATAAAAACAGGGTTGGTTTCCATTGCTGTTCAAGAGGAGAGATAAGACAAAACGAGAATTGATCATGTGTCAATGACGTCTTTTCGTTCCTGCAAGGCCTTCTTTTTTTGGGTTTATATTACTACTATTATTATCAAGGATTCTGAGAGCTGAGTGCCTAGGTAGATATATGTGCTTTTATTGTATGTACGGTACTCTTAACTATGCGGTGCTGGCCCCGCCCTGCCTACCCTGGAGCAGCGTTAGAGAGAGATGTCAAGAGAATAATTTGACTTGGATGGAAACTCTCCCAAAAGAAAGGGTTATTGTTTATTTTTGCTTGGTTCTTAATGAGTTAAAAGAGGAGGTAATGATGATAAATTCCAAACCTTGTGATTTCCTTTGGTGTTTTTTCTTTTTTTTTTTCTTTTGATAACTATTTTTTATTTCGTTGTGATTAGTTATGTTCTCAACGAACTAGAGCCACCTGCCGGAGCGTCCTCCGCGTCCCTAGGAGTAAGGTGTGTAAGTAACGTAGGTACATATAATGATTTTGTGATAGAATAAAAGGCAGCGATGTATGTAGGAGGGGTGGGTTATATTATCAATGCTTTCCTGCTTTGAAAGTCTGGCAGTCTCCCAGTTGTGCCCCAGTCTCCTTCCTGGTGATAAAAGCTGATATAGAACATGTAAGCGGAAAGAGGATGACCAGCCTTTTTTTTTGGGGGGGGGAAGGGGGGGGATGCTGGCCTGAAAAAAATGGGGGTGTGTACTTCTGTAGCAGGAGAGAAAACGAAAACGTTCCCTTAGAAGGAAAAAGAAGAAACTGAAAAAAACGTCCTCCACAATTCGCATAAAAAACAGTTGTGAAAAGAGAAATCACTCCGCCTTCTTCGCCTTCTCCCTCTCGGCCTTCCTCAACGCTCTCTTCCTAATCCCCTCATGGAACGATTTATTCACGCCCAACGCCAACCCGCCCATGGTGCCCACAACTTCGCTCAACGCCCACGCCATAAGCCCATGACTCCAATACGGCGCGCTCGTATACGCATATCCCGCCAGTCCCGTGCTCCGTCCAACCTTACCTAGGACCGCACGCACAAACGAGCGCGGGTTGGGAATTAGCATGCTTGTGCGTCTGATCTTGGACATGGCGGACGTGACGAGGTACGACTGTACGAGTTCGACTGTGATATTATAGTTTGAAACCTCAGAGGCGAGAGCGGTGGACCATTGTTGTAAAAAGGCCTTGGAGCCGGAGTACGTTGCTAGCAAGGGGGTGGGCATCAGACCGCCAAAGGATCCCATGGTTAAGATCAATCCGCGCTTGCGGCTTATCATGCCCGGTAGAACGAGCTGCGTCACGCGTAGCGTGCCGAGACAGTTTATCGTGATGATATCTTTCATCTCGCGTTCGGGCGTGAGCACAAAGGGCGTCGGGATGTTATGGCTCAATCCAACATTGTTGATCAGAATCGCCACGTCTAGGTCCTTGACTAGTTCCGCTAGACGCGCGTAGTCGGCATCATTGTTGGCGGAGAAATCCATCGCCAGACATTTTGTGGAGGCATTGGGAGATTTGGAGATGATTTCGGCGGCGACGGTTTCTAGTTTTGAAGCTGTGCGGGAGACGAGGACGATGTTGTAGCCGGCCCGGGCGACTTGGAGGGCGAATTCTTTGCCTATGCCGTCGGAGGCGCCGGTCACGATGGCCCAGGAGCCCTTGGGACCGAAGGAGCTGAGCTGTTTGATTTCGAAGAGCGCATGTTAGTGAAGTGCTTTTTACGTTGGGTGTGTGGTTTGGAGTGAGCGGAGCTGGGGGCAATTGAAACGAGCAATAGATATACATAGCTAGATCTGACTGGATTTGAGAAAAAGACATATTATACATACCGATTTCCCAGGCAGAACAAAAATACTCAGCAGCGCGCGCCCATAGCTCAGCAGCTTGTAGCTTGTGTACAGGCCGCCTGTGACCAGGAAAAAGATGGCGGCGGCGGATTGCCAGCCAGCTTGCAGCTCGAGCGGGAATTGGTAGCTCGAGAGACACGATCCAAACGCCATCTTTGAGGGATGAATGAGTGGTTTGGCGTAGAAGAAGGGAAGAGGGAAGAGGGAAGAGAGTTGGTGGTGGAAGAGAGAGAGCGCGCGCGAGAGAGAAGGTGATGAAGAAGAAAAAAGAGTAAGCTGACTTGGGGGTGTCTGTATAGCCAGAACATCCAACCAGCGCCGAGATCCCTAGTCAACGCCAAAAAAAGCAATTGTTTATGTACTTTTACGATTCCCTCACTACATGCAAAATCAAACTGAAATTCGATTCCACTGCGAAAACCATATATCCTGCAAATAAATAATCAATTGCACCATCAACACTGTTTCCATCCTCCTCCACGATGTCGTCACTCCTCTTATATCTCCCGCAACAAAGCGGTCTCCTACCCAAATGGCTCTTCTTCGTGCGTCACCTTCTCCCCCTTTCTCACCTTGCATACAACCATTTTACCCCATTCCCTAACTAACCCATGTATATCACATCTAGGTCTCCGTTGTCTCCTCCCTCAACTCTCTCCAATCCTACCGCTCCCCCTTCTACGCCTCTCAACTCTACAACGCCGCCCCTCCCAACGCCCTCGCCTCCCGCACCTTCGGCACCTGGACTTTCCTATCCTGTGTCATCCGCATGTACGGCGCATACTTCATCGACGAGCCGCATGTGTATGATCTCACCATGGCCACGTATGCCGTTGCCCTCACGCATTTCTTGAGTGAGTGGTTGGTGTTTGGGAGTGCGAAGGCTAAGGGCAGGTTTGTGAGTCCGTTGTGTGTGGCTACGGGCAGTTTGCTGTGGATGGTTTGCCAGAGGAGCGCGTATTTGGAGTAAATTAATTGCGGAATGGTTGGGAGATGGGTTGGGGGGCCCGGGGGGGAGGAAGGTTTACTGAAGGCCTGGGGAAGAGCTGTGTCGTTTTTGAGAGTAGTGTTGGAGGATAATATTAGATACGTGTGCGTATGATAGAGCGGTTGCTAGGTTAGGAACTCGGATATTTGATGGGTGAAAATGGTGTTGTCAGGCGCGAAATACTTCTTACGGGTGTTGGTGACGTGGTGTGAGTTTATATCTATATCGACATTATAATACTTCTCCGAAAGACTTAATGCTGTGAGCTTTCCCATCTTATTTTGGCCTGGACATTTTTATTGAATCACGATGATCGAGCTGAGCAGGTATTCTCTCTTTTGAATATACTTTTAATTCCCTGATATAAAATGGCTCTTCTAAGATCTAAGGGCTATAATAGATGGAACAATTCTTCCTCTATGGCTTTGCTCTCCAATTAGCTAGAGCCCTCCAATTTCTTGCGATACACGACTCCTCCGCACGCTCTGAGCCGGGCAGCCGCTTGTTCAGGCGTGATATCCCGCTGCGGTTCCGCTAGCATCTCATATCTAGAACCGTTATCAGCACTGTAATACAGACTAACAGACCCATCTCATCGAATGCTCCACATGGGGGGAGAGGGGAGAGAAACTTGAAAAACTCACCCAACCAGGAACTTCCTAACCGTCGCACTCCTCAGCAGCGGCGGATAAAAGTGCAAATGCAAATGCGCGCACTCTACCTCTTCATCATCTCCTTCCCCCCCATCCAACGGCGCCTGATGTATGCCCATACTATACGGAAAATGCGTCTCGAACAAATTATCATACCTACGCGTAACCTCAGCAATCGCCTCCGCCAACCCATGTCTTTCCCCTTCATCAAGATCTACTAGCGCGCGCTTATGTTTCTTGCTAACCACCATCGTCTCGAACGGCCACGTCGCCCACCACGGACACACGACGAGGAAAGTGGCGTTTTCGAATACCACGCGCTCGCCTTTACGGGATTCGAGAGACGCGTAATCTTCGAGTAGATGTGCGCCGGCGTGCGTGCGGCGGTACTTGCGCATTTGGGAAAGTTCGAGAGCGGGTTCGTCGGGAAGGGTGCTGGTTGTCCAGATTTGGCCGTGTGGGTGTGGGTTCGAGCAGCCCATTGCGGAACCTTTGTTTTCGAATATTTGCATGTAGCGGTATTGCTGTTTGGGTGGCTCGGGAAGGTGGACGGGGGCGGAAGAGGAGGTGGAAGAAGTTTGGAGGTTGGCGAATTGTTGTGCTGCTGCGGATAAGGGGGAAGAGGGAGAGATATGGGCGGCGTATATGGATGTCCAGGCGTCGATTATGGGCAGTATCTGTGCTGGGGAGAGGTCGGCGAGCGTGAGGTTGTGGTTCGCGGAGAAGGTGAGGACGTAGCATTTTCCGGTGACGGGTTCCGCCGTGAGGAAGGTCGATGAGAGGTCTGGGTAAGAGTTTGGATTATTGTGTTAATTCCAATTTTTGAAACTCTCTTGTATAGGTGCCTATCGTTGCGGTAGGACGGAGTAGTGAAGGACGTTACCTCCATCATCTTGCTTCTCCGGCTCGTAGTCTGCCTGCTCCTCCTTAACAGCACTGAAATCATTCACAAAGACGAAAGTATTCGTATACTGTGGATTGCGATCCCCCTGAGCCCGTGCATTGCCCGGACAGAGGTAGCAATCAGGGTCATATGCTGGCAGTGACGTTTTCGAAGGGGATTCCTGTTGTCCCCTATATCATGCTCAATGCGTTAGATAAAGCTTTCTTTAAGAATGGGTAAATGGAGTCGTGTGTTTCCACTCACTGCCATGGCCGCTTCGTGCGGTGCGGGGAGACTAGCACGTAGGATCCGCGAAGGATGTTGTATCTCCGATGGGAGATGTCGTCTAAAACGGACTCTACCATTGTTGTTTGTTGACGGGAAGTAGAGTATTCAATCACACAGTAGCAATAGCACAATATCTATGGAAATGAGGTGCCAAAAACTATATAGTATTGGCAGTTGCTTTTATTAAATAATATGTTGCCGCGCTGTTCACACGCGGTGGAGCTTCAGTCAAGAGGCGGATGTGACGCTATAGTGAACCCCACCAGAGAGACCCAAAAAGAAAATCCCAATCTCCATCCTCGGGGGTGCCGGGATAATCTTTGGATTGGGTTGCAGGGATGGTAATGGATACTTAGCAAATCGAATATTCATCCATCGAATCCTATTAAGTCAGTCTGAATACTATGCACTTAGTATGTATCAATAGCATCAATCGCGAGAATAACTACTCGGCATATAGATATAAATGACGTCACTTGGACTCGCTTAGAGAGGGGGATGTTCAGATCTCATTCTCTGCTTGAAGACGCTGTAGAAAAGATATCACGACGAAAGATGACCAACTTGACATGCTCTGAGACGATTTATATAGCATCTCCCTGGCGAGCGACACGCTACTAACGAGTCTAGAGTGAGAAATGGCGAACAGCGACCAGAATGCTCGTGATACAGCGAGAACCTGCCTTTACTCTCTTCCCAATGAGGTATGTAGGAGGTAATTAAGTAATATGAATCCCCAAAAGTCAAGCCCATTAACCCAAACCCTCCAACATCACAGATCCTCGTCTCCATCCTCTCACCCCTGTCCACCCGCGCCCTCCTCCCGATAATCCTCGTATCCCACCGCCTGTACGCCCTCATATCACGGATCCTACACTACCGCCTCTCCTCCACCGCGCCCCTGCACGACTACAAGCTAATTCTCGAATGCTACCACCCCTCCTGCAAAGCTACGGAGCCATATTTGTTCTGCAACTATTTAGGTACTGATGGGCTAGAAGAAGAAGAAGGCGGGAAACACGCTGCAGATGGGCTGTCGTCGGTGTACGAGAATTGCGCACCCACGGCGAGATTGGGGAGGTTGGAAGGGCTGTATTCACGCTTCCGACCCAGGCCGGTAGAATGGGATGCGAAGATGCGAGTGCGTAGCTCTGCACCGCCTGTTGGCGCGCCGATGGTGGCAGGTGGCGGTGGTGGTGGTGGTGCTGCTGGTCCTACCAATGGTGCCACCGCTGCTGAACCATTTGCGAATCGCTGGACGAGTAATGGCAATGGGAATGGTCTGGTCAGCCACTCCATCATTCTCGACGGATATGAGCACTTCTCGCAGTTATGTACCATGGCGCATCTAGTACGTAAGAACGCGTTCCCGACGCGCGCGGATCTCGCGGATGGGATTGTGCGGCTTTGGCGCCAGTGGCTTGCGGAGCGGGCGCGGTGGGATACGGATGAGAAGAAGAAGAATAAGGAGGAGGAGGGACGGAGGAATGGTGGGGTGGCTGGAAGGGATATGCAAAAGGCGGATAAGAGTGATGTGAGGGCCAGGCCTAAGATTCCTGTCCAGGATGACCCGAGTATTCTCTGGGTCGACGGTTTAAAAACTATCGGTCTAAAACTCCGCGTCGAGGAGCGGACGGCCCAGGAACAAATTCCCGTGCTTATGCACCGGGATGAAAACATCACGGTAAATTATGAGGTTGAGTTCGAAGGTTAGTTAAATTTTTTTTGGCAGATTTGCTTCCCGATATACCCCCTTTCTACATTATCTGACCTCAGACTATCTGGATGACTTACCCGGTTTGTAGAGCTGGTGATTCGCACGACGAAACTTCTTTTCGCGGTCGAGAAATCGAGAGAAGAAGAAGATTACGACCATAGCAAGGCGGTTATTTTCGGAACCTTTACGCGGGCGTAAGATTTATTGGAAATGGTGCTGCAAGGATTTGTGTATATTTATTTGTTCGACAAAAGAAATAATTCCTGTAAATAATGTTTTAAAAACAGGCACATAAAGATATACACATTAATCCTTATAACGTCATGAACAACTCCATCCAGCCCCCTCAACTATCCAATATATCTTTGGACCAACCACGCCTGCTCTGCAATATGCAAAAGGTCCTCACGGGAAAACTCGATGTCTTTTTCCGAAATATTGCGTCTTCTCAAATGATAGATCCATGAGACCAGAAACTATAGTGTTACCGTTGGAGTGTTCGATATCCACTTGTTGGGTGGCCGTGGGTAGGTAGGAGCGAGTTCTACGACGAGGCGGCATCTTCTCCCATTTCTGGATGTGTATCTTAGGAGTTGTGCGGTCGATCTTAACAGTCAAGACGATTTCAGTCTCCGACCCTTCTGCTTCTAACCATCCCTGCGCATCGATGGTAAGTTTTTGCAGGCTTTCCGACTAGCCCACTTCATGGGCGATGGTGGGCTATTTCCTATATACTGAGCCCTGAGGCACCGGTTTCCACGAAGAGTCGGGCTGTTGTTTGTAGTTACGGTGCTCGACGGTGGCGGGACCAGTCCTGAGTAGAGAGAGACCCATATCACGCACTTTTGACTCAAGTAGATCCTCCATCGCTGCCGTAACCACTGTATGTTCGTCGGAGAGCATGACTTCAAGAACGAGTATTTTTGACAATAGATCAAGAGAGGTATGCTTTTTCGCTAGCTTGATCGAATCATTGAGTTGCTGGCTGATGGTGGAAGGGACATCAGCTACGACTAAGAACAGGCTTAGCTCATGGTTTTGTCCGCATTCCCCTATTTGACACGATACTTCCTTCTCAAGATGTTCCATATTGACATATCTCATCTGGGATGTTCCTTCCGGAAGCCCGATAAGCAATCTTGAAGATTGCCATGGTGACCCAGAGTGGGTAGCGGCCATGATGGGAAGGAACCTGCACTCAGTTGAGTAGTTGCAGTCTTGAACTCAACTGAGCCGATGGCAGCCTTTATTATTCAAACACGATTATACTAATGGATTCTGTGATGCAATAGTAGCAGGTAGGGTACAAATTTGATGATTGTAGTAATAGCTGTGCAGCAGATTATATATATAGTACTACCTACCTCCTATGACGTGCCCTTATCATTAGCCCTTATCACACATGATGCTGCAAGTCTTGGCGACCTCAACCCCTGGACTAGATCCATGAAGGGGAGATAACTGTTGAACCACCCTGACTTACTCCTTATTCTCAAACTTCATCCCAGCCTCCTTCCTCACCACGCCATAAATCGCTGCAATATCTCCCTTCTCCCCCTTCTCCTTCTTCACCTCCTTCAAATGCTCATCCACTAACTCTGTACCTTTCATTCTCGCCCCCACCTGACCCGCCATATCTATCGCATGCCTAACATCCTTCCTCGCCAAATCGACTGCAAACAGCGGTTCCTCAAGTGTGAAATAGTCCCCCGAAATCATACGTCCCGAATACCCCACATAGGGGCCGGGGAACATTAATTCCAGAAACGAGTGCAACGCATCGGTCCCCAGGCCGGATTTCTCCGCTACGACCATGCCCTCCGCTACCGCTTCCACCATGCTGAATATTATCGTGTTGCCTAGAACCTTTAACATCGTAGCTCGTCCGGGGTCAGAAGATGTCTCGCTGAGATCGAGATTCGCGCGTCCCATGACGTTAGCGCAATAGGGCTTCACGCGCGCCACGGCCTCTTTCTTCCCTGCTAATACGCAGATTAATTTTCCCGCATCGGCCATCGCGGGGGCGCCGAAGACAGGACACGCGACGAACGATGCGCCGTGGGATTCTAATAACCTTTCCACCTTGCGCGTCATGTCTGGGTGCACTGTCGAGCAATCGACAAATAACTTGCCTGCCAAGGATGTGGTGGTTATCGCCGTGTCTAGCGTCTGTTCGACTGCGGCGTCGTCGCCGAGACAGAGGAATATTATGGAGGATGGGGTGATGGCGGCAGAGAGAGTAGGCGCTACGGTCGCAGAAGTGGGGCCGAGGGTTTGAGCGAGGGTCGTGGCGCGCGATTGCGTACGGTTGTAGAGGAGGACGGGCGAGGTGAGGGGAGCTTTGGAGACGAGATTTTTGACCATGCCCTAATTCCTTTTGTTAGCCAAAGAGACATATGTCCATAGCAGGGTTGAGTATATATATATATATGTATATATATGGGACTTGGATAGAGAGACAATTATTTAGTTGTGCGGAGTATCTCGCGTATTGCTGAGACCATGGAGCTCAAAGAACGATGGATGGAAAAGGACTGAAATACCAATTGAAACGGATTAAACTGAAAAAAGGAGCACGCAACATACCCGCCCTATATTCCCCAGACCGATCCAAGCTAGTTGATCACCCATTTTTGTTTTGACGGATTATGAACAAAACGAAATCCTGCACCACAACTTGCAGGGGACGGATGATTTCGTGGTAGCGGTACACGTTAACTTTTCGCACGGTCGATAAAGTGCGGACCTGCGACAGGAAAGGGAATGTTCTATTAGTTTTGAAGGTCCGAGGTAGGAATTGAGTTTATATTTTTGCCGAAATCGTATGCCAATTCTCTCTCTAATAGATGAACTCCTAACTCTTAGTCCGATGGTAGTCCTGTTGTAAATATAACCCGTGCCAAGTGACCTAAGCCTCACCAATTAATCACTGCTTGATCCTAGCTGTTGACCTTTTGCACCGGAAACTTAACAGCGGGGTGACGTGATCTCCTTTTCCAAGAGAGAGAGAGAGAGAGATGACGCAAACGCGGGGAGGGAAGGGCGCATTTAAAGTTTTAGGTTTCGAGCCCCGCCGAGTTTAAAACGCACGGACCATTTCGGAGTTTTCGGGTCTTGTCGGATGCGGAAGGAGTTCCGGAACGCGAAAGCCCCCTTAAGGGTATACTGTGGTCTATTATTGTTGGGATATTGCCATTGGAACCGGATTTGGATTGAAATATGTACCCTAGGAGGAAGTGCTGGTGTGGAAAATGTAACCCGTGCGCTGAACAGCGGGCATAAAACGTCCAAAAGCAAAGCCGTACATTGATACGATGGGACGTGGCTTGCCTATAAAGCTCACATGCGGAGAATGAAGAGACTCTGGTCTTCTATCCAAATATTCCCTTCTCTATGCAGTATGGCATGCCTGCTTTCGCCTGCCTAGCAGCACACAGGAAATAAGGGATAAAAGCCATAGACCAGGAGCAAGTCAATGCGTTTGCCCTTTTTCCCATCAGGTCCTACATAGAGTAATGAGACTTGGCTGGAAGCACCCTCTAACTCCGGCAATAACAATATATACACGCGCATGAAACAATGACAACTGAGGAAGGAGGGTATCCAAATCACAATCTCGCGTCACCAGAAGTTGCAGACTTGATCGTGGGCTCGGAAACCGGAAGATCCAAGAACTTCCACATGATAGGAAATCTGAACGAATAGAAAAATGAATCAGCACCCCCACTCTATTTAATACCCAAAGCAAGGATTTGTTCGCACATACCTATCACTTCCAAAGAACGGCTCCTCTTCACCCTTGCTATTCCTAACCCAGTAATACGGCGCCCCATACGCGCCCCTATCGAGCGCTTTTTGCGTATTGTCGGTCAAAGCCTGTTTGTACTTCGGGTCCGACGCAGCGGCTAGAATATCCTTGATTTCCTGCTCGGAGAACTTGTGCTCCGCGAATATCTCGGCAAGGACTTCTGGCTTGCTGGTATCAACGTTTTTTACGAATAGATATTGCCAGAACGAGAGCCATGTTTGCTCAAAGCGCTCTGTGGGATAGTGCTCCTTGATGTAGATGATACATCGTTGCGGCTGTGTTGGGAAAAAGGGTTTAGCTTGGTTCTTTGCAGGAAGCGGGAAGTAGAAAGGGGCAGAGGAAGAAAAAGAAATGTTAGCGAACCACAACGGTTAGGATAGGGAAGAATTTTGGAGTTTTGAATCCTTCTACACCAAAGTATTTTGCTGATCGAGGCACGTCGTATTTCATGTATTTGGCCTTTGCAGGCAGCGTAAATGGGGGCTTGTTGCCTGTGGCATATCCCAATGCAGAACGTCAGTGAGGCAGGACTGCTACCGCCAATATCATAAAATGTTGTAAGGAAACATAGGGTCTCGGATCAGTATCTATACTCACCCGAACCAGCATTAATACCGCCTAGGAAGACGGGGTGGAAGCTATTAAAGGGGAATTGTGAGCCTGGAGATACATCCTTGTATCTACCACTTGAATTGCAACAGAAGTGCAAGACAGAAGTAAACAGTGGCAAAAGGTGGCACGCACTCTATTTCAACTCCATGAGAGCGAAGTACATCTTTGTTTCTGAGAAGGTGGACAAAGGCGAAATAGGAGAACGGCGATACTATGCATCCCGAGTCAGTACTATCTCATCTACAAGTTGAAGCTACCTCGACCTCTCATTTCGAAGGTTGTGCTTACCGCAGTCAAAGTAAGCATCGATTCTAGCCGCCATATTGCGATGTGTTTGTAACTACAGCTTCTTCAGTAGTATGCTTGTCTCCGATGTCGTAATTTGGATAGGAAATGATGATTATTTGAGCTTCTTCTGCTGCACTTTTAAAGCTCTCGGTCCAAAGTTGCGATGTTGCACAAGGAGCAGATGTGCCGAGGTTGTTTTTTTTATCGCTTACTGATCACTCAGGCCTCGACAGCTCCAACACCGACCAAGCTCTCCCGGAATACGAGCTTGGATACTTTAACAAGCCGTTCGTTGATCTATAAAATAACAGGTTCGCCTTCGTATTAAGCCGTAAAACTTGCTGGTGGACATTCTGGATATCGAAATTGAGTCATAACACGAGAAAAAACAGACTATATCTCGTATCGGTTCTGCACATTCACAGTCCACAAAGTACAAAGATGCCTACCACCAAGCTTGTTGCTCTCGTAATTGGAGCATCTCGAGGGATTGGGAGGCAGGTGGCTATAGATCTCGCGAGAAACGGATATGCAGGTATAACGTTATTCCCCCTCCTTCCACCCATTCCAGCGTTATGGATATACGTATATTTCCGCTGACACATGAAACCCCCCCGCAGTCGTTGTCGCTGCTAAAACCACATCAGATGCAGCCAAGAGAGTTCCCTTCCCGCCTGACCCAAATTCCTCCCAGTCAACCATCAACACTGTTGAGCGGGAGATTCTGGAAGCTGGTGGTACCGCGTCAGCTCGCCAAGTTGATGTCAGAGATGTAGAGAACATCAATAGACTTGTACAGGAGACTGTGCGTCTTTATGGCAGATTGGATGTCTTGATATACAATTCTGGTGCGATATGGTGGTCTTCTTTGGCCGATACGCCTGTCAAGCGGTTTCAGCTAATGCAGAGGGTCAACCCGGAGGGATTGTATGCGAGTATTCAAGCTGCGCTGCCGTTTTTGAAGGAGAAGGGCTCCCAGGGACGGATTGTGGTTGTCTCGCCTCCGATTTATTCTAGATTTTTCAGAGGAAAGACTGCGTATGCAATGGGTATGGTTCCTCAATTTTGTCTTTTTCGAACATCAATTTCTGAGTCGTTGGAATAGGTAAGGTTGGAATGAGCGTCTTAACCAAAGGTCTTGCCATGGACTTTGTCCGAGAAGATCGCAAAACTATGGCCATTACCAGCATATGGCCTGCCGTTGTAAGTTTCTTTACATGTCCCGCCGTTGTGATGTCATAACCTAACAGGCTTCATTCGGCTCACAAGGCTATCGAGTCCGCCGCGACCGAGGAGAGTACTACAAATGACCCGTCGACGAGACAAGACCTTCGAAAACCCGTAAGAACATCTCATCTCCCCTTATTATCTTTGCCTCTATGACAATGCTCATCCGGCCCCCCTAATTTTTCATTCTCAAAAACAGACCATATTCTCCGACGCAATTCTAGCTATGCTCAAATCTCCCGCACAGTCCGTCAACGGCCAACTATTCCTCGACGAGGACTTCCTGCGCGACGCGGCCGGCGTGACAGATTTCTCGAAATACTCTGTCGTCGCGGGATCGAAGCCAAGGAGGATTATGCCTGCCAAATTCCCAGTGCTGGAGGTTGCGGAACAGGATGATGAGGGGAAGCGGGTCGATAGTACGAAGATACGCGAGAAGAGGGGAGCGAAGCTTTAGGATGGAACGACTGTGTACCGTGGCTTATTTATTTAGGGGTGTTTCCTAAGCATTTTTGTGGTATTGAGGGAATGCTATTTACATGACTCGTACTACCCCCTATTTCATATCAGGGGGGAAAACAGGTCACAACGAATCCTAATTGCTGCGTAAGAAAAATTTCCCGGCAGTCTTATCCAGATAGAACAGCAACTGTACAAAGAACTTGCTTATAGATAGTAAATACTCACACCCATAATGACTTTGTGTTATCAAAACTACATATAGTACGTATGGAATTCGAAAAATCCACATGTGATTAGCACCCACATAAGAAAGTCCTAGATGATGGGAACCAGCCAACCCTACATTCAACAGTCGACCCACTAGGAGTGTGGATACAAGCTAACCCACCAGGCTTGCCGAGCCGACCTTCGGGTCGGCGTTGCAGAAAACTAGGCGCTACGCTGAACATGTGGAAGAGCTCATCATCCGAGGATGCTAGGTATATAGAGCTAACATTGGACTTGTGAAGACGCGGGGTTTGCTCATAAGCATAGTTCAACGCACGCACAAAGCAGATCCTTCTTCCGAGGGGAAAGGTTACTTAAAAATGCTTTTGTAGAGGCAAAGTTTATTCTTTTTCACTCTTACTGCCCCAGATGGTAAGAAAGAGTGGGCTGAACACATCGCTGAAAGCCCTCGTTTGTCACAAGGTTGAGTGAGAAGGGTACTAGCCTGAAACTCAAGGACATCACTAGGAACAGTCGAGTCATACTTATTCTTATCGCTATTCAATGTTGTCATCCAGTTGGGAGGGGGAGGCACATTCTCGATAGACTCAGATGTGGCTATGAGAAAGTGTTCTGCAGCAAGCTGGGCGATAAAGAGTAAGGAAGGGGCGGGTAGCAATGTAGTAGAAAAGATTAGGAAGAGTAAATTGAGGCTTGCAAGTGATGAGGGAAGTAAAAGCGTCTATTTCTTAAGGGGAATATACTATCAGAAGGTTAAAACCTGAAGGTTAATATAAGGCTGAGATCATGCATATAGTGATCACAGCTCTCTACTTTTAATTACATTTGAGAAACCTGAGTCACTTAGTAGATATATCTAGTCAGTCATGCAGAATTTTCACTTGTCATATTATGAGTTACCTCCTCAATCTTGTCTAGTCACCAAGCTGCTGTCCCTGAGTCTATAAGATTGTAAATATAGTAACACAACTATGTAAAGTGTCTAGACAGGTTGAAATATGTGTGGTAGATTTATATAAGTCCAGCAACTAGGTAGGCTTAAGCTTATTATGCTTAAGTTTTATGGGTCAACTATTCCAATTATAGTTGGCCTCCGCTGCTAGAGGTACTAAAATGTGAACAATCTTTTGAGCTCTGATACTAGTGGGGTCTATAAAAACCACAAGAATATTGGGGGCTGCCCACTGGCTCTAACACTGTTAGGAGAAACATGCCTGTTATGAGTTCAAATTTACCGTGGCTGACTACGTCTACTACATTCAGAAAACATGTTCATTACAGGGGATTCGAACGAGGGGGCCAGGGGAAGGCAGGGGAAGTCCAAACTTTACCTACAGAGTGTCTGGCCAAACACCAGCTAGAATCAATATCGCAAAATGGCAGTAGCTGCCGACAACGATGCGTCCCTCAAGCTTCCACTAGAAGTTTGGGTCCAGATATTTGAAGAGGTACGTCTATATTACTTGGCTACTATACTATCTCTAATGGGAGGCTAGGTCGAGAATTTCAAGGTTGCCCAACTCGATGAAGGTGCTGTGGAATGCCGAGAGGCAAGTGTTAATTATATTAATTTGAAGACAGTTAGTCGGTTGCTGTCGCCTTTCCCATATCTTCGCGGCTCCATTAGTCCATCGCACTGTTGTCTTTGACGACCTAAATAATTTTGGCCAGGGGTTGCTGGAGTCTCTGACTGATATTGAGAATAATGCTATCGCACAATATGTGCGGACAATTGTCATATCAGACTATGATGTGGATTTGTTTTGGAACTATGGAGAGCGGTTGGTTATGGAAATTCTAGAGCAGTTGAGAGGAAAGGCGCATTTGAAGGAGTTCAAGTACGTTGTGTGTTGTCGAGCTATCAGCCCAATGAAGCTGCCTACTAATCTGCATAAAAAATATTGCAGTATATCTAACTACTAAATAATACAGGTGGGATATGAAAGACGATGAAATTCCTGAGTGCTTTCTCGTGTGTCTCCGACGATACTGGCCGTCTTATCGGCTTTATATCAGCGATCCAGTTGCTCTTTCGTCTCTGGTCTCACTTGATTATACCTGGCGCACCCGCTCTATTGCCATCATCGATCCATACAGTATATACAATACACCTGACAAGCTCGATCTTTTAAAAACGTTAAAAAGTCCTGTGAAAATTTGGAAGTCTTGAAATTGAGACTACACACAAGTTTCCGCAGCAGTGCGCGGACTGGAACGGACTTGAGCGCCTTGTGCTGGATATTGATGGGCCGCGGGAGTTCATCAGCATTTCACCGGCCGAGTGCAAAATCTCTCCTCCTTCGAGATATATGTTAAAAACCCCATTGACGAGAAGGGGATCGCTGCTCCTATTGGATTATTCCTGCAAATCATTGATAAGCTCCAGACATTTGTCTCCTACAATGTGCCCAAATCAATCTTGCCTGCTCTGGGTGTGCTCATCATGCGAATTTCCTCCATACTCTGAAGTTTAGAGTGATCGTGGCTACTTCGCGCAGCTCTGAAGCTATTGAGAGTGATTCCCAGAATCCATTTCCGTTAGAGACGGAATCTGTGGCTGAGGAAGAGGACCCAGGCCTAGAATACCGATTTACTCCTCCACGGAACTTTATGTTCTATCTCGGTGAAAGGAAGCTCTGTGTGGGTTCTTCTTCTCCTATCTCTTGTCCTTTCCCTTTTACTAAACCCTTTTTTATTGATATGTGGTCGATATCCGGGCTTCTAGAGAAATGGATCGATATCTACACCCTGAGGATATGGAGACAATTCGGCAGTGGTTCCCCAACATTCGGGATTTCGTGTTTGATTTGGATCCTAGTGGCTGCCTGGTATGTTTCTTTAACTTTTGTTCAAAGTTCAAAGTTCACTTCTCATGTGCAAGGCCATGAAAAAAAAAAACGATTTGACAACCCCGGTTGCACTACAGCTGACATTGCATTTATTCGCCACAGACATTTCACGTCATCCCAAACTCGAGCATCTAGGAATCCACCTCCCGCATAATATCCCAATCAAAAGCCTCTCAGAGGAGACCATCTATGACACGACAGAACGCATATTCAAACACATAGATAGCCAGAAGCCCCATCTGATGACAGACGCCTTCAGGCCGCCCGGACAACAACTCCTGCGCTTCAACTCGCTGGATGTGGGGATAGGCAATTGGGATAAACTAGATGGCGCCGTATTTGCGTTGTTGGGGTCCAAGGGTACATGTACCGTTGTCGAAGGCTACAAAATGGGTGGTTGGAGGTGCTGCTACGGTATCTGCTTACCCAGAGTAGCGATTCCCCCTTCGTTCGACGTCTGACAGCGCCCTTTCTTCTTTATTCGGGCTCGGATTCGGGCGGCTCTGATGACTACTTTGACGAAGGCTCTGATGGAGACTCTTATCAAGAGACCGAAGCCATTTAGGCTATGCAAGCTCTTTTCCTCCCACCTTGGAGGCGGCGAAGCGCGGTATATTGTAGCCAAGGGGATGGGCTTTTGTTAAAAATTAAAACCAAAGGCGCGCTTAGTAGGTGGACTACACTCAATCCCACAGTCTCAGCTGACATCCAGCAATAGGAAAGGAAACCTAGATATGTCAGTGAAGTTCTAGGGATACAACTCGTCTAGAGTGAGATCAAAGCGATATTATTGTAATAATACCTGGCCATCTAACTACCTAGATAGTAGCTACCTGGCAGAGGATGAAAGAACACATCTATTGGAGGATATTTGAGTCCTTGGGTGTGATCAAGATATGAGCACACTGGACATCCCTCATCTATCAACCCATTGGTGTGATTGGGTCTATGATGTCATGAAGCAACGATACCTCCTATCGCAGGTCCATACTAGGAGAAGAAGGAAGGAAAATCTGCAAGTGCTCAGTTTCGAGCACAATTATCAGGCAGTGTGATTTGGATCTGGTCCCATTCTGTAGGAAATGGCTCTACAGTGTTCTTCGAAGATCAATTTTAACGCACGGCTAAAAATGGGTATCATAGGAAAAGATAGGAAAGGAGAAAAAATATATAGATTATGGGAGTCAAAGCCTGGCTTGTCTCCCCAGCCGGGCAACTTCCCTGGGCAACATTCAGCTAGTTCAGCTTCGCAAATTGTCTCCCGGCCTGGATGATAGTAATCTCCCACGCTATGGTATTTAGCATGCATGGCAATGATCAGGTAGGAGGAGTAGGTGGTGGAAGCAATGCCATCTTCAACATATCAGATCTGATTCGGTAAGCGCCAGTGGTAGTGTGAGATGAAGAAGGTCATCAGACTCAACGTTCTTCATGGGAATAGCGGGGATATGGGAATTCTCTGACGTCAGTAAACCACCGACACTGACAGGAAAGAAGTTTGGATTTGCCAACAGGAAACGAAGAGCTGCCCATCCTCTGTATGCTCCTATCTTCCAAACCAGCGTCCCAACCGAGGATAGATTGTAATCATGCCTGGGAGAGAAAGTCGGTCAGGAGCTGCCTATGATCAGACAAAGGAGCCTGAAATATCCGGTGACAAGCATCTTTTGGTCACATGGGAGTAATATGATCATTTCGACAAGAGAGAGAAAGGTGACTGATGGGAAGATCTTGCAGGAGCGGACTGCATATATGAAGTTGTGTCCTCTGAGGCGCAAAATTCTTGGGGCGAGTTGAACGATAGACACCCTGCCACAGCTTGTCTCTTCGACCAAGGACTGGAGGGCAAATCGCCAATAGGATTTTTCCCACAAAGCTCTCATCCACACAAAGTGGGATAAAATTCAAAGAGAGCGATACATACACAGAGAAGGATGTAGTCGACATTCATACTGTCCAATGACGCTGCAACCTATGCGTCACCATTCTCTGCCCAATGAACCCGGCAACTAATCCACGGTTGTCATCGTCGGTAACAATGGCATTCATTCAATGGACGCACGAAGTCGGGCGCTGAGCTGGTGGGCAGATATGGCCCCTTGTGTTTGGCTAGAAATAATGTCCATCGCAGGGAAGCAGCACAAACAACGGGGGAAGCTCGGAGGCGCCAACCAGTCGCGGAACCGGAAGCGCAAACCCCAGAAAGAAACGGGCAACGGAAAGGAAGGGAAGGGGGTGGGAAACTAAATAGCTGCATTGTAGAGGTAGAAAGGGAATAATAATATAATAATATTGTTCAACCATAGTTCTGCCGGTAGAGTGGCTGGCACGGATGAATTGAGCATGCGACTCGCTGAAGAGCAGCTGCAGCTAGACTATGGGTCCCATGTTTCAGTCGTCTCATTGACGAGGCGGCGCAGGACAGTCTGTTGGATATCAAGAGAGCAGGGAGAGAGAGGCCCTGGACGGTGGGAAACAGGCCGGCGGTTGCAGAGAAAGCGTCGTCGCTAACTGATAAATGGTTGGGCATGCAAGGCGTTGAGCAGCAGCGAGAGTGTCTCAGTAGACGCCGACGTGGAAGCCAGAAGTAAAAATATACAAATGGATATTATATATACCACTGCATCGCCATCTTGATTTCGCAGGAAGAGCATCAAATTACATAGTAATAATCCGCAGAAGGCGGGAAGACGTTGTTCAGCTCAACCCTTGTCTCTCTCCATACTAATTTACATCTCGTCCTCATCATCCCCGCCACCTCCAGTGCATTGCTCATTCTCTGTGGAACAGCCAACCCCGAAGAGCGATCAATTCCAGCTTTTCACCGGGATATTTTACGCTCAAAACACAGTGAAAACTCACCATATCATTGTACCTCTTTCCAGAATCGATGTGAGCAGCGTTGGGGGGGGAATATCTATCTGGCTACCTAGCGAGCAGGCCGACATCTTCATATCTAGCTCCAACCCCCCCGCTACCAACCAAGGCACACACGACCCTCAACCCTCAACCTGTCATCCAGAAGGCTGATTCCCACGGATCCCTCCCGCCTGCTACCCAGACTCTCTTCCCAACTCACACGGGTGGTCACTGGTCAGGAACCCGCCAAAATCCCCGAAAAACACATACCCCGCCATGGCCCGATACACAGATGACCGGTCATCTGTAACCACCAGCAGCAGCTCCACGAGTGGTGGTGGCGCCCGCTGGGACGCTGAGCGCTTCTATCGCGAGCGCGAGGAGCGACATACCCGAGAACCTAGCCGACGGCGTGAGCGACGCCCTACCGTTGGCGTTGCAGAGCGAGAGCGCGAGCGCGAACAGCGGCCCACCATCATAGACGACTACCTACGCGGTGAAGAACAACAACGATACGGCCCGCCTGCCAGAGCCGCGAATCGCACGTACAATGATGACCACCTGGTTCATTCGTCGGAGGAAATTGTCCCCTATCGCTCGAGACGGGATGCGTCGCTCTCGCGGCGTCCGACACTGCTACGTCGCCAGTCATCGCTAGATACATTCGACCGCGCGGCTCAGAGACGAGCATACCACGAATATGATAGCGAGGATTATGGCCCGCCGGTTACCGCCATGCCTGCGCCTATTCCCATGCCGCGACAGCGTCGACGCACACCGCCGCGCTACGCAGACTCGGATTTCGAGGAGATCCGCATCGCGGAGCCGGAGTATTATGGCGACGAGGAGTTTCATATCCTGCGGGACAGGGCGCGGAGCGAGACGCCGCGCGGACGGGACCGGTCTGCGTTCCGTCGTGAGCATGTTCTAGAGAAGACGATAGAGCGGCCGTATCCGCGCCGCGGAAAGACCCGCATACCTAAGCGCTTGGTACATCCGAAGGTGATTATAGATTTGGGATATCCCTTTGAGGATGAGGTATGAGATACTTGACATTTCTTTTTACAACCCTGCAGACGACCCTAAACGATCAAAGTATTCTAATTGTTGGCGCGACAGGGCAATACAGTACTCATTCTCAAAGCCCTAGGAAAGGAGAACATTGACGAGATTGTCACTCTCAGCAAAGAGATCAGAACAATTACAGATAGTATGTTTTTGTCCTCCTTCCCTACTATTCCCACCATACTAACGCACTGTCAATAGCCACGAAAGAGAAAATCACCATCGACCCCAACCACCGCGACCACCTAACCGTGGAGCGACGGCGCTCAAAATCCCGACGCCGCACCATAACCTCCGACGTCGAGCGCCGCGAAGTGCGCACCCGCTCTCGAGCCCGCTCCTCCGTGCGCCCCTACACACCTGTCGCCGTCCCTATGCCTATCGCCATCCCAGTCCCCGCGCCGTCTCCCCGCCCGCGCCGTCGTCGACGCTCATCGCCCATCCGCATCATCGAGCCGCGCCACAGTGATCATGATGTCATTTCACCGCGCGCGGATGTCGCGCTCATCCTGCCCGATCGCACGAGGCGGAGTGATAGGGATATCCGCGAGGAGATTCGCATGCTGGAGGCGGAGAGACAGGCGCTGAGGGCAGAGAGGGAGGGGGGAATGACGACGACGACAACGACGGATGTCGTGGATGAGGTCGAGGTTAAGAGGGATCATAAAGGTATGTTATGTTTATTTCCATTCTGGTTTTTTCGGCATTGGGGGCTGTTTGGCTGACGGTGTTTGTGTGGTTTTAGGTCCGAGTCCACGACTTATTCGTGCCATGATGGCGACACTTACATGATTCATTTTTGCACATTTTTTTCTGCTTTGGGGCGGCTGAAGATTAATACTGAAACTGATTTAAAATAAAATAAAATTGTATAATTTTATTGAATATTGGGAGGCATATACTTGCTAAGTTCTTTTCTTGATGAACTTTTATTTGGTTGGCTTGGTTGGGTGGACTTGTTTTGGAATACACATATGGAGCTCCCCCTGCCCCCCCCTTTTGTCCCCCCCCCATTTTTTTCCATGTTTTCTCCTGCTTGCTTATTGCATGCATTTGTTGATGATTTATAAGATGATTTTTTTCATAATTTACTTGTCTTACACATCTCGATACTCTTAATTCACTCCCTGGTTCTAATTCAATCCAGGCCTTTTGAGGGGACAGTGTATGAGTACATTTCAGGAAACGTATTATATATCTTTTTTTTATTGACACTTGTTTTATACCAAGAAACCTAGCTATCATGTGGATATATATAAACGAGCCCCGCTTCCTCAAGAGCTTGATCATCGCCTCAATCTTATCAGTAGCCATCATGTATTGAATATCCTGCGGGTAGCCGTTTGCCCTCCCATGTTGCTAGAGTTGGAGGTTGCGTTTGAGAGGAAGGAGAGAGGAGTAGAAATAGCCTCTCGGATGCCAAGAACCTATCCAGACAACTCACCTTCAACAACTATATTTATGGCAGGCACCTCAGTATTAAATGAAGATTATTTTGTTACAGGTACAGGGAAGCAGGGAAAAGGGAAGTTGACTAGTATCAATCCTTGAAATAAAGAAGCACTCTAGACAATCTAAATCCACACAAAATAAAAAAGGGCATGATAATCTAGGAGATCACAGGTTTGTCTCCCAGAAATGATTAATGAGAGCCACTGTTCAATAAGGCACAACTTATTATAGCTTTCCCTCCCAAGCCTTTGCAAGAAACTCCTCAATTGGAGTGAACTTGTAATCTGGGAAAAGTTGATTCAGCTCATCTGATGAATCCCATGCCCCTTTTGAACTACTCAGGAGAATTCCAATAGACACCATCTTGAGAAGAGCTGATGCCTGGTCTTCAGAGACTGCTCTGTGAACTGCTTCCAGGCTCCAAGATGTCTTTAGATTTCCAGCTTCTAGATCCTCCACGATTACCTTATCAATAGTGAAAGAATGTCCTATTGAAGTTATGTGAATAAAGTTCCACCTCTTTTGCTGGCACGTAGCAGAATGGAAATCGTACGCACCTCGAACTCTCCTACCGATCTCAAGGATTTGTGAGAATGTGAGTCTGTTGCCTCGAATACCGCCTGTTGTAGGCCACCTGCCATCGTAATCAACTGCCCGAGCAACAACTGTAGCAAGGTCCGCGACTGTGGTTAGGGTCATAATAGCATCCTCGTGGCCATCCACGACAATCGCACGCCTGTTTTCAAAATCAAAGACACTTTGCAGCGGATCGACATGTTTAGCTGTCTTGTAGGGGAAGGCTAGGTAGTCTAAGAATAAGCCGGGCTGGAATAGAGTGTACTCGAGGATCTGATAAGACAAGTAAGTCAGTTGAAGCGGACTTGGAGGATATTGGCAAAGACTGGTGAAATCTCACGTTTCCTTTCACATTCACTTCTTTTAGATACTCTCTAATCTTTTCTTTCCCATGCCACCAAGCCATGTCAACAGTCCCCTTGCTTTGCACTTGGTAAGTTAATGTGGTCATATTTATTGCATTGGGTGCGGTTGGTATTACCTTCCATATTCGCTCGGTGCAAAGCGTTTTACACCGGCACTAATAGCGGCATCGATGAGGTTCTTCTGCGACTTCTGGTCGGGATCCGAGAGTATCTGGACAAAAGACAATAGCGTGTGGATCCCTTGAAGAGCTTCAACCAAGCCTTCCTTGTCGTTGTAATCTACAATCTGCCAGTTGATTTCAGGCACGATGGCGGTCGTCGGAGCCTCCTATGAATGTAAGCAAGACTCATTATTAGCGTTCGAAATTGTAGATCAGTGCAAGTGTACATATTACTCCACGAGCAAGTCACATCCTCACCTTCCTGCTTAATATAGTTAAGCTGTGCTTTTTGGACTCTATGAGAACATCGATTACTTCTCGGGAAACTTCTGTGAAATGAATTAGTCGTTGTTGTGCGGTTGCATCAAAAAAGAATGAAGATTTGACGCACGCCCCGAGCCACCAGCCACAGCGACCCTGACCATCATGAACTATGTACTTTTTTAAGTCTCAACCGTGTTCAAAGATGGCGATTTAGTAGTTGGTAAGAGGCTAGAAAGTTATGTTTGAAGATGGTTTATTCACACAAAATGCAAGCTTACTCTTCTCTATTATATATTCGCTCGCGCTCTCGCGGGAAATGGCCAAGGATGAGTAGATGCCACCCACTGGTCCTACGACCGCGGAGTAGCTTACAGAGTACCCCGCTTGATGGGATGTATATTTTCGATGCTTGATTAGCACAATCGCCAATTTAATTAGTCAGTAGAGATCGTCATACTTAACACCGGCGCTCGTCTCCCGGTATGTGAGTCCGTGCGTGGTCTTTCTCCGCCGCGGCGGAAGATCGATAATTAGCTGGGGTGGCATAGTGGGGTTACTGTAATATCGAGACTCGTAGAAGCCGTCATATGTGCCGCGGCTCTAGGAATATTCTGTGAGGTTCACGGGTCAACTTTTTGTCTTGGGGAATTTACTAACAATCTTGTCTTATTATGTCAAAAGGAACGCGGAGAAAACACGGAGATTAGTACTGCTAAAATGCCAGAAGCAGACCCCCTCCTGGCGAGAGAAAGGCCGACGTTGTCCAAGAGACGAAAGCTCCGCAAGGGCACCCAAAGTTGTTGGGAGTGCAAGCGGCGGAAGATTCGATGCACATTTGCAGCGCCTACAGAAGCCATTTGTGACGGGTGCAGGAGCCGTCGAACCAAATGCATTAGCCAAGAGTTTGACGATGAAGCAGCACCGACAAGTAGAAAAGTTGATAGGATTAGCCGGATGGAATCACTGGTCGAACAATCGGTCGAGCGGAACAGTGCTAATGACATGCTGGGGACATTGCGCCGGACTCGATCAGATCAGAATGCGGAGCCAGTAGTAAGAGCTACCTACCACCGTTATTTTGGGCAACGTATTCGTTCATCTAACCATGAAATAGGCGGGTTCTAGGGGTGAAGGGGGTGACACCGACATCGAACCACCTCGCTCCATTCCGGTCACGGTCCCTAATCCGGATCTAGAGACCCAAGTAACCGGGAGTCTTGATGAACTGTCCCGCGCCCTCCTAGCAGCGTGGCCTAGTCAGCATGACCTCGATCTACTGTTGAGCGTCCCGGTCGATATTTCGATATTATTTCACGGCATAGTGTGCATGCCGTACTCTAAATTGTTCTCCGGGCAAATCCCATCGCCGCGACGCATGCTGCAGCTACCTCGACAAGGTTCGCATCCAGTCCTCATAGCAAGGAGGCTTCTAATGCTAGGCGCTCTTATACAAGGTATCCCGCCAGACTGCGTCGGAAAGCTCGTTGGCATGAGTTCCGACTACCGCGCTATTATGTCCCATGTGGTCAATACCGCTACTAGACTTGTGACAAGCAATGACGAACTTGTCAGCTCCCTCGACGGCATTGAGTGTGTTATGATCGAAAGCATGTACTTGAATAATGTTGGCAATCTCCGCCGCGCCTGGCTGACAAACCGCAGAGCCATGGTCATGGCGCAGATGATGGGGCTGCATGCGGGTACCAGCTCGCCGAGCATGGTTCTCGAAGTAGAAACCCGGGAACGTATCGATCCCGATTACATGTGGTTTCGCCTAGTCTTCTCAGACCGATATCTGTCGTTGATGCTAGGCCTTCCGCAAGGCTCACTCGAAAACATCTTCGTGAGCCCAAAGGCAATAGAAAGTTACATAGCTATAGAGCGCATGGAGCGCATGCAGTCAGTTGCGGCTGGGCTCATTCTACAGCGCAACAGCAGCGAACGAACTGACCTTGCACCGACGTACAAGATTGACAAAATGCTCCAAGATGCTGCAGCTTTGATGCCGCCACAGTGGTGGCTGATGACTCCTGACCTTACTACTGCCATCGCCAGCAGCAACGATGCAAAGGCACTCGAGGAGTCGCTCCGTCTCATGAATCAGTTCACACACCATCACCTTTTAGTACAGCTACACCTGCCTTACATGATGCAGCCCTTTTCGAACGACTCGAATCACGATTATAGTAAGATGACTGCTGCAAGTGCTAGTCGTGCGATCGTTTCGCAATTCGTGTGCTTCCGCAACTCCTTTCTGGCTACTGCTTATTGCCGTGGCATCGATTTCGTTGCCTTTATTGCGAGCACCACTCTGTGTCTCGCGCATATCGAAGCTCGCCGCCAGCACAAAACCGGGACTGGCAAAGGCATCACCGTTTTCCAATCCCTACAACATCAGCGACTGAGTGACCGCGGACTGCTCGAACAAACTCTCAAAATCATGGAGACAATGGCTCAAAGAAGTCGCGATGTCGTCGCCCAGAAGATTTCCAGCATCCTCCAACCACTCCTCGCTATCGAGAATAATTCTGCCAGGGGGTACTGCTACCATGCCAGTGCCTCTTCGGAGCTTAATAAGCAGGAGTCTCGATGCCCTAGCGGTACGGGTGAGGCTTCTGGTGTGCTGTGTATCCAGATTCCGTACCTTGGGACCATCAGGATCGAGCACTGTCCTACCCTTTCCGACTCTATCGAACCGGCACAGACGCTCTCTGAAGGGCGGCATCGGAACGCACCTGTCTCCAAAGCAACTGATGCCAGCCTTGTTGTTCTCTGTGAACCAGTATCTCCGCACAACCAAGAGCAACACAATAAGCAACAAGGAGAAGTGGCCTCTGCAGTCCGCCCAGCAGGCTATGAAATCAGCACCACCCAGCCTGTCAATACTGACTGGCAAGCCGTGCCGTCGTACTTGGACGCAGAAAACCCGCTCCAGCAGCCCAGGTCGACAAGCTGGGACTCTTTCAATGCCAGCAGTACTCAAGAGACGGATCTTCTTGTGCCTGGCTTGGCAGCAGATATAGATGATTGGGCTTTACAAGGTGTGGATATGGCTTTATTCAGTAGCCTCACACGAGCCTCAATGGATTCAAGTAGACCAAGATTGCAGACTTATGAACAATGAGCTCCATGGTTTTAGTACAATTATCATTGACGCGTGCAAGAGAGAAATAGTGTTATCGTATCTAAGGCAGGTGTCAGCTTCGGCCCGATGTGGTTAAGCGGGGCATGGTGCCAAGACACTAAATCCCGAAGCGGACAGTTTCGCCGAGTTAGGGTGGTCCGCAGTTGTCGCAGGTCATAATAACAGAACAGCTGAGAGAGGACCATCACCATCGACCAGTCTCCATCCTATCCTGCATTCCTCACATTTCCATTCCAGTTACTGCGAAACCATTTCAAGGGCGACTGTAGATATATACAACTGCACAACTAGCTCTCTGCCAGCCATGGATAAAGTGCAGGCCTTTGGCAAGAACTTTAGGTATGTAGTAGCTACTGCAATATTCCCAGCTGAGCGTCCCCTCGAGCTTCACATGCATGTTCCGGCCATTGGTCCACGATATCAACATTCCATTCCCGACGCATTATGCAAGGTTCTAATTCTCTGATCTCGCTTCCAGTGCGACCTTTACTCCGTTCGCTGCTCGAACCCAGCAGTTGTTGAAGGAACAGCTGGGCCAAGCCGACGAGAAGGTACGCTCATTTACATCTCCTTTTCGAAACCACCCGGTCGTCAAGTATGTAGATGCACTGATCCGGCTGACGTCACATCCTTTACCAGACTCAATTGCCCGATGAGTACGTTCAGCTCGAGAAGCGAGTCGACGCACTGAAACAGGTGCACCAGAAGCTCTTGCAGGTCACGTATGTGCTTCTCTACCCCCCTTCCCATGTCACACCTTCGTATACGCAAAGAACAAGGCAGATTTATGAGGCCTAGACTACGGCCTCTCTGAGCGCAGGGTACAGCGTAAACTAATGCGAATCCATTCCGCCCGTGTCCTACAGATCTCAATATTCCAACGAAGCATATGACTACCCCCCTAATATCCGCGAATCCTTCAATGACCTAGGCCGCACCATCGGCGAGAAAGTCCAGCTTCTCTCCCACGCGACTTCTCCCGCCGAAGCCCAGGCAGCCCTGACCGCCCCTCCCACCGCTAAGCCCCAGCCCAAGACATTCAGCCATGCCATCGCCCGTGCTGCCCTATCTGGCTCGCAAGAGATCTCCCACACCCACCCCGGTGGCTCAGAAGACCCTCTTGCAATCGGCCTAGAGAAATATGCCCTCGCAGCTGAGCAGGTGGGCGAGGCCCGTCTAGCGCAGGACGCCCAGATCCAGAGCCGGTTCCTGGCTGGTTGGAACACCACGCTCAACACGAACTTGATGTTTGCAACCAAGGCGCGTAGGAACGTGGAGAATTCGAGATTGATGCTAGATTCTACCAAGGCTAGCAAGGGTGCTGGAAAGGGGGAAATTGATCATCTCAATGAGGATGATAGGGCGGAGATTGAGCAGGCTGAAGACGAATTTGTGGGACAGACTGAGGAGGCCGTTGGAGTGATGAAGAATGTGAGATTTGCTGATTATTCTAACTATTTCATCTTCTGTATATTTACTGACAATGTTAGGTCCTGGATACCCCTGAGCCGCTGCGCAATCTGGCTGATCTGATTGCCGCTCAACTCGAGTACCACAAGAAAGCTTACGAGATCCTCAGCGAGCTGGCTCCTGTTGTTGATGGTCTGCAGGTTGAACAAGAGGTTTGAATGCCAGAAGTTCATTGCACAATGGATATGGCTAACTTCAATTCGTTGATGATAGGCCAGCTATCGCAAGAGCAGAGAGGGGGCGTAGGTTAAAAGCTCCTGATGTTGACTCTTGATATCATCTCCTCCCGCACGCTTCGCTAAGTCCAGCAGCCTGGGGCACTCTCCTTTTGCCATGGTCACCTCACTCAATATTATGGGGACCAGCCAGGGGCTCTTCGAAAGACCATGTAGCATTGGGGAATTTGTCTTGCTTTCCCTAGTTTCTTTTGCTGGTAGCAATTACTGTTTTATTACAACTGCCCACCCCTGTTTCCCATATCCCCTTTTTTTCTTGTATTTCCCGCGTCTTCAGTTTTAGTTAGATTCGGCCTATGTTTTGTGTCTTGTGTGTACTTCTTTTTTGTATGGCCTTTTGAGAAACTTGATATCTATTTTGTGTAAAATCTCATTCTGTTTGATTCACTTACTTTCTACTTGGCTTACATTATTCCCCTCTCACCATATTAGGTAGGCTGCTGCTGGACTTCTGCGGGATCTTGATGGCTGCCTGCACTTTGGAAATGTAGGAGAGATCACGTGTCTAGGGGAGATTTTCTAGCAAATCTTTGGCCCTCCATTGAATCGATGGCATTTTCAACTAGCTGTAAGAATCCTGTGCCTAGTGGCAGGAGTAGAAACTCCAGATTGTAGGTCCATGTCGTGTACCTATCAAGAGAAGCAAGTTCCCTCCTTCCTCCTTCTGCACTTACTCCTACTACTTATGGGTCTCATTACAACGCGCCCTTCTTTTTCTCTATCATAGAACTGGAAATATCTAGCCAATTTCTTGACGACTGCACTCAATGAAGCTTCCTTCTGCTCTGCCTGAGACACGCTGCCTTTCCTGAGAGATGCTTGAAGTAAGTAGCTTTCAAGCTCTCGCCTAGTTTCCGCCAGTTCCAAGTGAGATTTTTAAGTCCCTGAGAGCTAATCCCCCACCCCTTCTCGAACTGACTTCATCTCTTTATTCTCCTCTGTCATGTGTATCAGAAGATAAGCCAGGTGAGGGGTTGAGAAGTCTCCGCGGTCAGAAGTGCTGTCTTGTCTTTTCACTCCCTTTCTCCACACCGCCTCAGAGGCGAGGGTGCTGGAATTGACCTTTAACCTGTGTTGGAAGAGGAAGCTTGAAATTCCGAAGATCACATTGTCTACTCGAAAAGCTTCATCAAATCAAAACAGACCGGCTTCAGGAGGACGGGGGTCACGTTCTTCAAACAAAGAGATATCACAGCATGAGACACTAAGGTCTATGAAATTATGTCACACGGCTTTGACGGTCTCATATTGCAGCAATAACTCCGCAATGTCCTCATGATAAGGCCGTGACGAGCTTTGTGGCGCGGCTCGTACAGCTTTTGTAAAGGCGGCGGCATTGCCATGATGTGCCTGGGCCCCACGCTTCAGAAGGAAGCGCACCATATCCTCCATCCTCAGCACACAGGCAGCGTGCAGCATACGACTACACATGTCTGGGTGAAATTCAACAGGGACTTTGGCGTTGAGCAGCAGCTCCACTAGACCCACCGAACCCTTGAGGACCGCTAGACCGAGTGCGACCGTTCCAGAATCGGACCTAGTATTCGGATCTGCCCCTGCGTCGAGGAGCAGCTGCATTATTTCCTTGTTGCCGTGCCGCACAACGTCAATGTTTAACCCGCGGGGTTTGACACCCTGGTCGAGGAGGGCCCGGACATATTCCGCCCTTCCACCCACGGCGGCCTGGTCGAGAGCAAAGATAGAAGCCCAATGTCCCGCCTTATCGATTAGTGCCTGCAGGAGTGAAAAAGAAGCATCCGTGACAGCGGCCTGAATATGTACTTCTGTAATCTCAGCTCCGCGCTCAATAAGCAGCCGGGCGACCGGCTCGTTTCGGCTAATTGCCCAAGACAGAGGTGTGTCTGGTGGCCCTTCGTAGTTGAATATGCGGGAATTTACATCTGCACCCTTGCCGATGAGCATTGAGACAGTCTCCACGGAGCAGGCCCTTGCTGCTGCTCCAAGTGGTAGCCACGCAGTAGTTTCCGTGTTGAGGAAACTAGCGCCATTATCAAGAAGCAAAAGGGCCATGTCGACACAATTTGCATCAAGGGCCTTGAAGAGCGGGTTTAGCAAAAGAGACGACTCCTGTACAGGTATACCCCTGTCCAGAATACTTTGTACAAGAGACATGTTGTTATCACGCTCTGCAGCTTCACAGAGGATTGCATACCCCACCCGACAGTGACCATTAGGTAGTGCAACTTGGTCGCTTATATCCGCACCATAGCTGATGAGAAGTTCGACCATCTCCCAATGCCTGCTGTAGTATGCAGAGAGTAGCGAAGAAAGGCTGGAGAATGATTCTTGTCTTCTATAGTTCACATCAACACCAGCATTGAGCAGCAATTTGGCACAGGAAATATATCCTCGCACTACTGAGCAGAAAAGCCAGTTTCCCAACGTCTCGGCAATAAGTCCTTCGGGGTGACTCTCACGAGGTCGAATGCTGCAGGCCTTGCGTTTAATCTTTCGAATATTACGTTCTAAGACGTCGAGTGAAAGTGATTCGCTAAGATATCTAATGACGAGGTCGGTGGGCACAGTTTCAAGCCTGTCTCGGACATCTTTATTCCACTCCTCTAAATGTTTTATGTGTTAGAAGGAATGAAGGCATGGGGTCTTCAAAATGCTCAAGCACCACGTTTTGATGCCAAGGACAGAAAAAGAACGAGACAAAATCTTACTGCTGACGAAAAGGTAATTCTGGATATAGCCTCTCCAAACTATCCAACGTTCTGGATAAAAGGATCTAGACGTTGGTTGCCACCACAGAGCACCATTGGGCTTGATGGCTTCTTGCAGGATGAGGAGCCGAACCTCTGGTGGAAATTGCTGCCAGCTCATTTCTTGCTCAAATTGTGTGAGATAGGTGGTGGTTCCTTCACTCCAGCATAGTAAGGATGATATCAAACCCAGAATGCAGGCTCGGAATGGAGTAGGCTTGTGATTCCCTATTTGATCCCGAGGTCTTTTGGAGAGTGGATGTTTTGGGAGGTTGCGGTGCGCAGGTTGGTGCAAATTTGCTGGCCAAGCGAAGCGAATAGAAGCGACTACCTACCTACCTAAGGTACGTATCCACACGAGCAAACTACTTCGATTTGAGCATGATGGCCTCCTTCTGTGTCTGTTTCATTTTTTATATGTGATACAAGTGCTTTGTCCTCCTCTCGGGCTTCAGACATTCAAAGGGCCTGTTCTATGATTGCTGATCAGCCTGATACAAGTATCCTGAGCAGATTTCCAGTAACTGCTGGAATCGAGGCTGTCCGTCATTCAAAGGAGGCTGATACTGATATACATTCAATGCCTTCATTAAAACACCTGCTCCTCAACTAGGAGGTGCCAGTGTATTCATAGGAAGTTCCATGACTTCCTATAGGTCAAAAATACATGGATTTTGTTGTTCTCACCATCGCTTTCGTCGCAACTATGTGAATGAGCATACAGAATCTTGCAAGATAAGCATCACCTATATATATCAGTTCTCCCCACTTCCCAACAGCCTCTAGACAGTCTCTTCTCACAAAGATTTCAAACCTTGCACTTTTCTTGTGTCCCTCAGCTTCATTTTTCTTTCCAACTTTCGAGAAGATCTCCACGCAAACAATCCTACATCCATCGAAGAACATAGTCACCCATCTATCTAACATGTCCTGGTCGCGCACCCCAGTCGAGATCCGCTTGCTCATTCTAGAGATCCTCGCCGATCCTGACAATTACATGTCTTTTAAGGAGCGGGAGGAATATTACTGTGATCAGTGCGCACGTAGTATTGACGAGTACTTCGAAAACGGAGGTTGCTATCTCTGCGCAGGGGATCCTGACGAGGACCCGGATGATTATGATTATTGCGATGACTGCGCAGAGCATTATAACCAGGAGCCAAAGGAGGAATTTGATGGAGAATTTGGGGCTCTAGTATTGGAAACTATATTGCAGTCAGCGGTAAGGAGATCCCTTTTTCCAGTTCTCTCCTACTATACGCGGAACACCGGGGCCGGGGGTGGGGGGTCGCATGTAAAGCTTACTTATACATTGTCTTTTTTTTTCATTTAGAGGAATGGCGAACGATGATTCTAAAGGCCCTGGAGACTGTACAGATCGAGTACGTCCTCTACTATCTCGAAGACGACGATGCCATTGAGGTTCTCAAACGGGGTATTGCAAAGGTCAAAATCTCAACATCCGACTCCAGCGATGTGCAATGGCCCTATCTAGGACCTTGGCTCTGCGCCGCAGTAGGGGGAAAATGCCTAGGCTGTGTCGAGCTCCTCTTACAAGCCGGCGCGGGCCTGGACTTTGATTGCGGTACACCCGTCTTTATCATGTTCCAGCAGCGGTCAATCGAACTTTTAGACTTCTTCAGCAAGTATAACGCGAGCCTTGATTGGGGGAGTTTTGAGGAGGCTAGGGAAGCATTCTCACGCGGCCTTTGTTACTACTAGTTAGTGCTCGCGACTCCCGCTAATTCAATTCAAGTTTGGTTTTGGGGGAAGGTGACCGGGGTGTGACTTTTTTGGACCCTGTGGAGGTGTCGCTTGATCAAACATGGGTAGATGCAAATACTCCACAACTACAACTACTACCTGGCAGTGGGTTGCGGCTTTTGTTGTATGATAGGATACGTGCAGCCATTTACATTTGAAATGCAGCTCATTCTCCCGGAATATAGCTTCCACATGTTCCTATCCCACCCACTTATGTCCCCGGCCTAGTCCCCATTCTAGATACTATATCATGTCTTCCTCCCCTCTCTTCTACTGTGGGTTTGCCTTAGATACCTCAAAGGCCGCCACCTTTGACGACGTGTAGGTCGAAGGAATTTTCCCCAGCGGCACGTACCTGGTTACTGTGATCCGCCCGATCTCCTTATTGTCTTGCACATGAACTTTCGCTGGTGCTAAATGTGTTAAACCAGGGGATGTCCCTACTCCAGCAACAGCTCCTGTATATCCTCATGCCCAAATTCCACAGCAGCTTTCAGTGAAGTCCCATAATCGCCACCCTCATCGTTCACATCCGCCCTTTTTTTCAACAAAACCCTTATAACGTCTTCATGGCCCCTTGCGGCCGCAACCTGCAACGCGCACTGACATCGTCCCGTGCGGAAATTACGCCATACCCAAGCAGCAGCTCGACGAAATCTACTCTACCAATCACTGCAGTGCGGTACAGCGAATTCCCGCTCAGCTCCTCCAAGAGCGTTTTCGGGTTTGCGCCAGCTTGAGAAAGTCGATAAGTATATTGGTATTTTCCCCCTTTCCCGGGTGCCCTCTCCCGCAATAAACGAAGAGTTGGGGTGATTAGAGGCGCGGCAGATAGATAAAATAACTGTTGGTATATATCAGGGTTACAGCTCAGCGCCGGTAGGAAAAGCCGCTGCAGTGTGAAACTTTTTGACACTACTAGGGCGCATTCGGTTCCCGCCAGTACAAGATTTCACCGCTTATGGGCTTCGGTGTTCGTGTACTACCTTCTCTATACAATTTTCTATAGCACTCTCACATAATAGACAGGAGTCAGACATGCAACACAGAGCACCATGGGGCTTGATGGCCTCCTGCAGGATGAGGAGCCGAACCTCTGGTGGAAATTGCTGCCAGCTCATTTCTTGCTCAAATTGTGTGAGATAGGCGGTGGTTCCATGGATGTGGGGTTTGTGCTGCATGCCTCACTCTTGTCTATTATGTGAGTGCTATAGAAAATTATATAGAGAAGGTAGTACACAGACACCGAAGCCCATAAGCGGTGAAATCCTGTACTACTCCATTCCGGGCCTGCATATCTGGATTTATGATATCATCCTTAGTTATTACGTTGAAGTGCAATGCACCCCGCATCCCCGCAGAGGAAAGATAACCCATCGTCCACTACCATCCCAACAACTCCACCATCCTCGACTACTCCGTAGTAGCCATTCATGCTATCATCCTAGAACATCTCACCTTTATGATGTAGCTATTAGGCTGTAGTCATGGCCACAACGATAAGCTTCACAACCACCAGCCACCTTCAGGTCCTGCTGGATCCTGATACTTCTCAGGATAGTATTGAGTAAGAGAAACCCACTGCCAGGCTCAGTTCAGTACTTACCCTTAAATCTAGCATTGTCCTCGTTCCTGGCATTGGAACTACCTCACCGGAGAACTGGCCGTTTGCTAACTAAGAATGGCTTGCTACCCTACCCGGCTCCGGTCCTGGGGCACTCATCCTCGCGTACGAATATGCTACGCCATTTGTGGGTACCAAGCCTTCATGGGAGTCGATTTTGATGCTAGGCTATGACCTCCTCAAACATTTAAGTGACGCGCGATCACAATCAAACCCAGCTCTGGTAAGTGAAGTAGTCTAGATTCGTTCCCTTCAAACCGTTGGCATACTTACAGAGTACTAATATACCTTCTCTAGATCACCAACAAGCCAATTGTGATAGTGTGCCACAGCTTAGGTGGTATTGTAGTCAAACAGGCTTTATGCATCGCCAACAAACAGTATCCTCGGTATGGATCAGTTGTCAACGCTATAGCTGGCGTTGTCTTCCTAAGCGCTCCACATCGCTATGGCGATAAGATCACCATGAGCTTGTTACGGTTTCGAGATGTCTTGGAAGCAACGACTGGTAGGAACCTGAAGATTCCAAATGCCAATATCGAGCAAGAAGGCGCCATTTTGCTCGACCTCGCAGATAGATTCGAAGGAATCTCCTTCCGTACCCCCATACTATCCGTCTATGAACTCAGAGAGTCGAAAATCAGTTCAACACCGTTGCGCCCAAAATACCAACTAGTCAGTCTCGAGCCCTCAGTTGAGTTAAATATAAACGCTAACTCAGATTGTAGTTAGTCAACCGTGAAGCTTGTTCAACTCAGGCCCCAATGGAAACTGTTATTGGCCTCAATCTCAATCACCACGAGACATGCCTTTTCACTAAGAGTGTTGGCGGCGAAGGCTTACCCGAGTTCAACAAGTTTATTTACGAGACTTTGCATGACGCTATGCGTCTTGTTGCACTTCGACTCGAGGACCGTACGTTATGTGTATCGGAAAGCTGCAGAATGGTGCTAATCGCCTCAGAGGAATATCAATACGCAACGATGAGCGCTTACTCGCCCACGATGAGCGAACTACCACTCAAAGGTGAGCTTAGGACCCATGTTTCACCAAGCCACTATACTGACGTCGATTAGTTGAGCAATTGGAACTTACTGAATGGCCATCGAACGAAGCAACAGAATGCTCTTCGACCAGAGCAAAAGAAGGAACATCTCTTTCAGGGTTTGAGTTAGTATATCCTACAATACTAAACACTGAGGTTCGGAAAACCCTTCACTTACCATGCTACCTTCTCAACACACATTTGGCAAATGAGGATTTCTGCGGCCGCGAAGATATCTTGGAGCGTCTTGCGGCCGAGCTCTTGCCTTCGAAGAACATAGTGACAGCGTCGGGCACCGCTCTACGACAATTTGCGCTTGACGGATTTGGGGGAATGGGAAAGACGGAAATAGCCCGCGAGTTCTCCCGACGCCACAAAGCTTCTTTTGATGCAGTATTCTGGGTCGTGGCCGATGAGATTGCGAAGCTTGACTATCACTATCAGCAAATTTCGTTGGCACTGGGACTCGAAGATTCATCAGAGTGCAAGAGTCAGGTTGTCAGCAGAGAAATTGTGAAGGGATGGCTCTCCAATCCTCGAAAGCATCTATCGGGGTCCAATAATATGGGGTTTACAGGGGTCTTGGCTGGGAGTTCACAACGGCGCTCAGCTCCTACACAGAGAACACTACAAGCTGAAGTCCCGAACCCCAACTCAGACCTCACCCCCTCATTTCGCTCCCGGTGCCGTCAATTCGGGTCAAAGTTGCCCTTCATTCAGTACTCATGGCTCCCCTTGAGACAGAGTAAGTGCCCTCCAACAGAGACATGTACATATGTATGGCCTTTAGCATGTAGTCCTGTAGATTCTAAGCTAACAAAGACTGGCCCCCAGCTTCCCCGCAATCCGCGCCTGCATTTTCGACATGGACGGGCTTCTCATCAACTCCGAAGACATAATCACTCTATGCACGAACCAACTTCTAGAAAAGTATGGAAGGCCTACCTTTACTCGATCAATTCGAGCTCAGACCATGGGTATCCCAAACTCAACAAATGGCGATGTATTCCACAACTGGGCCAAGTTGCCCATCTCCCGCGAGCAATTCGCCCTTGAATTGACTGAACAAATGCACCTGCGATTTCCAAATTGCACACCGCTGCCTGGCGCGGAGAAGCTTCTGTCGAACCTCAGCTGTGCATGTAGTGCTTCTTCTGGAGACAGGATTGAGCTGGCATTGGCATCCAGCACCAAGAGCCAAAGCCATGAATTGAAAACTTCAAGGTCGGAAACAAAACAACTGCTTAGGTTCTTTCAGCCTGACAGGCGGATTTTGGGTGATGATCCACGAGTACCACACGGCCGAGGGAAGCCAGCGCCTGACATATATTTAGTCGCGTTGCAGGCGTTGAACGCAGCGGCAGACTCTGGTGAAAAGGCCATCATGCCCAACGAATGTTTGGTCTTTGAAGATAGTGTGGTTGGCGTAGAGGCTGGAAGACGGGCTGGGATGAGGGTTGTTTGGGTACCGCATCTAGATGTGGCGGTCGAGTATCAAGCGAGGCTGAAGGATGCACTGGCTGGGAGGACAGGAATGTTCGAGGTCAGAGATGACTGGCAGCTAGGAGAGATTGAGTGGGCTGAAACCATACCGAGTCTGGAACACTTCAATTACGAGAAGTACGGCATCGATGTGCCGTCCTAAGTTGTTGTTGCACAGGATGGCACCCATGCAATCCCTGCTCTGAGAGCGAGCTTAGGCCTTCTTTGTTCTTCTTTTGCTATGCCTCCTACACACTTTTGCAGTTGATTTCAGCCGAAATCTCTAACAGGAGAAATCTGGGCTATTGAAAGCGTCTAAAATACAGTATTTGTTGGTTGGTTAATCAACGCTACCTATCTACATACTAGGCACATATTAAAATGTGCACAAATGCCCATGCCGCAGTGAGACCCCCACCAACCAACTGAATTTCCCGTTCCGGTACGGCGTGATTAGGCGCGTCGCGCGTTGTGGTATCAAGATATCAGCCCATCTCCTCGCGCTACTCGCCTATCTTTCGCTTTTTCCTCCCCACCAACGCTTGACAACTCCAGTGCCGTGAATGCTACTCTCAAGCTGGGCGGTATCCATCCCGTTGCAACGAAACGATAGCTTCGTTTCGAAGATTCGACACAGAGAGCCTGTAGGTGTCACTCGGATTTCGTCCTTGGGGGAGCCTGTTGCCGAATAATTGCCCACGTGTGATCCGGATGGCCTGGTTTGCGCTTCCTGTTTGAGGCATTGGGAAAATAGCCTTCAAGACTTGTCAGTCTTTCATGTCAATTACAACAAAAGAAAAAGGTAGTAAAAAAACGTATGGTCCTGGATTTTTGCTCACTTCTGTTTGGAGGAGTCTTTCGTTACCAGCAGGATCTAAATCCCAGGATTCCACGACTCCCTTGGCGTGATTGCCCGGCGTCTTCGTCCATTTCAAAAGTAGGGCTAACTTGACTTCACCAGCGCCCCCAACCAACCACAGCCGCATGTTTCGGTGGAGTTTAGCGAAACTTTCAGACCACCCTGACTCGACAACAACAGATGGGAGATGCTGGCCATCAGGAACAATTGACATGTCTGGTTGTTTCTCTGATGCAGCATATGGACCTTGAAATTCCCGAAAGCCTTGATTATAGCATTGAATTATAGACCATGACGAGACAGTTTCATAGGAGGGGATTAAGTTGTTTACTGGATCCTGTTGAACGACGCAACTGTAAACGTTCTGCCGGGGTGATAAACTGAGAATCGCTCATTTGTGGCACTTCCTCGTTAAGCCACACTTGGTGGCAGTCATGGGTGAATGTGGGTATAACATCAACATCAAAGGTTTTGGTATAGGAGTTGTAGCCAAAACTAGATAAAAGCATTCAAAGCATTGTTAGTTGTGTGCCTCGAGAGAACTGGAAACTTGAGAGAATACTAACCGTGCACAAGCAGCCTCGATTGCTGGGGTCTCATCAAGAAAAGCAAATACTAATGGGCCAACAGACTCATCGACATTCTCGTAAGTGAAATGGGCCTCTTGGTGAGCAGTAAGTATCGCGTGGCTAATTGTATTAAACAATTGACAATTGCTGTGCAGATGGCTTTTGAATATCCTCGACACCACTCCCACTCCGCAGTCCCTCTCGAGGTCCAGGTGTGTCACCCATTGTGATGTTCAAAGTGAGATGCTTTTGCTGGTGGTTGCAAATTAGTGCAGAGAATAGACGCGTCTGACGTGGAGGATGAGGATGTAGGATGTATGCTCATATAAAATAGTCGTATATCCTTCGCAGCAGATGTTTAGAAGTGAATGCGCTAGGGCAGCCACCTAGTTTAGCCAAGCCGGGACTAGTACGCTGCCTAGTCTAAAAGCAGCATCGCCCTAGTAACGTCATTTTAGCAGCACTCAGTCACCTGACAGATTGGAGGTCTTCCGTTTCTTCTTTTTTCTTTTTAGCAGCTTACACCTTGTTCACACAGTGCTACCAAATCCAGTGGGAGGGTTCCAGCCGAGCACCCGAACCATCACTGTTTGCAGCATGTATGTATGCATGCATGTACTAGCACATATGTCACACAACAGTGCCTCTTTGTGACATTCACCGTTGGCTACATGAGGCTCCGCCCCGGGGTCCCAGTCCCTTGGCGGCTCAGCCCAACATCAAAGTCGCCGATTCCAGTCTCCACCCATCCATACTAACATACCTAGGTACATGTACATACATGCATATTCTACAAGGGGCCCCCGGTCCCCCCGATCTCACAGGAAGGGTTACACCTCAGCCAGTGGATTTGTCAATTGTTTGGGCTGATCCAAGCTCGTGGGTTTTTGTCAATAGGCAAACAGTCATCCCGCTCCACCACACCCGTGGCCTCAGCCGCTTGGGGGGTGGGGGGTGGGGGGTGGGGTGGATAAGCGCCTTGTGCAACTTTTTCCTAAAAATGGAAAACCCCGCGCTGGGGAGGGATGCAGGGTGCGCGGCGCGGTCGAGGGCGGGAATCAACGGGTTTACAATATAAATACTCATCCAGTCGCCTAAACGAGTGTGGATTATTATTAATTGATCTCTTTCGCCTTTCAACGAAGTACGTCGAACTAGTATATGCAGGACGACACATAGCTTCTTTAGTACAGAGAGCTGCATACTATATTAAGTAGGCTTTCTTTTTATTTTTATTTTATTTATTTTATTTTTGTCTCTTCTTTTCCTTCTCTCTCTCTCTCTCTTTCTCCTCTTTTCTTTCTTTTTCTTTTTCCTTTTTTTTTTCTTTTTGTCTCCTTCCCCTGAATCTCCTCTCAAAAATGGTTACGACTCAGCAGGAGCGCAACCCGCGACGGCTTGTGCTCTGCTTCGACGGGACGGGAAATGTGTTTACAGGCGATGAAAGCGATACAAATGTCGTCAAGATCTACGACATGCTCGATCGCTTCCGGGACGACCAGTTCCACTACTATCAACGTGAGTTCTTCGCCTTTCCTCCCCGCCTCAAGAGATCTTATACACTAATGATGGCCTATACTCCTTAAAGCCGGCATCGGGACATTCCATGCTGGCGCCAAAAGCCTTAGCCCCTGGGGCCGATTCAAAGAAAGGTTTTGGCTCGCAATGGACCAAGCCCTAGGCACCTCATTCGAGTACCATGTGAGCGAAGGCTACAAGTTCCTCATGCGCTATTACGCGCCTGGAGATGCCATCTACATCTTCGGTTTCTCCCGCGGCGCCTACACCGCACGCTTCCTCGCCGACATGATCAGCGAAGTCGGCCTCCTCTCCCAGGGCAACGAGGACATGATCCGCTTCGCATTCTCTAGCTTTGGCAAAGTGCAAAACTCCCGCGGCAAGGAAACCAAATCAGCTAAGAATATTGAGGATGCGAGATATTTGGCGAAATTTCGCAAGACGTTTTGTAGGCCGAATGTGTCAGTGTACTTTTTGGGACTGTTTGATTGTGTGAATAGTGTTAGTCAGTTTGAGATTCCGTTTCGGATCGGCTCGTATCGGTATATCGCAATGGTAAGTTTCTGAATCTTTGGGGATTTGGTATTGTTATTAGGCCAGTTGGAGATTTTAACCGTCAGCCCTGTTAGGCACCGGCAAAGCACATTCGTCACGCCGTCTCCATCCACGAGCGACGGCTCAAATTCAAGCCCGCGCTCTGCATGTTCGACAAAGAGCGAAGCGCGGGCTCTGAGGTCAAAGAGGTCTGGTTCGCAGGCAATCACTGCGATATTGGCGGTGGCTTCAAATACGAAGGGAAAAGCAGACATTTACTCTCTGACGTTCCCTTGGCCTGGATGATCGATGAGATCCTGGCCCTGGATGACCAGCCATGTGGGAAATTGGCCTTTGATAAGACGACTCTGGAGCAGTCGCCGCATTTGAAGGCTGGGAGGGAGTGGGCGATGAGAGCGCTGATCGAAGAGGATGAGGAGTCAGAGGAAGGGGAAGAAGAGATGTCGGAGTCGCCGAAAGTCAATGGACAACCACTAACGCTCACACTCAGAAGAGAGATGACGGTGAGCAGGCAGATGAAATTACATGATCATCTGACGTTTAATCGCGGAGCGTCGTGGGTTTCGACCAGCATGTGGTGGATCCTGGGTATGTAGCCAGCCCGCCCCCCCTTATTCCCACTCCTATCAGTCTCGCCAAAACATAATCTCCTAACACATTCACAGAAGTCCTGCCCCTATTCACCCGTCTCGAGCTCGAACATGGCGAATGGATCCCGCGCTACTGGCCGCCCAACTTCGGCGCCATGCGCGACATCCCGCTCGACGCGCACATCCATATCTCCGTCTTCTATCTTAAATCAGCGGGTGTGATTTGCGAGATGCCGGAGTTGGGTGGTGATGATTCGCCGATCTTGAAGGATCCCTTTAAGCCTATGAGATTGCTTTTGCGGGAGCAGACTTCCTAAACGAGAGGGGCCAGGTAGAGAGATGTGGAACTGAATCATGAGTGAAATGTGGACCCATGTAACAATGTGTACGAATTTTCTTTTGGCTGCTGGACATTGAAGGCGTTTTGATAGGTTTTTGCATATATATATATATTATTTCCTACCCTTTATTTTGGTGTTATCAGCATCCATCTATTTTTTTTATTTTTTCTTTGCAACGGCTTTTGAACTTTGAGATACTCATATCTAATTTTTGCAACTTTGGCACACTCGAGGATCTTGGACAGCTCTTATTGGATATTTCATCATTGTTTATTGCAGCTCTTAGCCTGGTATACAAAATTGCGAAAGCTTCACACATCTCTTCTCTTGAGCGCACCAGTATCAGCAACAGCAGGTATATATTTAAGCTGTTACATGAAAGAAATCAAATCTCCCAACTCATCCGCCTCCCACAAGAGCCATGGGGAAAAAAAATAAAAAAATCACCCATCATCAATCATACACTCCTCTCTCTCTCTCCATTCCCTAGCCCCCAACGTCACACCAACAAACCAATACCAACAACCAACAAGAAAGAAAGAAAAAAGAAAATCACGCCTCAACATCTGCCTCAAAAAACACCGTCATAACATCCTCCTTCAACGGGCCGACGAACTGCTTCAAACTCGCATGTGCGGCACACTGCGAATCATAATACTGCATGTCTTCCATGGAGGCGAAGCGCGAGATAGCTGTGACAGTGTATCCTTTGCGGCGGGGGTCATCGTGAGGACGGCCGGCGGTTAGGGAGAGGATATATAGTTTTCCATCCTGGTAGTATTGGCTGTTAGAGGCGGGGGGGGGGATGGGGGGTATGTGGCTATTTTGATATTGCGGGGGGGCCATGGAGGGAGAGAATATGCATGCATTTTTTCGCATGCACTATGTATGCTATGTAACTACACAGTACTGTATGTACATACCTTCATAGCCTCCTTCGCCAAGCTCTTATACTTCTCCAACACCTGCTTCTGATGCTCCGGATCCGGAATTTTGAACATGGTCACTCGTGTAATCGGCATCCTGGGCGGCGGCGGGGGGTTATGCTTCGGGGATATCCGTAAATGATCGTCTTGCGCTCAGTTTCTTTTTCCCAAAATGTAAGTAATGCTTCCGTGGGTCTTGCAGATTAAGTTTTTTGTAGGTAGATATGTAGAAAGATTGATACAGCGAGGCTGCAGATACATTTAATTGTCATGGATATAGATCCGTTTCCCCTTGACCAGCCGGGCGGCGGCTAGATTCGGCTTCTTGGGGTGGTCCCGGCTTTGGGTTAGATATAGCGGGGTAGCAGTTTGTATGTAAAGCAAACATTAGATTACGAATTTCTAGAAATAATAATAGTAGAACAAACAATAGCTTTGTGCTATTTTTGAAAGGCAATTGCCTTCGGGGAACCCGATCGATGCAGGTTTCAATGATCAGTCCCACAATACTGTCCAATGCATGACAGGTTCCATTTTGAGAAAGGCATGCAGGGAACTTTTCTTAGCGAGCGCTATGGAACCCTACGATTGTTGCTTGACCAGGGGAGTTGCAAAACACCAACAACTATTACATTATGTAGTACATACTCCCCAGCACAGCAAACAAATCATGATGTCAGGATGTGAAAAACTGGGCAACTGTTCCAAGACTCTCAGCCTGCAGGTACGGCTGAGATAGGTTACTTTTATGCTGACGGTGACTTGGCGCAAACACAGCGGTACCGGTTGCATGGCTCTGTGTTACATCCAGGGTACGAATGAATACTGTGCACGGCGCGTAGCATGGCACATACCAGCATCCTCCGGAATTTTATCGAATCGTTGAACCCTGCAGAGGAAGCCCTGGACAAAAAAAATTGATATCAAACTCTCCTGGTCCTGGCTATTGTAAAACAATAGCCGCCCAAAACCAGGATTACTATGAAATATATACAGTAGTAGTGGGTGACTTCCATATAAGCGCCCGCCCCCCGTCGCTCACTACACCCTGGACGGATGTTGATACATTGGAAGGTTCAGCCATGTCATTGTGCATGCTCTGTGGCGGTCGATCCTTGGTTCCTATTGTACTGTGTAGATACATCGGGCGACTGGGGAACCCCACTTTCCTCGTAGCTGAAGCTGAAGGTTCGTTCTTACATACCTCAAGGATGGATTGAGAAAATCTTGAATCGTGCTCTGAGGGTGAAAAGATTGATTGTCTTGCTGTTTGTTGGGTCTGCGGACGAACTGATGATTGATTGCTCTTCTGTGTTCATTTACCTTAATACAGGTCACTTTATCAGGCCTAAGAGGAACTGTAAAGCTCAGCCTCTACTACTTATACCTACTGTGTGAGCAGAGAGAGATACGTCAGCGACTTGCAAAAAACATGGCTGCAGAGAAGATTATACTTGATGCGGGGGAGCGTTCTCTAGAGAGTAAGTGCTCAATTGCATAATTTCTCAAGCGGAAGACCAGATGGTTAAAACCTAACATCCTTTTAGTCCCAACCGGTCTATTCATCAACAATGAATTTCTCCCCTCACACACTGGAGATACCCTCGATACTCTCAATCCTGCAACGGGCGAGAAACTCGCAACCGTCTCCGCAGCCAGCAAGCATGATATCGATGCGGCCGTTGAAGCGGCAAAGCTCGCATTCAAATCCTGGAAAGACACGCTTCCCACGACGCGACAGGCCTTACTGCTAAAACTCGCTGACCTTATTGAGAGAGACGCGGAAGACTTGGCGGCGCTAGAAGCGCTGGACGGGGGCATTTTACTCAGCCAGTCTTCGGGCATGCATATCCCTAATGCTACAGCGACCCTGAGATACTTCGCTGGTTGGGCGGATAAGATTGATGGGAGGTCTATCAATATTCCAACGGGAATTGCGTATACTCGTCGAGAGCCGATTGGTGTCTGCGCGGCGATTGTGCCGTGGAACGCGCCGCTGTAAGTTTTGCATATCTTCTTTTCCGGCTTTGTTTATTTCGTTGGGAACGATCGCTGAAAGTATTTGTGTCGTAGGGTGGTGACTATCTGGAAGCTGGCTCCGTGTCTTGTTGCGGGGAACACTTTGATCATTAAGTCGTCTGAGCTTACGCCCCTTTATGGCATAAAGCTTGCCATGTTGACCAAGGAGGCCGGCTTCCCTCCCGGAGTGGTCAATATTCTAGCCGGGCTGGGTCCAGTTGCTGGCCAAGCATTAGCTGAGCACATGGAGGTCAGGAAGGTTGCTTTCACTGGAAGCGTGCTCACAGGTCGCTCCATCCTCAAAGCAGCTGCAGCTTCGAATCTGAAAAAGGTCACGCTGGAGCTTGGTGGCAAGGGTCCAACTATCATATTCAACGATGCGGACTTTGACAATGCGGTCCTCTGGGCGTCGGTTGGTATCACGGCGCATAATGGCCAGATCTGTGCTGCGGGCTCGAGGATATATGTCCAGGAAGGAATCTACGAGAATTTCATCGCTGCGTTCAAAGAAGCCTCGCAGAAGGCGATCCTGGGTGATCCGCTGCTGGCCACAACTACGAAGGGACCGATCGTCAGCGCCACGCAACATGCAAATATTATGAGTTATATCGAGAAAGGCAAGCAAGAAGGAGCGCGGTTGTTGCACGGAGGTGCCGTTCCCTCGGACGGCTCGCAGAGTGTCGAGAATACTGCATTTGTCGACGTTGGTGAAGACATGACGATCATGAAGGAGGAGATTTTCGGGCCCGTGGCTGTGAGTCCGCACCATTGTAGAAGCAGTGTCCGGTAACTAACATCTAGTGCTAGGCTATCGCGAAATTCAAAACAGAAGACGAAGTCATTGAAAAGGCTAATAACACTGAGTACGGACTCAGCAGCGCAATCTTCACCAACGACATTTCACGCGCTCATCGCATTAGTAATGCGCTGGAATGTGGCCAGGTTACAGTGAATGCATGGGGCACTCTCAACCCGAACCTTCCCTTTGGCGGTGTCAAACAGAGTGGATATGGGAGGGATATGGGCGAGGAATCACTCGATGGGTGGACTGTGGTGAAGGCGGTCTCATACAACATGCTCCCTCCACAGTAGATGAAACCTTTCCTGTCGCACTGCGATAATAGTTAGTACATACAACATGACAGTCAGAGGACAGCGTATGGATGTTAGTGGGTAACGGTTAGCCATAATTTAGCTGAAGTATTGCATCAGAATGTTCTAAAACAACAATTTCTTCCGACGTAATCAGGATGCAGCTGCACCGTAGATTGGGTTTCAATCTTAAATAAAAACTGATATAGGGTCTGCATAGGTCTGGCTTCGCCTAAGACTGGCATACCAAGAAGGTACTTTATATCAACAAAGGTCAATACAGGTCACAGAGCTAATGCACAGAATGCGCAGGGGAGATGCCCTCTAGTCATTGGTATAACCTCATCCCAACACAGCTTTTAGAAGGTGCAGAAGCAACATTTTTGGCGCTGGATTAATGCACCCTCCTCTAGATGAGGCTCTCAATAGACACCAGCAAAAGCACACTGATCTGAATATTGCTACTCCTAAGAGAAATAGACAAAAGAAACAAAATTGAAGAAAGAAAACTTGCAGGAAGCAAGAGCCCAGAGGCTAAATCAATGTTGGGGGTGCTTATTTTTGACATCTTTACTTCTGTCCAGGCAGCCATATGGCATCTCAGAAGGAGGACCTGGGAAGGGGCGGGGATTCCCAAATATACAGCATTGTAAATATCGGACAAGAGGTAGCATGAGGTTCATTGTTCGACGGTGCTGCACGTTGTAGAAAAGGAGAGGTTGATGGTGATGAGATTACGTAAATCATGACTAAACATAGTTAAACATCCCGGCCATGATGTTGACGGAGCTCTCCCCATATCAACTACGCTTAGGCCGCATACAACAAGCTCCGAAGCTCCCTCAAGGCAAGCAGTGAAGCAGATAATGATATGATACACCCCGTCCGCTCTTAATCCCTCTCCGAATACCTCTCTAGGACGCTTTAAACCCTGAGCCCGGTTATCTCTCTCCCCGATTCCCCCTCGCTCCTCCGCGCTCCGCATACGAATAGCGAGGACGTCGTTACAACAGACACTCCCGAAGACGATATACATACACAAAAAGGCCTAGAAGCTTGAAGCTACATATTCCCACAATGGCCAACGGGTACCATCCCCTCCCCGGCCCCCAGCATATCTTCCTTCCCGGCCCCCCGTCCCTCAGCGCCGACTCCCCATTCCATTCCGTATTCTATTATATAAAGGCTAACCACTTCCGTCCCCACCGCCGCCGCCGTGTCTGACTCCCCCTCCGGGGGGAGACTGCACGTCAGCGGATCAACTGTGGACGTATTCGTTATAGTTGGAGTATAGTTATCGGCCTTGTCTTCGTCGTGCTGGCGAATCTTGTCGCGTGGGTGTTTAGTCCGAAGGGAGAGACGCAGACGTTAGTTTCTTCCCCTTCGTTTTCTTCTTTTTTTTCGTTTGCATCGGGTGATGGGGCAGATGGGATGTGGAGGGGAGGCGAGGGGTGGTCATACGGCCTATGGGCAGATGGGATGGGGGGTTTTGTGGTCTAAATATATTGGACCCGGGGGGGGGGAGATTTGGGATTTGCAACCGGCGCGGAGGGCTGCCAGGGTTCCGCTACGTTTCGGAGTTCTGTCTTCCAAGATTCGCAGGTCTTCCGTACTCCGTACCTGGCACAACTGGCTGTTTCGCGAAGAAACACACCCCAATCTCCCGCCAAACCCATGCAAGGCAAATGTCAAGAAACATCCCCTTCGCCAGAGCACCCCCGTGCAGAACTGATCCGCCTATGCTCCCCTGGATCTTCGCTGCCTCCCTCCGCCCCCCCCCCCCCCCCCCCCCCGTCGGCGCCATCCACATCCCAAC